>PVKU01000982.1:0-362261 GCA_004027475.1 Anoura caudifer
TGTTTCCTGGATTTGTGTGACTTTTTCTCTCATCAAATTAGGAATATTTTCCATGATTACTTTTTCAAATAGGTTTTCTATCCCTTGCTCTTCTTCTTCTCCCTCTAGTATCCCTATTACATGGATATCATTACGTTTCATATTGTCTTGTATTTCTCTTAATCCCTCTTCATTTTTTCTGAGCCTCTTTTCCTTTTCTTGCTCTTTCTGGATTTTTTTTTTTTCTACTTGGTCCTCCAACTTGCTGATCCGATCTTCTGCTTCATCAGTTCTGCTTTTCATTCCTTCCACTGTGTTCTTCATTTCAGAAATTGTATTCTTCATTTCCTCTTGGCCCTTGTTGATAGTTTCTATTTCCCTTTTCATGTCGATATAGTTTGCAGTGAGGTCCCTGTAGCTTCCCTGTAGTTTCTGGTAGCTCACTGAGAGCTCTTGGAGCTTCCTGACAACCATTGCTTTGAACTCAAAATCTGATAGTTGAGTTGCTTCCATTTCATTTTGCATTCTTTCTGGGGCTTCCTCCTTTTCTTTCATTTGGGGATTGTTTCTTTGTCTTCCCATTGTTTGTGAGACTCTTCTTGTTAGGCTCATTTTCTTAAATTGATTTTTTTCTGGTTCTCTGGGTTTATGGTGTGAACTTCTGTGGTAGAATACCTGTGAGATTCAATGGTGCTGTCTCCTTCGGGTATCCTGGTGTTCACAGCTTCCAGTGTCTCAGCTGTTGAAATGCCCCCTCTTTGGGACCAACTCTGGTCTTTCCACAGTTGCAGGGTTTTTTGGTTTTTTTTTTTTTTTTTTTTTTTTTTTTTTTTTTTTTTTTTTTTTTTTTTTTTGTTTTTGTCTCACTCATAGGTGTTTAAAAAGCGAAAAGAGGAAGAAAAAAAGAAAAGAAGAAAAAAAGAAAAGAGAATAAGGAAAAGCAGAAAGAAAAATCAAAGAAAAAAGAAAGGAAGAAGGGATAAGATTGGAAAGAAAGGAAGAAGTAATGAAACAAGAAAGAAGTAACGAGAAGCAAAAGGAATTGAGGGGTAAAAAAGATTAAAATAATGAATAATTAATTTAAAACAAAAACCAAAAACTCTCAAAACACTAACTCTTGCTGTTATCAATCTTGCCAGGCTGGTTTTTCTGGACTTGCTGACTGCAGTGGCCAAGGGGTGACTGTATTGTTTTTCTCCCTGTTCAGCACTCAGTTACCTTTGGGCTACTTTCCTCAGAGCTAGCCTGGGGCCTCTCCGCACAGTGTATCTTCTGAGGCGGCATGCACCTACCACAGTCATGCACAAGCGCTAATGATCTCTCAGCCTTCCATGCATGGGCACTGTTTTGCAAGCAGGAATCGACCCCCATGCAGGTCGCATACAGGTGCGTAAGATCTCCCAGCAGTCCACACAGGTCCCCGATGGCGAGCGGGTGCAAGAGTCCATACCACAGGTCCCCGATGGCGAGCGGGTGCCAATGGATCCCTGAGCAGCTGTTCCCAATGGTGTGTGGGCGTAGACAGTCTCGCGAGCTCCAATGCTCAGTCCTCCCAGGGCTATGCGATCTTAACTCCTCTCTGTGAGATTTCAAGCAACCAGGTTTATCCGGTGCTTCTAAAACCTTGTTTGGCTGATCAGGGAGTGGTTGACCTGACTCCCTCTCTCCCTAGAGTCTTATGGCCAGCACTGGCCCGGGATCTCAGCCCCTGCCCTGGTCTCCGCACTGCTGGAGTATTCTTTTTACCGTCTGGTTTTTCAATGTCCACTGCAATTTTCGATCTCCTGTTTTCAAATATGCTGTGTTTCTGATGTCTGTTTGCTGTTCTCCAATGTAAATTGGTCAGGTTTTTCTCCTGTGTGAAGGGGGAAGAGGAATGTGCTTCCTCTTACAGCACCACCATCTTCTGAAGTAATTTCATAGTTTTAAAACATCCTTTTCCAGTTTCTGGTTTAGCAACTTTTTGTGTTTCTTTTGCATAGAGGAACAGATATGTTTATTATTTCATATCAGTTTCTTTCTTATAGGAAAGAAAAGTATTTTCCCTTCATTTTTTTTCCATTTAGCAGTGTTTTATGAAAATTGGTCTATATTAATTCATCAACAACTTCTGTATTCTTTTTTATTATTTTTTAAATCATTTTTATTTTTAAATTACAGGTGACTTCAATATTATATTAGTTTCAGGTATATACCCCAATATTTAGATATTATATAACTTACTAAGTGATCATCCCAGTCAGTCTTATATGCACCTGATACTATACATAGTTATTAGAATATTATTGACTGTATTCCCTATACTACTTTACATCCCCATTTCTATTCTGTAACAACCAATTAGTATTTCTTAATCCTTTCACCTTTTTCTCCCTTTCCTCTTAACCCCTCTCCCATCTGGCAACCATGAAAATATTCTCTATGAATTTGTTTCTGTTCTGTTTCCTCATTCTGTTCTTAGACTCAATTGTAGATAAATATGTATCAATTGCCATTTTATTCATATTTTTTAATCTTTTTTTCTTTCTTTCTTAAAGAAGGCCCTTTAACATTTCATGTAATACTGGTTTGGTGGTGATGCACTCCTTTAGCTTTTCCATGCCTGGGAAACACTTTCTTTGCCCTTCCATTCTAAATGATAGCTTTGCTGGGTAGAGTAATCGTGTTTATAGGTCTTTGTTTTTCATCACTTTGAATATTTCTTGCCACTCTCTTCTGGCCTGCAAAGTTTCTGTTGAGAAATCAGCTAACAGTCTTTTGGGAGCTCCTTTGTAGGTAACTAACTGCTTTTCTCTTAATGGCTTTTAAGGGTCTCTCTTTGTCTTTGATCTTTGGCATTCTAATTATGATATGTCTTGGTCTGGGACTCTTTGGGCTCATCTTGTCTGGAACTCTGAGGTTCTTCGACTTATATGTTTATTTCCTTCATCAGGTTAGGAAAGTTTTCTGCCATTACATTTTTCAAATAAGTTTCCAATTTCTTGCTTTCTTCTCCTTCCAGCACTCCCATGGTGCAAAGATTATCTCAAAGATTCCTTACACTATCTTCAATTTTTGGATTTTTTCTTTTTGCTGTTCTGTTTGGCTGTTTTCTACTTCCTTATATTCCAAATAATTGATTTGATTCTCAGTTTCATCTACACTGTTGATTCCCTGTAAATTATTCTTCATTTCAGTTAATGTATCCTTCATTTCTGACTGACTTTTTTTTATGTCCTTTTTATGCTGTTGAAGTTCTCGCTAAGTTCCTGCACACCCTTATAACCATTGTTTTGAACTCTGTATCTGGTAGTTTCCTTGCCTCCTTTTATTTAGTTTTTTTTTTTTTTTCTGGAGATTTCTCTAGTTCTTTAATGTAGGACCTGTTTCTTTGTCTCCACATTTTTGCTGCTTCCCTATATTTATATCTATTTACTAAGTAGAGCTGCTACACATCTTGGACTTGGTAGAGTGGACTTGTGTAATAGGAGTCCTGTAGAGTCCAGTGATGCTGCCTCCCAAGTCACCTAAGCTAGATGCTCCATTGTGCTCCTGTGTGTGCTGTGTGTGCTGTCCTGTTGTAGTTGAGCCTTGATTGTTGTTAGCATCACTGGGAGGGATTGACTCTCAGGCCAACCAGCTGTGAAAAACAGCTGCAACTACAGAGGAGGAACTGCTGTGCAGGAACAGACCTTATGTAGCAGGACTTGCTTCAGTGGGACTTTGATAATCTCTGGGTCCTCCCCTTGAGTTTTTCACTGATGGAGGTGTTAGGTTTGTAATCTGGTGTGGTCTGAAGCGTTCACCAGGTGCATTGACTCTGGAGCCTCCATGGAAGTGCAATGTCATCCAGCCACTGCCTGTGCCCTGCCGAGGGCCATCCATCATGAGTTACAGAGTGATCTTCAGATAGCTACTACTTATGCTGGGCTTGGAGGTACCCAGGAGAGGCCAAGCTGTGAACCAAAGCTAGCTGCCACTAGTGCCAGGCCTGGGGCCTCTTAACAAGAGGTACATGGTATTCATGGCCAGATGCTGCTTGTTTGAGAGATTTTAGGGAAGTCTAGGAAGCATGAGGCAAGAGAGGCCATTCGTATGGAAAGGCCTCTGGAAATGGCTTGAGTGGTCCTGCAAGTTGGGTGGGGTAGGGCCTCTGTGAGTCAACAGCACAGGGGCATCAGTGTAGCAAGGTTGATGTAGACTCAGATATGGTGACTGCTTGCTGGCTCTTTGGGAGTGGGAGGGTCCAAATAGTACAAATTTAAATTTAAATGGTGGGATAGATATGCACATGCATGTACACATATGACATACCCACCTGTTGTAACCCACTTGGCCTTCGGTTAATGTGTTTGAACCCTGTGTTGAAGCTTAGGCAGAATCTTCATTTCACTATCTCTACTAGAACCCATGTTTCTGAATATACTTTTAAAATATGAATCATGTCAGTCAAAAGATGACAATGTAATCTTGTCCTGGGTATGAATCCAGTCCACTTTCCCATCATTAAAAAGGGTCCATTTTCATTATAAAAACATTTCTCCAATATTGGTGCTAGAGGAGGGGAAACAAAGACGAGGAAATCCCTGTTAATAGAAAACCACAGCAGTCCTTATATTAGGCTGTAGGGTGCATTTTTGTGCTTATATTATATGGTGGTTCAGTTGATACTGTGGGGATACTCAGCACTTGAAAATAATTCACAAAGCAAGCTTGGGAAATCTGATGTGGGAATTCTAGAGAATCAATCTGCATCCCCTTCTGGCTCTTTGCTTTTACTGTGAGGGTTTGATCATAATTTTTCTAAATCTAATAAATTAATTGGATGTATTTCTCAATGACTAAAAAACTAAATAAGCAGAAATTAGTGATTTGTATTAATCCTAAACCTAATTTGCTTTAATGCAATTACTCCAGATACATGAGTCACAAGTTGACTCAAATTGATTGTTTTATTTTTGCTTTCTGGCAAAAGTCTGCATCTTATAAACCTTAGCTACTGTCACCCTCCTATTTCTGAACCCCATTTTCTGAAACACAGCATATTCTGCATTTAGTACCATAGTTATTTACTTTCTCCTGGTAAAGCACAGTTAGAAAAGCACTGTTTTCATTTACAAAAGAAAACATTTGTGAACTGGTCTATGAATATATGACTGTATAATCAATCACCCAAACCAGTGTGCTTGTCAGATTGGATAGGAGTGTTGTCAATAAGTATGCTCAAACAATAGGCTTAAGCCAATGGCCCCAATTAAATGGGGACATATGGTCATCACACTTGTGCAAAAATACTTTCATTGTACCCTGTCTGTGAGTATATAACTAGGATTTGTTTTCCTAGACCATGAGTTTTGCAACTAAAACCACAGTAAAAGACTTCCAACATTGTTGCCTATTTTGAATCTAAATTGATTTGATTAAAATTTGATTTGATCAAAATTTCTGGTCAGAAAGCTTTATTTGAAAAAAAATAACTGTGAAGTGATTATTTTTAACAACAATTTAATAATGCTGTTTAACACCTAGTATGAGCCAGGCACCTGTGCTAGACAGTAGGGATGTGATTGTGTGCCAAATAAATCCAGTCCAACCTAGCGTGAAATTTCTAGTCCAGTGGAGGATGGAGATGAATAAAAGGACCATTTCGGTATTTTATGATGAGGGAAGAAAGGATGCAATGGGAATATAAATAGATGTGTGAGTGATCTCCAAACTGAGAACTCAAGAATGCATAGAAGAGATAAGCAAGAGCTCTGTGTTGAGGGAAGAGCATGTCCAAAGATCTGGAGGCGAGAGAGAACTTGGCACCTTCAAGGCTTTGTAAGTGGGTTATTCTTCATGGAATGCATAGCCCTGGGTAGGGAGTCTTCTGGCAGTAAATCTGGGTGAGTGGGCCCCAACTTCAAAAGGCCTTAAAAACTGTGATGAGGAATTTTGACATTATACTCAGGGTAAGGGGGGACCACTGAACTGCTTTAGAGGCCATAGCAAGTGCTTTAGAGAAAGACCTCCCAGTGTACATATGAAGAATGGATTATGGGTCTGGGGTGGGGGGCACAGGAAGACAATAAGAAAATGGCTGAGGTCTAGAAGAGGGCAGTGACAGTGAGGGAAAGCTATTTGGGAGGTAGAATCAGTAGGACTTATTAATGGCTTTGACGTGGGAGCTGAGGGCAGGCAGGGAATTAAGGATTTTCTTATGGGTTGAATTGTGTCCCCCCAATATCCATATGTTGAAACCCTAAGTCCTAGTGTTCTTATAAGAAGAGGAGACCTGGACAGGGAAGACAGTCATCTACAGCCAAGGACAGAGGCCCAGAACAGATCCTTCCTTCATGCCCCCCAGAAGAAACCAACCCTGCTGGCACCTTGATCTTGGAGTTCAAGTCTCCAACACTGTAAACAAAAAAAAATTTCTTTTAAAAGCCACTATTTTCATGATACTTTGTTACAGCAACCCTAGTAAACTAATACAAATAGCTACTCAGATTTTAAGCTTGAACACATGCAGTTTTAAGTAGCATCAAATGAGCAGAAGTGTGTTAAGAGGGATGGTGATACCTCAGCTTGACATGTTGGCTTCGAGGTACTTGTTTAATCTCTGAGTCAGGAGGTCCAAATGGCCGTTGGGCAGTCAGGGCTCAGGAGAGAAAACTGGGCTGGCATTCCAGGTCCAGATCATTGCATGTACACAGGAAGTGACACCAGGGGAAAGGCCTTGGGAAGAGTGGGCAGGATGAGAGGTGAATTGAAAAAGCCCTACTATTACTTTGGTACTAGACACTGTCTTCACATGTCACATAGATGAGAAAGGCTCTTTTATGTGTTGTTTTAGAACATTTGCTTGTAGGAATTAGGAAGGAAGTAGTATGGAGCAAGGTCAAGATGTCAAACAGAATGGCAGGTCACCTGGGGGCCAGCCTTGGCTGCCTCTTGAGGTAAAGTATTGCCTCTTTGAGACAGTCCCAGGACAGATTCAGAGATTCTGACTCACATTCACAAAGCTTACGGAAGGTAATATCTAGAACCCAAATTCCAAATTATGAATTTATAATAAGAAATAGAACTGGTAAGTGGAACCGGCCTCTTCTATTCCTTATAGAAGAGCTACAGAAAGAAACAGATGGTCAGAAGGTTGGTGCATAGGAAAGCAGATCAAGGGGGCAAGTTTAACGATATGAGTTGGTAATGAGATCAGGCTCCAATAGCTGAGGTGGTGGTCTTCATGATCAAGGGATGATTGCCCAGTGGACTGTATGTCCATCTGTCCCCATCAGCCATCAGCTGGCAGCCCTCTGCCCTGGACGCTGCCAACTTCCCTTGCTACCATAGATGACCTACTCTGTCTAATGAAGACATGGTTTGTCTTTGGAATATTAATAACTTCAATTAGATTAAGGGCTTGTCTTGCTGCCCTGGGACCTGTTCACCTCCTTTGAAATAATTCTGTATTTCTCTGCTTTAATCCATTGTGTGTTGATTTTAAAGTTTAATTTCCCTCATTCCACATTCTTGGCCATGAAGTAGGAAAGGGGTAGGGAAAAAACTCACTGTAGCTCTTATTTCCATTTCTTAAATAGGTATAAATATAATATTTTCAAAAATAATTTTGTTAGTAATTATTTCAGGCTAAATGTTTTTTCGGCAAATTTTAAAAGCTGTTTTGTAAAATATTATTAACTTACTCTCATCTACTTAATATTCATCCTTTTACTCTTCCTGCTAATTCTAACAAAAATGCCAATTTTTGTTGGAGTCAGGTGGCTCTATTACTCCGGAGAAATTTTGCTTTTAGGGCTTTTTATAATCCAGATGACAAGGTATCAAGATAGGAAATGCACTGTACATTTATTTAAGGTGTGAGACCTCTTGAATATTTTCCTTTTACTTTGAGTAGGTGAGTAATAGTGTCCCCTGGGGCTGCTGTCCATCACCCACCAAGTTGCACTCACCAATAAAGTTTACAAAACATCAGGCCTCTCTCTCCACAGCTGCAGGCCAGTGAAATTAAATTAATCAAGTGCCTCCTCTTAACACAATCTGTCGTAAAAGTCATCAGCTCTAAGGAGATAAATATGAGTCTCTTTAAAACTTCCTCTTTCATCTTTCACTGCTTCTGGATGGTGTGATGGGGGTGTGGCCCTGAATGGTGACCCAAACAGTTGGGGTTTTACCCACATAGGCTTGCTTGCAAGATGCTGGTATGATAAAGCTCTTTTAAGGAAAAAATATTTCAAAATTTAGTCACGGGGCAATTTTCACATTGAAAAACAAGTTAAATGTATTAATTTGTCTTTTAATTGGTGAGACCTCAAGTCTTTCTTCCTGGTCTGACTAGGTGTGGAAGTGAGGAAAGAAAAACAAAGTGAAATAAACACAGCTCTGCTCTCAGAGGGCCTGTATCTGATGGGAGACAGACACACAGGCCAGTAGTAGTCACACAGGGGCAGGTGTTCTAAGAGAGCCCAGGCTGTTGCAGAAGACTTAGGATATGCAGACAAACCCACCTGGAGGATGGCGCAGTTCTGCTGGTGCGTGCAACTCATAAAGGAAGAAGGACCTTGATTGGTAAGACAATGGCTATTTCTGTGGAGTAGGCTTTCTGCACACTTTTGCAGGGGGGAGTGGGTGGATGTGGGGCATGGATTTGAAAGAGAAAGCTAGTTCTTTCCATTACAGGGAACGGAGCAACCCAGTCCTATTAGTGAGATGGGGAGGACTTCTTCCCTGAGCAGAGTGATGGACAGTGAATGTCACCTCAGCACATAAGCTTTTCAAGGAGAGTGAGCTGCGGGAACACAGGGCCAAGCTTCCTGCTGCAAAAGATGAGTTTTAGAGAGGAGTCCCCTCAAATCTTCTTAGTTAGCCCTTAGCAGAAACAAGTTAATAGGAGATATCCATGCTGCACCTGTCTCTCAGGTTGCAGAGGAAAGTTCAACCACAGAGGTGGAACGTGCCAAAGGATCCTCTCCCAGTCACAGCTACCTCTGCCCCTAAATTGCATTTGGCTGTTTTAAGCACTTCTCCAAGACCCTCAAAGAAGATGCATCATGGCAGTGGTAGTAGAGTCTGTTGCCTTCCAGAAATCAACTCCCACGGAGATAAGCATGGATTTGGCCTTTGGCATAGGTTTGGGAGAAGGAGGAGGAAGATTCTAGCTCAGCACCGTGAGGGAGCATGCATTCCTGGTATCTATGGAGAAAAGGTGGTATGAGGCAGAGGGGCTATACTGACGTAGCTGAGCAGTTGTGTCTGCTTCCCCCAGCAGTGTAGACCCAGGGAGGTCTCCCTCCCACAGGAAGGGAAAGTCACCAAACCAATGGCTCTTAATGGTTTCTTGATTTCAGAACTCCACTGCAATGGCCAGTAGTCAACAGTGCCACCTGAAAGCGTAAGGAAATAGTAAATACTATTTACCTTTTCCAGGCATTTTCACTCTAGCCATGCCCTGCACTTATTCATTTCAAAGTTGTGGTCTAATTCTGCAGTGGGGAGGTGACAAGTAGCATAAGTTGATGGGAAGGGGTCATGTGACAAGAATCATATAATGAGTGTCATCCTAAGAAGTAGCTTCTAATTTCTAAGTCTCTGTTGCTACTCTAGATTTAGAACATCCACTTTTACAGAGGGCTGAGCTTCCCTCTCTCTCTCTCTACTCCCTCTCTAATCAAATCAGGTTCCCATGTCTCCTGCTTTCCAAAGGTGATTCTGATTGTTGGGCAACTGGATTGCCATCATGTGCCTTCTTTAGGTGTGCTTCCTGGTGGGCACAAAATGAGCTTAGTGTTTTGCATTCCAGGGAGCATCTAGCCAAGCTGCGCTCACACTGTGTAAAAAGACCTTTTGCTAAGTGAGGCTTATGAGGTTTGTTGAAAATTATTCTGCACTGCTAATGAAGAACCCAAACACACAGGAGTTTCACATGATTTCACAGCTGATTTATATTCACAAAGAATAATTAGCATCGTGTAATTTTCCTTGCCAGATTGATTTTCATTTGAATGTCAAAAATTATGTCATTTTAAAATAATTTCATACTTCGCTGATGAGCTGAAATTGAGACATTGGACACATAACGCACATGTGTGCTTAGGGGCAAGCACATGGTCTTCTCTCTTGGGAAGGCAGGGACAGCAAGTCCCAAAGGAGTGATCACCTGTCTTCAAGAGAAGCAACTATCATTTTTAAGCCTGTTTTCTAGAAAAGTAAACCTGGACCTCATTATACAATAGCCAGCTGCGCCCCTTCTAGTAACACAGGTGACTTCAGGAAAAAAAGATGATCGGCATGAAAACTCCACAAATTAAGAAATACAGGCATAGTGAGAGTTTCAACTAACCTTTCAAAGGCAATAATTTTAGAGCCAGATCACACTGACTTGGTGTTAAAGGAAGCTGAGGTCTGTCTCCCCAGATCATGGTGTCCGGGGCTAGCCTTGGAACGCCACACTCAGAGAGCCTGTGGCCCCCACACAATTCTTTTTCTGACACACCCGACTTCTCAGGCATCCTTCTCTGCAGTTCTCCACTCTGTGATATTAGAACTCGATTACCTCCAAAACTCCCTGCATGGCACCCCTCCCAAAAGTTCTTCCAACGTACCTGGAGCAGTTAGTCCTAACCTGTCCCTCAAAAACCAGTCTCCTGCTTCACAGGTAGTCTCTATGATGAGGTTCATAATAGATCTTGTAAAAGTGCTTCTAAGAATTGCCACATTTTCTCTCTTGTCTTGAAATAACGGGGGAAATACTTTTATACTCTTGACTGCAGGCACTTGAGAGCTTCAGACCAGAATAATATGATTCATCTTAAAATTTCAAGCTCTGACCCAAACCAAATTTCCTCCTCCCTGCAGTCAGGTTTTGTTCCCTGAATGAGTCCGGATTGTGGATGTCCACAGACACCCACCCACTTTCCCTCAGTACTTCTGAAGTTCTCAGAGCCCCTGTCTGAAGGTATTCCATTTGGCTTAGCTATGTCTGTTTGCTCCTCAGTTCTTGAAAAACAAAACAAAATGAAATTAAAATGTAGTTATTGGAGACAGGATTACATGGTGTGGCACAACTCATTAAAAGGAGTAAAGGTTTGTAGCATAAAACTTGGTGGGATCCCAAGTTGGCCACTGCCTGCCTGATACTGTGACCTCATATAAATGTCTTGCCATCTCTGAGCCAGTTTCCTCATTGAATAGGATAATACTATCCTAATAAAACAGAAAGAGTAATATTTACTCTGCAGATTTGTGGAAGGATTAGAATGTGCTGGCATTTAGTAGGTGTTCAGTAAGTATTTGTGGAACATGGTAGTTCAGCTCATTTCAAACACACCAATCCTGATCCAAGTTCTAGGACATTCAGGTCCTCATGGACAGATTATGTCCTTGAACAGAGAAGAATAGCTGCCCCCAACAAAGAGCATCTAGAAACTCAACATGCTCATAGTCACAAAGAGAACTCACCCCAGTGCTCAGACAATGCAACTGAAACAGAAACACCGGCTTTTGAGATGTCTTTATTATCCTGTTTTCAGTTCTTTTTCTCACACAGACTGAGCCCTGTATATCTGGCTTTCTCTTGCTTATTCTTTCTTTCCTGTTCACCTCCTATTTTCCCAGCCCTCTTTCTTACCCTCTTCTTTAATGAGTGAATCTGGAGCTAAGATCCATCTTAATTCAGCCCTGTGATCTACCACAATTTAGGTGAATCACACGAGAAACCCTGCGATTCTATATACAAAAGAACTTTGTAAACTGTAAGATCTTATACAAATGTAAAAAATTATGATATTGGTGGTGGGGATGAAGCTTGTATTAAGGTTAACCCAGTGGGTTAACCCTAGGGATGGGGGACTCAGCAGTTTTGAGTTCTAATCTAAAACAGTTAATGAGCATTTAAACAACTGTGACTTTTGGGTAGAAGAGATTAGTCCAACAATCAATTAAATTCTCTGCTGGTGTGAGTATAATTTTCATATGGGATGAAGAAAGGGTCAGTGTGCATAACCTTTAAGAAAATCTTCAATTGTATTTCACATCAATTCAGACAAACCTAATCATCATGGAACTGGGCAACAATTGGATGTGGATAGCAAAGCAAGGGAAAGAGTGAGTAGAGATAAATGATGGTGATTTTGGAGGCAACTCCGCCAGCCTTTGTGAGAATTTCTGAAGGTGGCTCTTCCTGCAGGTGTAGAGAGCCCTGTCCCGGGAGAGGGGCCTGGACTGCAGTGATTGGACTGGATTTCAGTCCAACAGCCATGTGGCCAGGTGCTCTCATGCAGGCCACCACCTGTCAACCCTGCTGGGCAGTCCAGAGTGGAAACCATGTGGTCCTCTCAGGATCAGTACTTGGGGTTATTTCATTTGATAGCTTTTAAAGTTGTCTACAGGAGAGAGTGCATATTTATTTTGAAAACTTATTCTGTATAATGAAATGTTTAAACAAAGAAGGTGAATGCATCAGGTATATGACAAAAATGAGAAAGTAGAAGTGACAGTGGAGTAAATTATGTAGACTTATTTTCAGGAAGAGATCCGAGCACATTCCTGTGTCCTCAGCAGCCAGTTGTGTTTGGGGCACATAATAGACACTTAGGAAATGTATGTGACATTACTAAAGAAAGGATGGGACATTAGGAAAAGGGGAAAAAATAAAGAAGGATGTTCTGGATACAAAGGATTGACGGACTTGGCCCCGGTCTCTGGGATTTCCCCTTCTCACCAAGGAGAAGGGCTCGCTGTGAATTGGTAGTTGGTACAAGACTAATCATTTGTATTTTCCTTGGAAAACCTGAAGCATCCTCTTCCCAGGAACAGAGATAATTAAAAACCCCACAAGTCTCTTTTACTTTTGAGCAAACTCAGGTAGTGTCCCTACTTGGAATTGGAAGTGAGATTATTGTGAGATTTACGTTAAGTGTAAGAAACCAAGGAAAAGCCCTGCAACTTGGGGATGTTTAGGAAGAGAAGAGAGAAAACCAAACTGATTTTGATTATGTCTGAAATCAAATCGATCATGAACAGTAAGGATCAGGTGAATACTTATCCAGCACACCTCAGCAGACTAAAAGGAATTTGTGAATAACCACAGTTTATGTGAAGCTGGTGGGGTTTCTTAAACCCAAACACAGACTCCATGTCCTCAAGCAGCAGGACAAGGCCCGAGGTGTCACCACCAGAAAGCATGGTTGAACTTCTTTTCCTGATGGGGACTGCAATGTGACTCAGGTGCGGCATTATGGATGAGATTCGAGACAAATTCACACGGACTATGGAGTTCTGTGGAGGAAAAGGGATGACACCGCTACTCTCTCAAGGGGAGAGTGCCTCAGAGTGGCCTGGCCACTCTCTCAAGAGGAGAGCATGCCTACTCTTGCCTTGACAGGTTTTTATTGGGTTTCAATTTGCACAGGAATACAGGTAAAGTTCATTAATCATTGTCAGGCAGTAAGGATCAAACAATAGATAGCATACAAAGAACTATGAAGGCCTATTCTGAGTCAGGGTCTATTAGCTAGAGGGCTACAAAACTTTGGAAAACAAACTCATTTCCTGCTCCGACCCTTATCATTTAATTGAGAGCATTCTTAGCAAAGCAGGTTTCACAGGTTTTTACATATTCTTTCTCAGGCCTAATCACCTGGAGAACCCACCCTTTCCAGCACAGGGCTGCACCACCCTCTGTCATTGTTTCAGGCTTAACTCAGGCAGAGTAAGCAAGGCAGCCAAGAGATTAGGAGACTTCTCTCAGACAGAATGAGGACTCAGGCTATGTCAAAGCTGAGGGTCCATCACCCCCTTTTGCTATAGCCTCCCAAGTCCTTCCCTGGGGCCTCCCTATGATCATGCCTGTCTTAGGTCGCTCCCCCTCGGGAAATCTAACCTGTCTTTGGCTAACCGATCAAGCACTGGGGACCAGTTATGGATGAAGGAAAAAGAGCAGAAGCAGCGCTCCTGCCAGGGAGATAAGCTTTGTCTCCTTAGTGGCTTATGGTCTGAAGGTCGCTCACTCAGCCTTAGCCATGGGGGGTTTACAGCTCCTGAAACCAGACGGGGCAGTTCCCCACAGCAATACAGGCAGACAGGGTTTTCAAAAGGAAAAGAAATCAAAGCATTTTTTTTTTTTTGCTTACAAGAAGAGAATGGAATGGCTGCTTAGGATAGTGAGGTTCTTTTGCTAAAGATGCAAGGCATCCAGGAGGAATGGAAAGTAGCAACTGAGAATCCCGTGACTAAATTCTTAAAAAGTATAAAATGGTTAATTTCACCATAGACTTTCTTGTTCTTTGGTAAAACTGGTGAATTTATCAACTGCTTTGTTAATATAGCTTTCACTCATCTATACTAGTCTGTCAAGCTTTCCTCTACAAACAGTACAGGTACAGAAAGCATTCAACATGAATGGGAGAAACAGCTGAACACCTTGATGCAGTATTCTGTGGGGAGTTGTGTTATTACACTCAATTTTATTAAATTTGATTTTGTTTCCATTTAATGCTCTCTTTCCTCTGAAAGAGGAAAAACAAAGGAAAAGTCTAAAATCACTCTTGTTACTTTTAGTTTATAAAGTAAAAAATTATAGTAAAAAGCATTTCATTAATGCTTTGGCTAAGATTAGGCATCCTATTATCTTAATAATTATATTCTGGTGTTAAATTAACTTTTAAACAATACCTGCAATTCAAGCAGCAGATGGCAAAGAAACCACATTGCACATCTTGTTTCATGTTTTATGAGTAAGAAATATCAGTCCCTTTCAACCCTAAGCACTTCAGATTGATGGCTTTAATTATTTCAGGGCCTGGCTTGTTTTTCACGTACATGTACACATGGAACTTAAAATCGCTGTTGAGCGCCTGGAATGTATTTATTTTCCTGGCTTTTCCATTAATGCCAAGACAATAGCTTCTAGAGTTGATAGCATCTACCTTTTTCCTACCTAACTGGTTTCTATCATGCCACTTAATAGTTCAATTGTTGGCATTTTAAGTTTCACATTATCTTATCTTAAATCTAATCTGATTAAGTGACTCAGTTCATCATGCTGGCTTTAATTCAGCCACTATAACAAACTGCCAAAAAAATTAGGATAATGTGCTTTTTATTACATGCCATTTAGCTTTATTGGTGTGATTCAGTCTTACAGATTATGATATTAAAGTGTAAATTAGCAGGGGGCTATTACTTAGATAATTCTTTGTTTACATTTAGGCACGATACAAAGAAGCTTTTTAAAAACCACAATTGGCTGTTTGGTTTCCTCCTTTTCTATTGTTCCATGTGGTGCAATGATGCTGGACTTCTAGGGACATGAGGAATATGTCAAATACAAGGTTATCTCTGGAGGGTGGAACTCTGAACATCAAAAATTAATAAATATTGATTGAGAATCTAGAGACCCAGCCTGCAAGAAACTCACAATGCTTAGAGAATATGATAGAAACAGAGATATGTAAAAAGAATAATGCTAAGAATAATCTAACGTGCATTAAGTACTAAGTTACAAATGTTTTGAGCTCAGAAGAGACAGGTTATAGAATTTGAGAGCTAGGAGGAGCTTCAGACTCACCTAGTCTCACTCCCTTATTTTCTGGAGAAACAAAACAGAGGTCCAGAAAGGTTAAAAGATTTGCATAGGGTGAGTCAGCTTATATGCAGCACAGTCAAAGCCAGATCCAATGTCCACTAACTCCCAGCCCAGCACTTTAGGTCCCATCACTGCCTATCTGTCCTCTAGGTGGGGAGTCAGTGAAGGCTTCATAGCTGCCATGGGATTTGAGTTTGAGGGCCCACATTCAGGGCTTCCAGGTAGAGTTGTGAGGTTGGGCACTGTGCATCTCTAGGTGCCCTTCCAGGGACTCTGATGACCACCTTCCAGAGAGGAAGACATCCTCACAAAGGGTGGGATTCATACAGGCAGAGAAGGTGAAATGCTGGTGTGGTAAGATACGCTCACTGCCCCTGGCTCTGCTGCTCCCCAGCCTGTGTTTCTGTTTGAGTGGACCACCTTATCCCAGGGCTAAGCCCTGAGGGATAAGCTAGCCAAATCAACAGGACATCACTTCCGGGACTGGTCACTTCAAGAATCCTTGGCAATACTACAGCTTGACTAGGACTCAAATCCTGGCTCCCCTGCTTACTGTCTGTGTGATCTTGGGTAAGTTACTTAACCACTCTGAATTCAAAGGTAATTAATAATTGTGCCTACTTCATAGGCTAGATGTAAAAATTAAATGAGATAAGCATTAAATTAAATTAAATGCTTATAAAGCAATTACCAGAGCATCTGGTCTATGGTAAGTGTCTTAGTCCATTCCAGCTGTTATAACAAAAAATACCATGGACTGGGTGGCTTAAACAACCAACATTTATTTCTCACAGTTCTGGAGTCTGGGAAGTCCAAGATCAAGGCACCAGTAAATTCAGTGTCTGGTTCATAGACAGCTGTCCTCTCCCTGGGTGCTGACATGGCTGAAGGGAGGAGGGAGCTCTCTGGAGTTTCTTTTATAAGGGAACCAATACCATTCATGAAGGCCCCACCCTCAATACCTGGTCACCTCCCCCAAAGGCCCTACCTCCCAAAACCATCACCTTGAGGATTAGATTTCAACACATGAATTGGGGGCGGGGGAGAGGATGCACAAATACGCAGTCTAGAGCAATAAGTGTGAAACACCTTTTCAATCTTTTAATTATTAGAGTTGTGATCCACCCAAGATTTTTGAACTTAGCCTTTGGTTTGTCTGAGCAATCCCTTTCAGGCCTTGGGTTGGGGGCGGATCTCCACTTTTTCTTCATGGCAACAAGGTTAAAGGCACGTACCTGGGCCACTATGGAAAATGCATTCATGGGCAAAGCTCTCCTGGCATCTCTCCCTCGGTGACCATAAAGCATGGTGCCATTCATTCAAATGTCATCAAGTCAGTTACAGTTTTCAAACTTTAAATACCTTCTCTAAAAACACCTCACCATGTTTGTTCCCTACAAGAAGTATCCACCATGCAGTTACTCAGAGTCATTATCCTGCTGTAATTTTGAGGCATCTTCATATGCTTGAAAGACACATATATTTCTTTTCCTGGTATTCCTGGTCTGGAGAAAAAGAGTTGGCTGAGCTTGTGGCTGGCAGTACAAAAACTAAATGATTTCCTGTATCAGGAGTGCAGATCTGTTCTTCCATTAAGGGGGAAATAAGATCACTGGATGCTGGGAACTCAGAGCTGACATCTGATATGCCTGCTTCTTCTCTGATAAGGTGGTGAGCATGGGGGGCACTTAGATGAAGCTGGGACGGCAGCTGGAACAGCTCCACCACTCACTAGAAGCAGACGATCTAAAGAGGCGAAAGGGTCGTGATGTGCTGTCTCTTATAATCAATATTCTCCCAAAGGCTTTCTTCCCAGGGCTGCCCATACAAAGGCCTCAGTGCCTCTGAATTATGGTGCTGATGCTGCTGAGCAGCGCTTGTTAGTGAGGTCCCATAGGGAAGGCAAGGGATGGCCCTGGAGAGAAGGGCTGTCCTCTTTTTCCTCCTAGGGGAGGAGGGACAATTTGGAGCTATCCTGGGGTACTTCTTCAGCCCAAAAGAGACTTATTGTCTCAAAGCATCGAAGGGAATGTCTGTTCATACCCTAGGCATCATTTTGGAGCTTGCTTCTGCCTCATTATCCCACTTAGGTTTCCACTAAAGAGAGATGAGGAAAATCCTGTGGCCCATTTCCCTGTGCAGAGGCAGCACTGAGATAGAGTTAGGGCTTTTAAGCATTTCAAATTTGAATATCTCTCCTGGCAACCTGTCTATAGCTTCCAGTTGGAAATTGAATTATAATGTGTTGTAATGTCTGACAGTTTTTCAAGTCACTTAATTTGACTCATTCTTGTGATTTGTACTTAAATATTAGATTCCGGCTCCAAATACTTTGTGGTCTGGGGATCATTGAAATTCATAATGCAGCCTGGCCCATAGCAGACACTCAGTTGTCATTTTCTCTCTCAGAGACTGTGGGTAAAGCTGCAGAGGAACCCGCAATAAGTGAAATACAAACTTTGCCCTCTGAAGGTCCTATCATGGGACTGGGGTTCGGGGTGGGAGGAGGATTTAAGAGAAACAGTAAGCAGCCCTTTACAAATAATATGCATACGTTGGTCTGATTCCTACTGCATATCTTCAGAAATAGTTATGGATCTCCATTTGCTTGTCTGTGGAATAGAGATTGATCTCTTAAGGGGCTCTTGTAATAACACAGTAATTAAAAGCAGAGGCCCCCAAACCAGACTGTGAGTTCAAATCCTGGATCTGCCACTCAGATCTAAGTACTAGCTCTGGGACCATGAGCAAGTTCCCTAACTTCACCAAGCTTCATGTTCTCACCTGTGCAAAGGGGTTTGTGACAGTACCCATATCAAGGTTGTTAGAAGGGTTAAATGACCAAAGTCCTTAGAATACATTTGGTACAACCTAAGCTGTTGATAAAAATTAGCTATGGATATCATTCATATTCTCCAGCACCATAAATTAATTTATTTCAGTAGTACTGATGAAACAGGGAAGTGTGTCTGAAACAGGAATCCATTTCATGTAAGCTAAAAATCGAGTTTTTCCTCTATGGTAATGCTTCCCTAAAACACGAACAACTGTGGTACAAGCACAACGTAAGTGCTGGGTTTTAAAGGTGCACAGACCTTTTTGGGAGCTGGAACTCTGGCTTCACTGTCCGTGTTTCTCTCTCACCTATCACAGAGGTTGGCACATAGTAGATGCTCAGTAAATGGTAGTTCAGGGTAATACTGTTGAATTTGGGCACACATAAGCAGGCAGGATGTCCCATGACATGGTCAGGGATTTAAGTCCAGGATGTCTGGAGTAAGGGGTTGTATTAGTTTGCTAGGGCTGTAACAAATTGCCACAAACTTGGTGGCTTATTATGTCACAGTTCTTGAGGCCCAAGGTGTGAAACCATAGGGGTGAAAGAACTTTTTCCTCTACCCACTTAGATTGAGTGCCTGGGGCCCTGAAAATTAGACTGAGGAAAGAGAGATTAACAGCCAAGCAATTCCTCTAGATTTTGAACTACCACCATGGCTACAGGGCCAGTTCATTCCTCCTCTCCACCCTTCCTACCAATCTGCATGTGGATTTTTCTGTATATCCATAGTTTTGGGACTTCTGCTCAGCAAGACTAAGCGGTTCTTAGTAATAGCTGTTCTTTAGTTGTAATTTTGAGGTGGTCATGGGGGGAGGGGAGAACAGGGTTTACCTGTTCCACCATTCTGACCAGAATCCCAATGTGAATGATTTTTAAACCCATTGATTGGTCTAAATGAAATTGCTTCCCAGAAATATTGGACCATGTTGGATTCCTATCAGTGGGCCACGAGCCTGTTGATCTTGCCTCCAGTGTTTTTTCGCAATTAAATAATATATTCTGTTTCTCCTTTTAAAGTTTATGTTTTGAAATTGCTTTTTAATATGAAACATTTGAGCTCACGAATAAGAGACAGTGAAAACAAATGAGGATTAAAATGGGCAATGAAGCATAAAATAGATGAATACATATTAAAATTCAAAACCTAGGCCTCTAGTGTGGAAAAAACAGCTGTAATAACTTAAAAGAAAACCTATAGGTGGTTGATTTTTCTTTTATTTTTTTTCCAATTTAAGTGCTGGCTGGTTGTTAATTTGTTGCCAGGATAGGAAGAAGAAATGTGAACTTGCACATTGAGAAGGTTATGAGAACCTTGCATGTCTGTGTATTTATATGGGGGTCTGTTGGATTATTCTGAATATTTAGCTTTGAAAATAATGAAACAACTGATCACTTGCTGGGCCATAGCTGGACATGCTACACATCAAATAGAGGGTGGACTGGGGCACTGGTACAAGGGCTGGCCCCTGGCAAACCCAGCTTTTTTCTGTCTGAACCGCTCCCTCTGGAATATGCTGTGAGTCGTGGGAAGAAATAAGAGTTTCAGAAAGTGACAGGTTATGGGATTAGTCACTGTTCTTGTTTAATAATTGCACAGTAGCAGACCCCAACAGTTCAGACCAGAGCAGACGTGAAACCTCCTGTCCGGCTGGGAACCAAGTTGGAGGCTTGGCCAATTCAAATAGTCTCTATTTACCCTCACCCTATTTATCCTTGGTTTCCAAAATTTTTGTTGCATTTCAGAAAGTGGAAGTGTGAACTCTCCTACTGCCGTGCATTAGCTGGTGCTTAAGCCAGGAGGTGAGAGGGCCTGATAGGCATCATGTCTAGGCCAGAGTAAGTTTATGGATCAGCCTTTCCGCTGGCTTTGACAAAGCATCTGCACAACTGTCCACTTACTGTGATGAGCAGGGTGATTGGACTTGGCCCACATGATTATGGAGGCTGAGAAGTCCCACAGTCTGTCATCTGCGAACTGGAGACCTGGGAAAGCAGGCAACATAACTCAGTACAAGTCTGAAGGCCTGAGAACCAGGGGAGCCAATGGTATAAATAAATCCTAGTCCAAGAGCAAGAGAAGAAGAGATGACATGTCCCAGGTCAATCAATGAGGCATGAGAAAAAGAGTGAATTCATCCTTCTTTCACCTTTTTTTCTATGGACTTGATGGACTGGATCATGCCTACCCACCCTGGGGAGGGAAATCTACTCTATGGAGTCTACCAATTTACCTGCTAATCTCACTTGACACACCCAGCAATAATGTTTAATCTGGGCTCCCATGGCCCAGTCAGGCTGACATACAAAATTAACCATGACGGTGATCTCAGGAGGCTACTTTAGAGATTAAGAAGAGAAGGCTCCTTTTGTTTCCCAGTGAAGCAGAGGCCGAATAGCCTGCAAGACTGAACACAGTTTCTTAATGACCTGAGCTGCCTTGTCCCTAGGAAACTCCTAACATCTGAGTTCACATTTGAAGTAATATCAGGAGCTCAGCCAGGAAGCAGGGAAGGCAGACTCTCAGAGTGTCAGGAAGTTCATAGGAATACACGGTCAGTTACATACTGGGAGCAGAGTTCCATAGTCCTTTCATTGCCTGGAGAACTTTCTGGTATATCTGCAATTGCTTTGAAGTATGGCTAGTGCAAATGAGCACTTGAATTTTTTATTTTATTCTATTCTAATGAATTTTAATTTAAATGATCACCTGTGGCTCTTGGCTGCGTCCCTGGGTAGCACAGAGGTTACAAGCAATACAAAGCTGTTTAGTTTTATAGATAGCAATGTTGAAAGCTCAAATCCCATTTTAGGCAAACTTTTGATTTATACAAAGAAGTGTTGCAACCATTTACTGAAACAAACAAACAAACGAACGGCTGAATGAGCAGAGCTTTGGTAAATTGAGGCAGAGGCACAGAACAAAGGGTGGAGAGACTGGGTTTGTGTCCCTCTCTGTGCTTTGTGAGAGAGTTTATTCCTTTCCTTCCTGGTTAGAGTGGTTATTTTGGTGGTTCAGTGCTTTCGTGTTCAATGGGCTTATTTTTCACACAGCTGGGTTATCTCAGGCAGGAGAGCTCCCTGCTTAATCTTCTCAATTTCTCCCTTCCCGTTCCAGCTGCACAGATGTGAGTATGACACTGTCATCTTTCTCTCCAGGCGCTGATCAAGTGTGACTGTTTCTATGATGTGCCCACACAGAAAAATAAACAAAATACAACTTAATGAAGAAAAAAGGGGACCCCACAAAAGGAACCTAACAGCCCAAGTGTTGCCTATCTTTCGTATTTCTTGGTGAAGTGGGCGCTAGTCAACTCGCTTTACAGTTGTGAGAAAAAAAAATTTAACCCTGGCTGTAGCAGCTCACTCTGTGCAAGATAATTTATTGAGTCTGTTGTGAGTTTCCACTCTTACTTAAAGCCTTGTCCTCCTAATTAATAGTCATTTATAGATGATACAGTGGTATCTTTAAGCAAGTCAGTCTTCCTTCTTTTCAGTGCTTTTTCAAACAAAGGCACCTGGTTCAATAAGAAAGTTGACTGGTCAAAGTAAAACACTAGCTTTCCCATTGCCTGCAAGAGACCCCTTTTATCCACTGTACTACCAATTAATACAGAAACAAAATAAAGGGAAAATTGCAAAGATTTCTAGTGTGATGGAACAGAGCCAAAGATGACAAGATGACAAACAAGGCAGGTGATATCCACAGGAAGCACTTACTGATTCAATAACCAAGTAATTAAAGACTATAGGAAATAGGGGTAAATTTAGAAGAGTGAATATCTGTTATGTTCACTAAGGAGAGACAAAAGCCACTTGGCATTTTTTTTGTGTATTAACTATCGCTGCTGATTTTGCAGGATCTAGATACTGTCTAGAATCTACTGTTATCTAAGCCAGATGTTTATTGGATGGCCCCTATTGTGCATGTGACTTTGTAGAAACATTCTCCATTAACTACAGAAAGATGACTTGTGTAATAATTAGGCTCATTTTAGAAGAGCCTGTCCCTACCAAATTTTGAGATGGAAAATAAAATAATGGTATCAGTTATTAATTTCTTCACTTCAATTTCTTCACTTCAGTTCTCTTCATTCCAGAGCCCCTTTACTGTGTCTTTCCCATTCAAGGGGCATCAGCACCTTCTGCTTTCTGACCAATACCAGGCTTGGGCACAGACAAGAAGGCTTCTCCTTGGTTGCACACTACTGCCCACCACTGTCTTATACACTACTGACTTGGCTTCCAAAATCCAATGGTTCTATGTGGTTTTCAACAACATGAAGGTCCTATTCAGAATGATTTGTGTAAGGTGTCAGGAAGCAGCCCTGTTGCAATAAAGCCATGTGCCACGTGTGTGGAGAGAATCACAGCTGTGGGGAATCACTGACCAGGGGAAACTAAGATTCTTGCTTCTCAGAGTGGGGAGTCTTGCAGGGCATCTTTGGGAACAGCTGAACAGATGAGCAGCAGCTTCCAGGGTTTAGTGAGGAGCTTCTCTCCTACCAGACCACACTCTTTGCTGAGGGGTATGACAAATAAATTATGTGGTAGCAGAAACTAAGGGGAATTGAAAGGGAATACTGCGTTAGTCTAATTCGAACATGGCATGTCATCTTTTGAAACACCCATGGGATTTTTCCCCCTTAAACTAACCCTGAAGCAACACTCAGAATTCTTTGCCTTCTCCACAGAAGTAAAATCCACTTTTCAGTAAGTGAGTCAGTCAGGTTCCAGTTAGGTGATGGAACCCACAGCAGTTATTGCAACAGGGAGGATTTGATATAAAGATTTGTTATTAACTGGGGAACGAGGAAGGCAAAGTAAGGAAACCGAGATCCAAGAGACAGACCCTGGGGAAGCTGTTAGCACTCCCAGTGCTGGAAACCAAGGGAGAAGGTTGGGATTATTGTGGCTGAGAAATTTGGAGGAAGAGCCCCTTGGAACTGAATATCACTCCTCCAGTGGGGAGGGGGCGCTGTGGTGGGGGGGCTGTGAGCTGGGAGGAGGGGGTCTATGGGGCTTCATCCTCAGCTCTAGAAGCGGGTCCTGGGGCCTCTGGGGTTGTTATCATCAGACTGGTGCCAGTATTGGAGAACTGCAAACGATCCAGCTGCCGCTGAAACGTAATTCCTGGGGCAGGTAGAAAGAGCCAGACCGAGGTGATGGAGGCAAGCAGAAATGAGCCCCTCTCCCTGTGCAGCTCGGTGAGCTCCCTCCAGCGCCCCCTATGGACACAGCCTAAAAGAGACACGGAGTCCAACGTGACCTGTAAGCCCCCCCAGGCATCAGAAAGAAGTGTCTGGAAGGGTGGATTTGAAACAGAGAAACAGTACTTGAATTACTGGCACAGAGGGTCATGCAGATTTTATTGAGGGTTCTGTAGGGAGATCTGAAAGGCAATATACATTGTAGGGTGATCAGCATTTTATGATTCCCTTCCCCCTAAAATAAATCAAGACTTCCCCCACATCGAGTCTCTCTTCCTCTTGTGCCTTCTCTCTACACTCTTCTATATTTGTCTTCTGTTTTTAAAATGAACCCAGTTAACTGCTCCAATGTTGCATCCCTGCACCATCATCCTGCCAGTAAGCATGATCAGTCTCTTTTTTTAGGCGGTGGAGGAAGTCTATATGTTTTTCTGTCTAAAATAGTATCCTTTCTTCACATCAGGGTAAGGTAAAAAGCATTAAAAATTCAGATTCAAATGAATTGTAATGAGATAAGGAAAAATTAAAAGAAGAATACAGAAATGTTTAAAGTAAAAAAAAATAGTGAAAAAACAAGACAGACAAATACTTCATGGTATAACTTGTCTGTGGACTTTTTTCAAAAGTCAAACTCGTAGAGACAGAGAGTAGAAAAGCCATTGCTATGGGGGGGGTGGGGGGGTGAAATGGGGAGAGTTCAGCAAAAGGGCACAAACTTTTGGCTGTAAGATGAATAAGGTCTGAGGAGCCAATGGATGGCATGGTGGCTAGAGTTGATTATATTGCCTGATAGAAATTTGCTAAGAATATAACTTAAATGTTGTCACAAGAAATTAATTACTAATGCATAAAGGGTAAGTGAAATAAATGAGCATTAAAACAATAGCTAACAAACAAGATGAAAATTTTAAAAATGAAGCTTAAACAACATGAGAATAACATCAACAAATAAACTTTAAAATAAAACTCAACAAGTGGAATTTAAACTCTTTTTTTGGCCTTGACCAGTGTGACTCAGTTGGTTGGGCATTGTCCTGAAAAGACACCAATTGGTTTGCTTCCCAGTCTGGACACAGGCCTGGGTTTCCGTGTGGGGAGGGTAGGAGAGGAGGCGCAAATGAGAGAAAACTGATCGATGTTTCTCTCTTTCTCCCTCCTAAAAATGAATTAAACAAAGTTTTTTGTTTTAAACTCTCTTTTGGATAAGAGAGAGAAACTAATTTTAAGTTAATTTTAAGAGAAGAAAAAACAGGAAAGAGAAGATAGAAACAAAGAGCTTAAATGTAATAGAAAAATAATAGCTCCCATTTACTAAGCATTTAGAGGGTGAATGACAGGCACTGTGCTAAGTCCCATGAATGTATTGTTTCATTTAAATCACGCAGCCACATTAGGCTAATACTGTTAAGTCCCCATACTTCATAGATTGGAAGACTGAAATGTAAGAGTATTGTCACAGCTCATAAAATTACGGAGTTGGAATTTAAATTCAGCTAAACCTAGCTAGAGGCCAAGCCCAAGTTTTGAGGAGCAGTAGAATGAGGGAAAACCAAATTAATCAGTACATGTAATGAGACACCAAAGAATGCTGAATTATTGATTTGTTCACCATTGTGATAAGACAAAATTAGGGCAAAATAAGAAAAGAGGATAAGGGGGAAATGGGAGGAAACAAAATTACAAAAATCAGGGATCTGGGAAAACAGTAAAGTCCCCTGTGAAATTGGCTTACTTCCCCTGGTCCTCGCCTTCTCTGTTGGACAGTCCCCTGTTCACTCAGAGCCTGGAGTATCTCCTCTGCACTTTGCCTTGAGCTTAATGAGATGTCCTGGGCCCTTCCTTAGGCCTTGCCTTTATCTTGCCTGACAAAGAGGCCTTCCAAAGCAGCCTTGGCCCATCAGAGGCCCTGCGTGGCCTGCCTGGCTTGACTTGTGCATGTCCCACAAGCCTCATAACAATTGCATGGCACTTGCCACAACATCCCAGTCCCCACCAGCTTGTAGGTCCAAATGAAGCCATCTAACCTTAATACCTTCATCTCCCTCACCCTGAGACTCTATCCTCATACAAGAAATCTAGTCCTTGCAGAGATTTGCTCTGGGAATTGCAAAGAAAAGATCTTCTGTGTCCAAGTCCCTCCCCTCTGGTATCTGTTGCTTCGAGTTGTGTCCCCATCTCAACTCTTAGGCTTTGGGAATGTGTTTTCAAAGTCTGGGAATTCCCAGAAACTATTCAGTCATATTTCTTAACAGGATGTGTTTTGCTGGGCTGAATGCGAGTGTTGAGAAGCAACCAAAATGGCGTGGTTCACGTTGTAGACTCTGCCTTACCGAAGAGCAGAGTCTACAGGAATAGTTCTGAGCTGGCCAGACGTGTGTTGGGTACTGAATAAGACAGCCTTTCCTGTCTCTTTGGAATGCTTGGGGATATTAGTTTCTCAAGGCTTACATACACGATATGCTCATTTTCTAGGGTTAATCAGCTATAGACACTCAGGCATTAGCAGGATGTTGGCATTTTAGTCACCAATGTTTACATGTATGTTTGCATGTGTTACAAATAACTTCAGAGCAATATAATGGTATACAGTGATGATGATGACAATGATGATGATGATGATATAAGCCTTGTCATAACTAGAGTAACTATATATCCTATTTGCCCTGAATAATTTTTGGTTTTTGTATTTTCCTCCAACATTTTTGTAGTGTCTCCTTTCACCCTTAAAAACTATCATAATGCAATAGCCAAAAACCAAAACAAACCAAACAAGCAAACCAAAACAAATAACCCACCATAACCATGATACAATAAGGAGTTCCAATTTGTCAACTGTATAAAATATGAGATTCCTTAATGGTAAGATTAAGTAATTGAACAAGTGAGCTTTTGGGTTGAGCTATTGATCACAGCCTTGCTGTAGCGCCATCTGGTGGCAGCTTTCTGAGCCAACTTGAGTATCCATAGGGACCTTTCTGGATGTTGCTTCCTGGCTGAGACTTGAAGGACAGTAATCACCATTGTGAGATTCTCCCAGGTAGCTGGTTTCCAGTTCATGGAGATCAGGCTGACAATCGAGCAGGATTGAATGGATGCATCCTGTACAGGGTTGTCTGTCTTCTCCTGACTGGTCTTAACCTCCCTTCGACATCATCCCTCCTCAAGTTAAGAACTTTGCCCACCCTATTTAGAGAAGTAGGGTCAGACACAGAGGGTGGGGGCAAATTGTCTATCATTTTCTATTGAGTCCAATATTAGAATTCAAGTGTTGCAGTTGGCATTGGTATCACAATAATAGTTAACATTTACTGAGCGATTTCTATGGACTAGCACTTAAGAAGGCATCGCTAATGAAACACCAAATAAACATAAGTAGAACTACCCTCCCATTCAGGTCAATGCCACTGCATAACTATGCCATATGTAGGAAATATTATTTTGGGTTGTGCTTGGATTTTTTCTTTTATGAAAATAGAACCTTCAGAATTTGATTTAAATTGAATTGTAGCCTTCAATTCAAATTTTTAATGTTCTCCAGGTACCCCGAAGGCATTTGATAATAGGTATGTTTTAGTGTTTTACAACCTTTCTGGAGCTTCTGGAGCTTGAGCTGTTGGGTCCATGACTGAAGGTCAGCCTGTTGAGACTCTGGGATTGATCCTTGGAGGATGATCAGGTTTGAGTAGATCAAGGCTGTTAGTTTTATCGTTGGTCCCCCTCAGCCCCGGATACTCCAGGTTTCTACTAATGAGTTTCCTGCCACATGTCCTTGTGCATGTGCGAATGTCTGTGTGTGGTTTGCAGTTATGCTGGGAGCGTTTTAACATGGGAATCAGAATATGTTTTTGCAGTTCCTGGCTATTTTAACTGACTTCCTTTCCCTGGGAAAATCTTTGTTGAATATCTGCTTCTGCTGATCTTTTGCAAAAAGCAAATGAAGAGACATGATAGCTGGTTTCTGAATATACCAAATGAAAATTTTCAGTGTTGTGAAGAAGTAAGAAACACTTAGTTTGATTCTTAGTTTGCATATGTTCCTTGTGGGCACAAGAAACAATGACAGAGTATACAGGGGCCACCTTCCTTTGTGTAACCGCTCCTGGGCTGTACGCATGCTGAAGACTTTGATGGATCTAACCGAAGGAGTTGCTACTATGAATTTCATAATAGGATACACCCTTAGAAAAGGAGATGGTTTCACGCTGGTCTTTTCAGTTATGAATATTGCTGCCTTGTTCCTGGCAATCATGTAAGAAATTAATTGGATCCAGCTTGACTCTTCCTGTAACAGGAGACACCTGGAAATCTTGCCACACGAAGTGTTCAAAACTGAGCAAGTTTATTTATTACTGGAGGAGAGAATGGAATAAATGGGGAACCTTAGGGAAATAATTTTTACAGATAGTTTTCAGTTTATAACTGCAGCCCTGAGTCTCTCTGCTATTTCCTGATGGCAACAGATTTTTTTATGCAAGGAAGCACAGGAGAGATGGTTTATTTTTGTGAGAAAGATTTACTGCCTCATGCAGATACACTTCTCTTCCAGCATATGTCTTTCTTTTTAAATTTCACTGACATCCTGGGCCAGATTTTAGAGATTTGGTTTCCAGTTCTTGCTCCATTTCTAATTTACCGTGTTATAATAGGCAATGTCCTCAACCCCTCTGGGCATTTCCAGTCAGGCAAAAATAACAATTAGGACATCTAGCCTATGTAAAAAGAAATGTCAAGGGGATAGGGTAGATTATTTTTTATGTTATAGAAGAAAGAAATAACAGATCCTGCTAATAATAATTCTCATTGTTCTATTTACAACTGCCTTAAGAATATGATTTGCCATTTAATTTTTAAGGAATGAAAGGAAAATGAAAGAGAGTAAAGAGAGATTATTTAGTGCCTTGATCAGCCTTACATGAAGTAGGGGCTTTCCTCTCCCAAACCGGGGTGTGCCTCACAGTGTCCATCTAACAGCATCTTCAAAGTCAGGTTGGTGCTTTCAGATGACATTTAAAATATAAACATTGGGCTGGCCAAAAAGCCTATTATGTTTTTTCTGTGCAATGGCTCTAGTAGAGCTTAGTTGTCTTTAACTTCATTCAAAACAATTTTGTTAGATTGTCTTGTGGCAGCTGTCATATCAGCACCTATTTTTTAAAAAAGAACATCAAAATTGGTGGATTTTTGTGCAGGCATTTTAACATTGAAGATGGGAGAAGATACCCAACACTTTTGGCATATTATGCTTTATTATTCCAAGAAAGCTAGAAACACAACTGAAATGCAAAGAAAGATTTGTGCAGTGTATGGAAAAGGTGCTATGACTGATTGAATGTGTCAAAGTAGTTTGTAAAGTTTCTTGGTACAATTGATATTCTGGCCCAATCATTCTTTGCTGTGGGGCTGTCTTATGCATTGGAAGATGGTGAGCAGCAGCCCTGGCCTCTACCCACTTGAAGCCAGTAGCAGGAGATAGTCGACATTCTCAAAATGCCCAAATCAATAAAGTTATTGGTGAAAATGAAAAAAATGTGGTTTCTATTTCATGGAAAAATAGTAAGTGAACTTTTTGCCCAACCCAGTAGAACAATATTTTTTACAACAAAAAGAAAAGCTTTTGTATTTTATGTAAGGAGATGAGAGGGGATCGTGAGATAGGAGATAAGTTTCATCCTCTCCACCTCTCAGAGACGTGAGGTCCCTGAATGGTGAGCACACCCTTGTTTTTCACCACCGCCTGGCAATGCCTGCCCGGTGCTGTGAGGACAGGGACCTGCACGTGGTTGAGGAGTGAGTGAAGGAGCGTGTAGGCGGATGAGTTATCAAAGAACAAGTGAGTGTTCTAGCATCGGTTCAGTGGCTGGTTGTTTGCCTTTTTTTGTTTTGTTGCTGCTTAATGTTATAGAAGTTCATCATAGGAAATTTGGAAAATAAAGAAAAGTATAAAAACGAAAATAATCACAGAAGACTTCATTGTAAATATTTTCGCACATTTCCCTGTTTTTCAGACAGATGTACATGTAGAAATGTGATTACACACACACACACGCACGGATGTGCTTGTATAAATCCATAAGATCAGTTTTATAACTTGACACCATGATGTAAATACAGTTGTGATAACCCTTTCTCCAATTAGTACTGTATTGTGATATTTTCTCAAATAAACTATTGTTTAAACTTTGATTCAATGTACATTGATATAATCAATTTTTTCTTGCAGATTTAAGTTTTTACTGTGAAAATAATTCTCTAATGATTTTCTTGTCTATAAATAGTTAATGCTATCTTAGATTACTTCCTTAGGATAATTTCTAGATCTAGAAGGGAAGGCATTCTTCAAGCTCTTGATCCGCTTCGCCATGTGTTCACGGACCTCTTGTGTTTCTCCTTTTGCCTCATGGCATCATCTGCGTACAGGTGCCCGTTTTACTGGGGAAGATGAGGCCCGTCCCTCCTGTTAGGAAGCACACACTTCTACTTCTCTCCCCACTCACCTGTTCGGGGAGAGGAGCAGGCCAAGAGAATCCCTGGGGCTCTGAGTATTTTCCAGCTGAAATCCAGATGTTGGTTCAGCTATTGTAAAAAACAACTGTTGAGGTAGTCCCTCAAAAGTTAATCATAGAATTACTGTATAACTCAGCAATTCCACTCCTGGGTATATACCCAAAAGAATTAAAAACTGATGTTCACATAAATTCATGTATACTCATATTCACTGCAGCACTATTCACAAGAGGCAAAAGGTGAAAACAACCTAAATGTCCATCAACTGTTGACTGGATAAACGAATTTGGTATATCCATATAACAGACACTATTCAATCATAAAAAAGGATAAAGTTCTGATGCATGCTATGACAGATGGTAAGCCTCAAAAACATTATTCTAAGTGAAAGAAGCCAGGTAAATATGGGTCACATATTAGATGATTCCTTTGCTATGAAGTGCCAGAGTAGGTGAATCTATAGAGACAGAAAGCAGACTGATGGTTGACAGGGCCTGGGGAGAGGGGGGAATGGGGAGCAAGTGTTTGATAGGTGCTCATTTCCTTTTTTAAAAAATGGTTAGAAATCCCGTTTTTATCTATGTCTAGACATAGAGGAAAAGGAGCTAATAAGCACTGATGAGGTCACAACTGTTAACTTATCATTCTGTGTTTTCCCATGACTGTTATTCATTATTAGATTTTTTAAATTGAGATGTAATTGATGTAAAACATTGTATTAGTTTCAGGTGTACAATATAATGATTCAATATTTGTATATACTGTGAAATGATCACACAGCAACTTTAGTTAACATCCATCACTACACATAGTTGCAAATTTTTTGTCTTGTGATTAGAACTTTTAAGGTCTACTCTCTTAGCAACTTTCAACTACACAATGCAGTATTGTTAACAACCATCAACACGTTGTACATCACATCCCCAGGACTTATTTATCTTATAACTGGAAGTTTCCACCCTTTGCCTTGTGACTCCCTTTACCTATTTGTCCACACCCCTGTCCCCTGCCTCGAGCAACCACCAGTCTGTTTTCTGTGTCCATAAGGTTTGTGTGTGGGGGTTTAGATTCCTTGTATAGGTGAGATTATATGGGTTTGTCTTTCTCTGACCTATTTCACTTAACATAATGCCCTCCAAGTCCATCCATGTTGTCTCAAGTGGCAAGATTTTATTCTTTTTATGGCTTAGTAATATTCCATTGTACTACATTTGAGTTATCTATTCATCCATTGTTGGACACTTTGGTTGTTTCCATGTCCTGGCTACTGTAAATAATGCTGCAACAAACACAAGATTGCATACATATTTTTGAGTTTGTGTGTGTGTGGTTTTTTTTTTTTTTTTTGGTAAATAACCAAAAGTGGAATGGCTGGGTCATATGGTGGTTCTATTTTTAACTTCTTGAGAAACCTCTGTTACTGCTTTCCAAAGTGGTGGCACCAATTTACAAGATCACCAGCAGGACACAAGGGTCCACTTTTCTCTGCATCCTCACCGACACTGTCTTGTCTAGTCCTAGTGATAGCAGCCATTCTAAAGAGTGAGAGGTGATCTCCTTGTAGTTTTGATTCACATTTCCAAGATGCTTAGTGATGCTGAGTAACTTATCATTTACCTGTTGGCATCTGTATATCTTGTTTGGAAAAAATGTCTATTTAGATCCTCTGCCCATTTTTAAATAAAATTATTTGTTGGGTTTTTTTGCTGGTGTTATTGAGTTGCAATTTTCTTTTGAGGTGATGAAAGTATTTTGGAACTAGATAGTAGCAGTGGTTGTACAACATTCTGAATGTACTAAACGTCACTGAAATATTCACCTCAATAAAAAGAAAAGAATTACATCCTGCAAGTAGTTATCTTCCTGTGAAAGTTCAGAGTCTTCAACAAACTCCTCCACCTCCAACACATACACACACATGTGCATGCATCACACCGCAGAGAGCAGGAGTCACCCCTGGGCACCAGCAGCAGTAGCAGCTCATCTTACGGATGCACGGTGAAGGGGCATGAACCTCCATGGGGTGTTCATTTACGTTTGTGCCTTCACTAACATATGCAGCTAGTTATGTAAATCCAACTCATAGCAATTCTATTTTATTATTTTTCTTCTTTATTGTTGTTCAATTATAGTTACAATTCTATTTTTAAAAGTCTGATCTTCAAGGAATTAGAGAAAGAATGGGAATGTCCATAGTATTTATATAAAGCTTGACACAGATAAGATTTCAGATAAGCATGGGATAGGGGCTGGAGAAGATCAATGTTCACAACTTGACCAATTGATTTAAAAAGGCACAGAGGTCTTAGAAAGGGGCAATACATTTCCCTCAGCCTCACCAAACTGAGGAGTGTGCCAGTGGCTTACTAAGAGGAATCTAGAGTTCACAGTAGAACTTTGTAGCATAGCAAACTACAAATACAGTAGCAATTTAACTATGAGTACATCAGTATATCATCTTATGTATGTATGTACACATAGATGTGTATATATATGCATGTATATGTAATTTTTAGTTTATTGCTAATGTACTACGCTTAAGGTAGCTGATCCATTATTCATTCCATGGTAGTTGTTTATTTCCTATGAATCCACTGACCTTTATGAAGCCTCAGGTTTAAAGGATCCCTTTAATTATTGCTGAAGAGGCAAACTGGAAGCATAGAGAACTACGTGACAATCTCCAACATGTAGCACACCTATGCCGTGGTGTCTAAACAAGGGTCATTCAGTTCTGGAAGCATCGTCTGTTCTTGCCTTGGGTAGAGCAGTCCTTCGAGGCCATTCACTCTCTCTCTCACTATTCTGTCTGCGCCCTGCATCTCTAGATTCTCCCTGTTTTTCAAACACCCGGTCCATATGTCCAGGAAGCCATAAAGTCTTCCCCAATCTTTTCCCTCTTTAATTGGCCTCACCATTCCTGGAATCCTCACAGCACTTCTGGTCTCTATTACACCATCTTGTATGATTGCATAGACCATCTTTTGTTACGTAAGGATGGTTTCTGGTCTCTTCTCAACCCAACAAATTTGTAAGCTTCCTGAAGACTCACCTGGGTCCAGTTCTGCATTTGTTCCTATGGTCTTTTATTCACTTCCTATGTTTTTATTGCGTGATTGTTACATGATCAGGCACTGTGGGGATTATGAAACTATACACTATGATATTTTTGTTTCCTCGGAGTTTAGTTTTCAATTGGTAAGACAAGGTCTTCAAACCTGAAACAGCTTAGTAAAAGTTCCAGCAAAGGCTCTGGTTGTCTCCACAGCACAGTTCTCAGTGCAGGTTCTCAATCCCTTTGTACATTATTGTTGATTGATTGATTGGTTGATATTGATTTCCTGATTAAGAAGGAAACAGCAAGGTAAATTACAGGTCATTGGTTTGCAGATAGTCAAATGTGTTTAAAATCTACTGAAGTGAGACTGTATTCTTTACCAGATCATGCTTGCCAGAAATCGTATTCAAACAAACAAATGAACAAACAAAAAAATTAGCCATGGTTGGCCCAGAGTGGAATTTCTGAATATAGTATTTAGCCTGACCTAGATATTGACAAAGATAACAGCACAGTCCTTGATGTTAGAGTCAGCAAATATAGGTTGTTATTCTTTTTTTTTCCTGTGGTATTGCTCTCTGCGCAAATATATTTAGTTCACATAGCTGTATACACAGTTCTGACAACTGCAGCTTGTTGAGGGTGATTATAGATGTAATAGTGAATAAATAAATCATCTTCTGGAGGATTCCAGTGACCTCTGGAAGAAAAATTCACTCAAGAATGCTTCAGTGAATTTGTTATGTTTTTAAATTCATTCAGTGATGTAGAGGCAGAGGTGTCAGTTCCTGGAAATTCACAGATAGAAGTCACACCTTGCTAATGCCACACTCAGTGATGTACTTGAGTTTATTGTCTATTCTGTAGAGGGAGCAAGAAGACTTTTCTCTGGAGAGATGTGAGAGGGGAAGAAAATAAATAACCCAAGAGATCCTAAAACCCTCTTAAGGAAGGAGGTTCAAAGGAGAAGTCTCTTACATAGGTTGGAAGGTTCGAGTGACTGCTGCTGGCTAAACAAAAGGAATGTGGAGTGGAGGAAGCTTACCACACAGCAGAGTACTAACTTAAGTTTCTTTGCACAGAATTTGTACTTCCTGACTATATATTCAAATTTTTACAATTTTTCTAAGCTAACAAGCTAATCAGTTTCTTTTAGGATCTTTCAAATTAGATAAACAATGTATTTGTGAGTGAGTTCGTGGTGGGAGAGGTAGGTGTGTGTATACTTGTATCCAAAATGGTGGTGTATAGAGTTAAGCAAAATCCTGTTAGCAATTCTCATAGAGGAACAGTGGAAATGACTTTCTTATTATTCCAGATCCAAAAGAGAGATTTTATACAAAGCCTGGAGAATCAGATCATTGAAATCCCCGTGAATGATAAAGGAATGATAGCTTCAGAGGTAAAGAATCATGAGGGAAATGCCTTATGCACCTTTAGCTGGGGCTCAGAAGTCTTGATTATTAGCAACTAAGGCTTAAAGTATGATCAGGTAAGACCCATGGGGATTAAGACCTGGGTGATGTTTTAAGTAGGGATATGAAACATCTAACTAGGGTTAGTCTGATAGAAGTAGATATAGGCATCCAATGAGGAAATGATTTTAATTTTAGAATAAGGAGAAAATAGGAAGCAAGAATGAAGCAACATCTAGGAAATTTTTATGTAAAGAGTTGCAACCACTCATAAGGAGATGGAGCATTTCTGGGGAGAAAAAAAAATCCAGCCAGTTGAGCTGAGAAATCCCATCTAAATATGAAAGCAGGCAATGTATTCTGGGGCTGGAAATATTCATCAATGTGTTAAATATCACACATTCTAAAAATATGAGATTGATTTAAACAGTCCTATCGTTAAAGACTGGTGATTGGAATTTTGCTTTTATGATGCCATAGCAATTCAGATGGTTCTTAAGTCTCCATAGCAACAGCCTGATGCTACTTTTTGTTCTTCTGTGTAGTCACATGATGCCTGATGCACTGCAGAGGAAACAGGGAAGCAGTTGGTGTACTTCCTCATTAGTGACACAGAGACCAGAGTTACCATGGGGGACTTTCATTCGCAATGGTTCTGAGCCTTAGAAACAAGAGCCATCTCATGGTAACCTTTCTTCCATTAGTTGGCACTTATACTTGGGTGTGAACCTTTGCCTTGATGAGCCACCACTGTGTATCAACAATATTATTGTTTCATGAACTGTGTGTCCTACTAGGTAAAGTTTTCTCAAGCAGATGACCCCTTTCTTCTTGTAATGCCCAGTTGTCTTAGAAGGTGCCACCAATATATGAATAGAAGTCACTACCATGAAACGTCTACCATTTTCTAAGATGAGCAGCAGACTAGTCTGCTAGGGCAGGGTCATACTGTCTTCTCCTGAAAGCCTAGACAAGCCTCTGCACAAGATAATGGTCTGTGTCTCAGTTTTCCCATCTGTGTAAGAGGAATGACGACTAAAGCCTTTTTCTTACTCAAAAGATAATGTCTTGCCCTGGATGGTTGGCTCAGTTGGTTGGAGCATTGTCCCATACATCAAAAGGTTGTGGGTTCAATTCCCCGTCAGGTACCATACCTAGGTTCTGGGTTTGATCCCCAGTTGGGGCACATATGGGAGGCAAACAATCGATGTTTCTCTCTCTCCCTTCCTTTTTTTTTTTCTAAAATCAATAAACATATTCTTTGGTGAAGATTTTAAAAAGAGAAGATAATGTCTTAAATATTTATACAGGCTTTGCCAAATGTGTTTTGAAGGTGCTATACATTTTGAAAGAACCCCAACTGCCTTACGTTTATGTGTGATGGGTATCAAGGTGCTATGTGGCTTAACCTAGGATCAGGGAAAACACCATGAATCTTATAAGCAAAGTAAGACACATAAAAGTCTCTCCGGAGTACTCATAAAATTTATAACAGTTTTCTTACAGAGGTGGTCTCAAGTTCCCAACACTTCCACCATCATTCTCATTAATGAGTATTAGGCTGAGTTGAGATTCTTCTAAACTCACCTCAGTGTTGGCTGTTTTTCAGCAGGAATCAGAAGTTTATAAGCTCCAGTGCTAAGCAATGACACCAACATTTGTTATCTTGACTGAAATAATTTGCTCTTTCATATTACTTCTTCTTTACATGAGAGGACATTTATGAAAGAACAAATAATGTTACCTTCTATGCAAAAGGTAGCCAGTAAATATTTGTTTTCCTCTTCTGCCTACTCCTTTCTCCATCTAAAATTCTTGCATTTCTAGAATTTTGCTCTAAGTGTTAAAATGTGAGCCAGTGGCATAAGCATGTTCAGAGCTAAGGATAACATTCTAATGATGCTACAGGGTCACCCTCAGTTCAAGAGTATTGAATATTAAGTAAGAGTGTTAAGCTCTTACTATGCGCAGGATACTATACATAGTGCTTGAAATACAGAGGTCTGAGAGTCAGCTTGAGGATAAAATGCAGTTGAAGGCTAAAAGGTAATAACAAAGTAACCTAAGCTAACTGCCAAATGGGCAGTATGGATAAGAAGTGGGCTGGGTTGCTAAGGAAAGGCTTCCTGGAGGAAAAGAAGCAGATGTAGACTTTGAAGAGAGCTACTATTTCCTGAACACTATTAAGTAATGGGCATTGAGTGCTTTGCCCACTTTATCACATTGACGAAGTGAGGGATTCTTGATAAGGGAATAAAAGGGGGAAGGTGGAAATGGTAGCCTAGATGTGAGAATGACTGAATAAAGAGTTTGGCAGGAGAGAGGAGGTAAATAGGGAAAAAGATGGCAGATGACTCTAAAAGCCAAATTAAGGAGTTTGAACTTTATTTTCCTTAGTGAGGAGCAAGTGTACATATTTGAGTAGGGAAAGATGTATTCCCAGTTGTAAGATTTAAAAAAGAAACACTGGCAAAAGCAAACCGAAGACCCCCCCCCCCCAATGGCCCAGGCACTGGGTCATGGGACCTTGGCATAGGAGGAGAGGCAGAAGGCAAGGATGCGTATAAGGCTGACCAGAGGAGTTATTACCATTGATAGCAGCATTTGGAAAATCTGGGGAGGGAGCTCATTTGGGAGAAAGAAGGTTAAAGTTGAGTTTTAGATGCATAAAATCTGAGGGGACTACACGTAGATGAAGATACCTTTCCTGTAAGGTGTCAGAGGTGGGAAATTTGCATTGTGGGGGCTACCCCTCACTTTGCTTGTGGGGAATTGGGAAACCCACAGCTCTGTGGCCCATAATGGTAATGGCACATTTTATGCTCTCTTCAGGGATTGGCCAACATTGGAAAATACCTCCTGCTTAGGAACCACGTAATTCTAATTACTAGGGCAGAACTGGACCTGTTTTGTTTTGTTTTTTAATCTTCTAGCCAGCTCCCTAGGGTAATGTGAGCCATGTATTTCCATTTTGTTCCATTTCTCTTTATTTTTCTTTTCATATCTTTCTTTTCTCCTGGCAAATTATGGACTCACATAAAAACCAAATTCTATGAGTCTATTTCTAATCCAAAAATATGTCCTCATTCAGCAAGTGTTTCTTGAGCACCTTCTCTGTGACCAGCTCATGTCCTCTCCGTAACTCCATCCATCACACCTGGCTGTCCTTCTCCCTATGTACTTTACAGGGTGAGTGAGGAAATGCACTAGAGACAAGTCAGAGCAAATGTTCATGAAAAGATTTCAAGCCATTCCACCAGCATTTGTAAAGCTAGTCTAAATCAAATGCCTTTATTTATAAAGAATATAGGCAGCAGACATGATGTTGGAGGAGAATTGGGGGTGGGGGGCTGAGGACTCATGTAATTTTAGGAAAGCCAGTGAGTTCCCTGATACTCAGTTTACTTATCTGTAAAATGGGTAAATGGACTAATTGAAATAGCTTTCAAATCTAATACCCTATAAGTTTCTATAATGCAGTTAGGCTTGTAATGCCTTTGATAAGTAGCATCCTTGTATTTATAGAACAGGAGCTGTTTCTTACTGTAAATTATTCTTTAAGTGTACAACTTATGTTGTGGGCCACCTAGAGTGGTTGAAGGCCACAGAGTCCTTTGGCTGAATTCCCTAGTCAAAATCTTGGGGCTCCACCCAACGGCTGTAACCTCAGAGGCTGAATAACCCTCTCTTTCAGGAGGATACAAATATAATTAAGAAAGAATAAGACACACAATCTATTCCTGTGGGTCACGTGTGGGCAACATTGAATAAAAGAGCAGCAGGGTCCCCACCATGTTTCCTTTACTCAACTACATGGGTCCCAGCCCACACCCCTACCCACTCCATTGCTTTGTTGACCGCAGACTGTAGAGCTGATCCACTGGGCTTGTTCCTATCACTACTTTTGACCCAAAGTGGTTCTGCTCTTGCCGAAATTTTGCCTGATGCTTTTTGAAGCTGTTTCTATGCCTATCTCTGCATCAGTACCATTATCATTGTACCTCATTCTATTGGGAACCTGGCCACTGCCGCTTCTGCAGGCTCCAGCCCAGCTCAGTCCCACACCTTCTGAGACTAGTGTGAATTACATTATTCTGTTGTTTGGGCTGGTACCAGGTTTCTCTACTGCCACCACCATCACACCCTTCTAAAACTGCTGAAGATGCCACTCTCTCGTGCTGCTGTGGACACTGCTCTCATGTGGCTGCTGGAGATTCTCCACCGTGACGGCCAGCTCCTGATGCTGCCACCAGTGTAACAGGTTATCTACTGTGGCTTCTTACTCATGAGGCACACTCCCTTTCCCTACATTGGACCTCTCTTTTTCTCTACCAAAATATGTCTTTGATGCTTTAGTAATATAGTTCTCTGGTTTGATGGACTTAGTCTAAGTCCTCAAGAGGTTAACTTGGATCAGGAAAATGGCACAATGTGGCAGGTCTTGCCCAGGCTCTGGGACCTGCCTCTGCTGCGATGTTCTGACCTTTATCACACCTTCTTGCTTGCAGTAGGGCCTCTTTCCCCAAGAACACCCTGCAGGTGTTAGGGTTAAATCACACGTACCTTTTCCATGGCTGTCTAGGACTAAATGAAAATATTAAAAAAAAACATTTCTTTCTTCTAAATGTTTTAAATCTTTCTTCTAGGGTCTCCCAGGAAGCAAGAGCCTTATGCAAATGATGTTTTTCTGGCTTCTTGAAACAGGCATGCAGACATGCAGTGGCTTTAGGCTATGCCATATTGTACACATAATAAGAAAAATAGGATGAAAGATGGTTTCTGAGCTATATGCCTAGGACAAACCTGTCCAGACACAGTCTCTGGCAAAGGATGATCAACATGTGCAACACCTTGAGTTGATTTCACAAAGAAAATTAAGCAAATCAAGCCCTAATGCCTCAGATTCAAAGCATTCTTCTCTCCTGGCCTTTGTTTTCTTTCATTCCAAGCTCTCTGGTTGTTAAACTGTCCAAACATATTCAGACATGAAAGGGAAACACCCTAAACTACTTTTGTGGTCATGTTTGTTTATGCTCCACTGTGCGCAGAGTTGCAGCCTGGCAATCCTTGCATGAGGGCACAGTAAGGAAACCCGACACTTCCTTTTAAAAAAGAGAGGAAGAAACATGTCTTTATTTCCCAAACTTCTCTCCCTTCATTTCTGAGGCATCGCCTATGTGCTACACATCTGGGTTTCTCTGAACAAAGGCTGGGCATGTGCTTCTGCAAACATTCAGCATGCCCCTCAGGAGATGGGTGTGGTGCCTACATAGAGAACTTCAATCTTTGTTGTATAAATGAATTTACTAAAATTTGAAAAATAATACTTTTTTGCAGAAAACTAGTAATTTTCCCATTTTACATTTAATACTATTGAAAGTTGGCTAAGAGAAGCTGGGTAAATAACCAAGATTATTCAACATGGTAGATATAAAAAACAAGTTCTATAAGAGCCTTGGTGATTTGGTTTTAAAAGTTCTAATCCTGCCCCTAGCTGGGTAGCTCAGTTGGTTTGAGCACCATGCTTATACAGTCGTGTTGCAGGTTTGAACCCCCATGAGGGCATATACAAGAATCAACCAATGAACACATAAATAAATATAGCAACAAATCTATGTTTTCTCTCTTGCTCTAAAAAAGTCAATCAATAATAATAATAATAATAATAAAAAGGTCTAATCCCTTTCCACAGATTGTGGCCAGGTGGCCATTCCATGACCATGCTTGGAAACCATAGCAAAGTTTTTAAAATAAAGCCTTTTGTTCTGTAGCTGCTCTTCATATCTTACAATTTCCCTTGGTTATCATTATTGATTGCATGATGTGTAAAGTCAATACTCTTTGCCTTCCACGTTGGGTTTCTCAGGTTCAGGCTGAAGTTCTGAATCAGAAAAATCATGTTTTTTTTTTAGAATTGAGGCAAAAATATTCTTTGGGTCTGATCAAAATGCCAGTGACTTTGTGACCTTAAATACTGGTGCCTCTTTTTCTGTTTATTACAAAAGTTAGTAGTTTCACTTTTAAGATGCATACTTAGATACCAAGGTTAATGTACAGTTTGCAAAATAGGCTGTACTTCCAGGTTTGGGATAAAAGATGCCCAATGATAACTAGCATTAATTTCATGTTTTTGACACAGTAAGAAATTGAATCAAGCATTTAGTTTCCTTTGTGACTTAGGTCAAACTGGCCAACAAAATTTAAGATACAGGATTGATTTGAAAAAACTCCTCAGAGTTTTGAAATAATGCTATGAAAATAATGCATATTAAGGCAGAGTTAATGTTTAAAAGGTCACATTATAAATGTAATTTGATTAATTAGGTGGTCTCTCTACTATTAATTAAAGAGATCATCACACTTCATCTTGCAAAATTAAGTAACTTAGAAGAATGATAATTAACAATAGAAAAGAATTTCCTACAGAATTTTGAATAAGTTAATATGCAACTTTTCAGGAGAACACTGACATAAAGTAAACTATGTCTCATTTTATTTGTGCATGGAGTATAGGTTTTTTCAAACAAGGTGAAATGTGAATTAAGTTTTAAATTTAAAATGATAGCACTTCAAGATCATATAACCTGGAGATCATTTATCAGCACTCTGCACACCTCAGTGGTCTTACCTTGCTCATCAGGCAACATGTTATTTTATTTTCTGCCTCTGTGTTTCCTTTGCATGTGTTGACCTCTCTTCAGTCCCACTTGTCTCCAAGCCTGTCCACCATCCTGACAATGCTAAGCACCAACATAGCAGCATCCTCTCTGCAGCCTTAAAGCCACAAGAATAGGCCCCTTGATGAAGTTTTAATCTGCAAAGTCAGGTGAATGAATCAGTACTTCCCCCCACCTTTGGTCCACTTTAATTATCCAGCCCTCTATGCTAGTTCTCTGTCAGTATAATTCAGATTGTTTGTTGTTAAAGTGATCATCATTACAGTCTTGGAATTTTTCAAGAGCCATGATCAGTATTCATTACCTAGGTAACCTCAGGGTCTGACATATGTAGGTTCTTGCTATAGATTGAATGTTTATGTCCCCCCAAAACTCGTGTGTTGAAACCTAATCCCCAACATGATAGTGTTTGGAGGTGGGACCCTCTGGAAGTGATTAGGTCATGAGGGTGCAGCTTTCATGAATGGGATAGGTGCCCTTATAAAAGTGACCCCAGAGATATCCCTTCCCCTTTCCACCTTGTGAGGACACAGGGAGAAGAAGAATGTCTATGAACCTGAAAGCAAGTCTTCTCAACACACCAAATGTGCCAGTGCCTTCATCTTGGACATACAGTCTCTACGCCTGTAAGAAGTAAATTTCTGCTGTTTATAAGTATTGCATTTCTGTTATAGCAGCCCAAATGGTCTAAGACATTTCTTAACACATATGTGTGGAGTGCAGGAACCCTGCAGTGCCCCAGGGCTAAGCATAGGTAAGCTCAGAGATTAATGAAGCACTTTTCCAGTAGGAGATGGGGCAGCAGGGGTAGGAGAGGAGTGGGGGGGAGGGGAGGGGTTCTTTCATACCCCCAGAATATGGGATGGGCCCATTGGAGAAAGAAGTTCTTGTTTTTTTTACGCAGTCTGAGGATTCAAAGACATCTCCAAAGCAGAAGCTGCTTAGATTCCTATCTCTGTTGATCACTGTCATTTTTGTCCAGTCCAAGTCCAGGTTTTGATAAACAATTGCAGGGCAACTTTAAAAGTGATTTGTCTAACCCTGGCCTGTATGACTCAGCTGGCTGGAGTGTAATTCCATAGTGAAAGGTTGCAGTTTCAATTCCCGGTCGGAGCACAAACCTAGGTTGCTGGTTCAGTCCCCAGCCAGGCATGTACAATGCCAGGTCCAGGCATGTATGGGAGGCAATCAGTCGATGTTTCTTTTTTGCATCGATGTTTTTCTCTCTCCCTTCCTCTCTCTCTTCCTCTCTTTCTAAAAGAAATTAAAAAATGTCCTCAGGTGAGGATTAAAGAAAAGTAGTGATTTGTTTAAGTCCTGACCTTCCTGAGCACTTTGAGAGAAATATCAAGAAAAAAAAGTTTCCCTACATAATATCCTTCAGCACAACGCTTTATTTTGGAGCTTTGAAATGAGTGTCTCAGGAGACACAGGAGACCAAAACTGCAAGTGATTGCCCTTTTTTGCAGGTGGAGAGAATTAAAGGAGCTTCTGAGCTTCCCCCTCTGCGAGGGTTAGAAGGAAGGAAAGTGCCAGCAGCTTCCTTGGTGCTTCCCACCAGATGCCCCTTGCTCAGCTTCCTCCTTATCTGGGCTCCCAGAGGTCCTCTAAGCCAACACTGGAGTAATGATCTGAGGTCTCGAGGCAGCTGTTGGTTTTCTCCCTCTTGACAAAAGCACTTAAACCAAAAAACCTTAAAGAAAAGAAGGAAGGAAGGAAAGGAGGAAGGGAAGGAGGCCGGGAAGGAGGGAAGGAGGGAAGAAAGCAATGTAAATATCCCTTGTCAAACACTTTGTAAAGTGATGTCACTTGTTCTTCATACTTTTTCATAAAACACAGGGGTAGGTAGAGACCCGTTTCCAGGATAATGAAAACACAGCAGTTTTATTTTCCCCCTGTGTGGCACTTTTGCCAGAAAGACAAGAACTGCCGAAGGAAGAAGTCTCCCAGGGCTAGATTCCAATTAACTGCTGTACTCATTGCTGATAACTCTCGGCAGTCGCTGTTCTTCAGAAAATGGGACAGAAAGTCTGAAAGATCATAAAGACAAGGTGACTGATCAACCGAGGCACAGAACCTAGTACCACTCTTACCCTAGTTTTCCACAATTTTAGGGTGAAAATAGTGGAGGAAGAAAAACATGAGAGTAAAATGTTGTAGGTCTTATACTTGGTACTCATTCACAGAGAAGTGCTGGTATAGGTATCTTAGAGCTCAAATATTGATCCAGAGATTTGGAAAATACATTCATCATCAAAAAGAATTTCCATTTCTCTACATGACTTGCTCTCAGAGTAGGACAAACTTAAAATTTGGAATTAGAAGAACTGAGTCTGGGGTTCTGGTTCTGCTGTTCAGGAACTCTGTGATTTTGGGTGAGTTATTGTACCCTTTAGCGGCATAGGAAACACAATGCCTGGTGCGACACGATGGCAGACATCAGCTCTTGACAGGTGTGCAGGGCTCCCTGATCTAGGCTGGGCTCAGCTGAGCTTGCTCCTAAGTTTGTACACTGGGTCTTCTTTCATCCCCCTCCTGGGATCAAATGTCCTTCCATGGGTACGTTCAAGCTTCTGTCTCTACCATGTTTGTTAAGTTCCATTGGCCAAATCAGCCACATAGCCACACCCAGAGAAAGTGAGGGAGTATGGTGAAGTCTGGGTGGCAACTGGCATGGATAACAAAATGCATAAACAATTGAGACTAAATTATGCAGTCTACCACAACACTTAATTTTCTCAATCTCAATTCTCCCTTCTGTGAAATGAGGATAATCCTGTACTTTTGAAGATTAAATGAGATGGTACTTAAGTACTCAACTCAAGGTTGGAACAAAGTTGATACTCAGCAAACATTACTTTCTATTCGACTCTCCAAACTTGCAAAATGGAAATTACCTGTCACACCTAACAGGATTATTGTGAGGCTTTAGAAAGGTAACACATGTGAAAGCATTTGAGGGTATCAATTACTACATAATATTTGTATTGCAGTAACTTATAGAATGCTTTATTCTTACACAGATGCAAATGTAAATTCAAGTATTTCTATATCAAATCACAGTTTTCATTGAGCATTTTACATTACCATGTAGTGAGTGAAATTTTTTCTGTGATATACTTTGACATTTACATTATAAAGTGAAGCAAGCATGTGCGGCCTGAGATGAGGGCCCCAGGAATAAGGCCTTTTCTATTCTTTATCACGCTGAAGCCCAGGTCTTAGTGACGATATTTCCCAATAAGAGGTAGAGTGATGGGTCACAGAGGGAAAAAAACCTATACGGTTGTTAGAAGACAATCTGCTTACCTTAATAAGTCAAAAACTGTTTGTGAAGCAGGGCAACACAGTCGTCAGATAATGACCCTTAATTGTGTGACTGGTTGTGGTCCTCAGAGACTTCGAGGGGCCTAAAGAAATTAACCTTGAAGATGGCAAAGATGTGGGGAAGAAAGAGTCAGTGTTTTAATGCAGCAGAGAGGGGAAATCTGATCGTGACCCCGTCTAATGGCCTCTGTGACATTTCCACATGCTCCTGGTCTAGAGAGGTTTATTATCAAGAAGAATGGCCCACAGGACAAGCGCATCTGCTGAGAGAGGTTTCCTGACTCCGTGAGTCAGAAGCCCCCCTGCGCAGTGGGAATTCCTTGAGTCGGATTTTAGCTTATACTCCCTTTCCCTGCAGTGCAAACTTAATTGACACTTTACCAGGTTCTATATATTTGATACTCATTGACTTTTTCTTCCAAGGCTGGGTTAATCCAGATTGTAAATTCTGCTCTTTTTGAAGCTGTCGGAACTCTTTTGGAACATAAAGTTGCAAGCAGAGAGCACCCCATTTAAAGAAACCTGGGAATTACATCATTGACCCTTATGAATTTTTTGTGACGTTGATCGTTCTCCAGAGTGTCAGGATCGCTTAATGATCTGATGATCGCTGTGCACTGGCGTTGCACATCAAGGGCCCGAGTTAGAGGATTTCCTAAACCCCTCGCACCCACCACCACTGCCACCTTTCCTCCTCTCGCTCTCATCCCCAAATAAATTGAGCTACTTTATGCAGATGCATAAGAGATGGAGTAATCAGTACTTAAAGGACTTGGAAATGATAGGTTATAAATTAACTGGTATGCTCCATTTTACAAATAACTGTTTATCTTAATAACATAAGATTTATCAGAGGGGGGTGGGGAAGGCTGGGGCGGTGGGCTGGAATGGAAGCAAAAGACAGAAAACTGTACAAGAATAACAATTAAAATAAATTTAAAAAAATAAAATAAAATGTATTAATAGTTAAAAAAAGATTTATCAGTACCTTACAAGGTGGATGGCTAATGAATATTGGTTTCATGAACAAATAAATGAAAGTAGTAAAAGTTAACATGATAGCCTAGAATAATAGTTTCAAAAATTTGCAGCCCCTGACTAATACTGAATAGATCATTAAATATGCATTTAACTCTTTGTGTCTGATGTTACTGGAGGAGATGAGAAGAAAATATTCTCACTAGAAGTAGTCTCATGGAGCTAAATGTAGGCGCCCTGTGTGGGCAAATTATTTAACTGAAGCTTCTGTGGAATAGCAATAAGAGTAGTCCCTCTCTCATAGGGTAGCTGAGGGGTGTGTGTGTGTGAACTAATGCATGAAAATCAGTTAGTGCAGTGAATACCTAGTACAAGGGAATTGTTCAATAGTTATTGTCATCTTCATTTTCATCACCATCACCCATGTCCTAATTTGGTTCTAGGCCCTGTCTATTTCCAGGAGTTTGGTTTAGTCAGAGACCTCTCGGGCCATTGTGAAAATATGGTAGACTACCCCAGACTCCAGGGGCAAGGCGAATGATGTGAACAGCCAGAGAAGTTACATATTTCTTATGGAGTGTGGTGATGATATAGGATATTCAAAATTCCTTCCTAAAGACTCTTCCCCTGGCTCAGGAAGCCTTTTCTGGTCCTGAAAAATATGACTGGAGTTTTTCAGAAACCAATTAGCCTTAAACATGTAATCAGTCTAACTTTTTTAACCTTGACATAGTGTTCTACCACTTTAAACTAACCCTTTTGTAGATTTAGGATCAGAGAGAGTTAGAAGAAGCAGGGCTGATCAGTTGTGTCAATGACAAAAAAAAGGTCAAGAACTAAACTCAAGAAAAGTGATCCTGATTGGTAAGTCTGGTGAGAGGGTTTCTGGGATCAGGAAGAGACAAAGACCAGGACAAGAATTCGGAAAAGAATTGTTGGAAGTAAAAAAGCAAACAATCGATATATCTTGCCCAAGTCCCTGAGGAATCAAATGGGATGAAGGCTACATGTTGTACATAAAATGAGTGATGTCTCAACAGTGAGCAGGGTAGCAAGCCTGCTGTAATGCCCAGGGTATTAAGTGCAGTAGATAAAGAATAATGCCTTGAAAAGACAAGAGTGATTTTCTCCTCCACTCAGAAGAATTAAAAAGCTTTTGAGGGAATAGAAGGAGGATGTGGGGAATAGAATTAAAGATGGAGGTGAGAGAATGGAATTCTTGTGGAACAAATTCATTTTTGGTTGTCTCAGAGAAAGTCAGTAATGCTTATCCAGTTAGCAGAAGGGTTGCAGGGGGCATGGAGCTGTTGTGGAAGGGGCATCTCTCTGGACAGTTTACAATCCTATAGAGAAAAACACGATAAAATGGGTAGAGGTAGATATAAAAAATGGGGTGATTGATGGGAGGGCTTGATTAGTTGGTTGAGTTTCAAGTCAAACCTGCTAGAGAACAGAAGAGCATGGGGAGAGTGTCATTTTTCTGCCCTGTTCTTCACGGTCACATGAAACCAGAACAGATTCTGGCACATGGTAGGCACATTGCAACTATTTGTTGAATGACTGAATGAATAAAATAAAAGAGTAAGAGACCCCAAACACTAGGATGCTGAGTAAGGAAAAGTAATATTTAAGCCAATATCAAGAGAAATAAGGTCCAGAGGTCCCCAGAAATGGCAAGTTAGGAGGTAACATAGTTGTGCAGATTCTGATATTTTTTGGAATGCAGATGTATGAATTGGAGGAGAAAAGAATGGGTTAATCAAGAACTAAGAACATGAATAAAGCAAGAGGCAGGAAAAGAGGGCCAGTCAGACACCATCTGGAGGAGAGTGTGTGGACTGCCCCATCTTGGAGATGTATTGGGAGTCAGGCATAACAGCAGATAAAAGGACAAGTTCAATCCAACGGACGAGGGACAGGGTACATCAGCTTCAATTATCATTGATGAGCTCACATATGGTACACGTATATCACATACATGATGTGAAAGCTTTGGTAAGGTGTTCTGAGCTACAGTTAAGGAGTCACTGGGTAAAAGAGAGATGTTATTATTTCCACATAGAGAATATCTCAAGCATGAGAAAATTCAGGAAAATCTCATCTTTTCAACCTCATTATCCAGGTCTTTGCAATATTTTTTCATTGTCTACTTTTTACAGGTGTCTGTCCGTGATGAATAAAACTCAGTCCTGGTTTATGTGGAGTCCTGGACAGCACACAAACTTATTCTTTAATGCTCAGCTGGTCAGGAACCAGGTCCATAAATCTAGTTTTGAAACTTTTCCTAAGAAGAGGTTATGCTTCTAAACATCTGGTCATACAGAAAAAAAAAATTCAGTTAACTATCCAGATGTTAGGTCAACACTGGGTTAAAAAGCGCGTATTTGGAAATATCCAAGAGGTGAGATTTCTTTTTCCGTTTTCTGCACTTAAACCAGAAAACCATCTGAGTAATGGTAGCAACTGGATCCACTGCTGTTAGGTCCCAGTTTCTTAGAAGAAGAATGAAAGAGTAGGGAAAGCTGTGCCTTCAGCTGTCAGCTACAGAGAGAGCAAACCCGGGCAAAGCTCAGCCCCCTTGCCTCCTGTCCTGTGTGAGCTGCCCCTGCGGTTTGGTTCGGATCACTTTTCTTGGCTCAAATGTGGTACCTAAGACAGGGATCATTTGTCAAGTGAGCATGGTACACAGAGAGCTGTAGGCAGATTATGGAAAGAGAGGGAGGAGAGAGGGAGGAGAGAGCGCGCACGAGAGAAAGAGAGAGAGTGAAGAGGGCGAGGAGAGGAGCAGGCTTCTCCAGGAACAGCGCGCTTTTCAGGCGCTGGGGATTCAAGTTAGACAGGGTGGCAGTGCCGAGGCGCCACCCGGGAGAGGGTAGCAGCGGGCGCTTCCCGAAATGGCTCTCTTCATGTGGGATGCTTAAAGACTGCACAGAGAGGGAGTAACTTGGAGAGGAGAGCAGCTGGTATGAGAATTCCACCAAAATGGAAGGGCTCCTGTCTCCGATGAGGACGAAGGTAAGGGGAATGAATCGCGGTTTCTTTTGACTCTGCTTGGAGGGACAGAAAAGGCAGCTGAAGTGCCGAGAGCCTCTGTGAACGGGAAGCTCACTGAGCTTTTGTCTTGTTTCAGAACTAGGCTGGCAAATGCAACTGGATCTTTCAAAGAATAGGCTTGCCTCGCAGAGAGCCCGATGTGCAGTAAGGGGAGCGCAGCGGGGAGAGAGCCATCTGTCAGTGTGGACAATGGGAATCTTAGTAAATGAGTTCTCCTCTTGGTTGATTAGACAGCCATATTTTAGCAGGATTTCCTATTACTCTTCCTTGGGGGCTAGGCAAGCCTGGGAGCTGTTCGTTGCAGGAAGTACCAATTGCTCAGACTACATCGCTGTTTGGTGGAAGGAGTAGTAACACGTTGAAAGCAGAGCATGCCCAGCTCCTGCTTGAAATCTCTTTCCACCTCCTCTTCGTCAGAACAGGAAGGCCAGGGAATCCTCTGTAGAAAGTAGGTTAATGCATTCTGGAAGCCAGCGTGTTTTCAGATAACTGCCAGTTAGGCAGAAAGGCATGTGCAGAGCACTGGACTAGCCTGACATCTTGAACTTGGACCTGGAATGTTCACAGGGAACTGCTGACAGCCTCTAGGGAGCTCAGGGAACTTGTTCTGCTCTGGGGGAGCTTGCTTTTTTTTTTTTTTTTTTTTTTACTTGAGAAAGGGTTGCCTCAAGACAGGGCTTTCCATTGAAAGCTTGGGTGATGAGGAAGCTATTTGATTTCTGCTAATTCCACAAAGAACTGTAAATGGGTGGGCCAAAAGTTCTAAGTCATGCTAGAAATATTACTTTTCTTATTCAGAAATTTCAAAAATATCAGGAGGAAACTGGCTCTGTAAGCACATGATAGAGTTAATGCCAATAGAAAAGGCTTTGACCTCATCTCTTTGATCCTCTGTGATTGAAGCACAGACAGATTCTTTTGTCACTGAACATTTTCTCTCCTGTTAGTTAATAAGCATGACCACAATGTTTTAAGATAATGCTAAAACTAGGGTCTTAAGGATGAAAGCATCCCCTCATTTGGGAGAATTTCCAATCTCCCTGTCATGCTCAGTAGCCCTCTGATCATCATTCATTAGAAGGATAGCCCCATGTGAGAGTTTGTTACCAAAGGTTCTAATCCCAGCCCCTCAGTTGCCTGGCTGATCTGCTGGGAGAGCCCCTCTGTGACCCGTTTATTCTCCCTGTGTCTGGAGCTGAAGTCATGATGCTTGCCAGCAGCAGACCTCAATCCAAGGTGCTGTGGGAATAGCAGGTGCTGCTTCACATGGAGCTACCGCTATGAAGAGAATGGCAAACAGCACTTGATTCCTGTTTCCCTTTATGGATAGGATAGGGTTTGAATGCTTTGGCGGATGGCAATGTCATCTGTTCATTCTGTGCACTTTTGAGATCGCTGCCTCATACACTTTGTCCTGGTGGTGTACACTATCAGGCTCCCATCAGATCGGTGGATCTGAGCTCATAACTGTAGGCAAGTACAGTTCTCATAGACTTTGAGGAAGTCCCTATGCAAATGAGTGAGGACCCCAGCACTGTGTAAATCACAATGCGGGCCTATTAAAATGGCATGTTGTAATAGGGAGAGAGACGGATGGCAGTGGGTCAGGCCACTCATATATTATGTTTATCAGTGTGATCCACATCATAGCTTGTTCCTTAACCAATACATCATCTAATGAACATTGACACTATGAGGGCTTGGGACCCACCAAATATCAAACATAAAATTTCTACAGAGCAAACTGACTCTCATTCAAACCCTTTAATTTTTAGGTTTCAAGGTGTGTGTGTGTAGTTGCTTTAGTGAATTTTTTAAATCTCTTTATTTATGACACTGGAAATTGATATTTCCATATTGAAAAATTCAAATTACATTTGAATTCGGTGACCTACAGTAACTGTGACTCCGGGAACAAGACCCAGCAGTGTAAAACTTTGACGAGACAGGCTTTAGTTTGTAAATGCTATGTCCTGTGTTGTAGATATTACCCAGTGATTTTGAAAAATTGTTTCAAATTATTTGCCAGAGACAATGTGTTTTCCTTTTTAAACCTTGATCCACATTATGTCTTTTTAAGTGTATTCTGGAATATTTGCCCCCTTCAGTAAGGATTTCGCTTGAAGTTTCTGATTTCATGGCATCGTGATGGGCTGGACAAAGAAAGCCTCCTAGTGCTCAGTGTTGGTGTGTTATGGTTACTTAATAACTTACTGACAGTTTACAGCAAGTGTTGAGGTAAATTGGACATCATGCGGTAATTTCATTACACCATGTAATATACTTAACTAGTCTAAATCATGGGTGCTTAATGCATTTTTATCTTGGGATTTGCATAATCGGCACATAAATATGCATGAGATTAACTGGAAGTGGCAAAATGGGGTGGGCAACGTGTTCATGAGTGTTAAAATTAAGATGATTGCATAGAGGGCACCTGAGCATGCACTTTCTCCAGGGTGGTGGCCATCCCTGACACACCTAGAAACAGATAGGGCAGCAGCTGGCCTCCCCATGTCACAGTGTGTTGTCACCAGGACATGGGCTTAGCACAGCTATTGGCTTTTGCCTGGACTCACTTGGGTACTCTACTTATCCTTCCTTTTATATGTAATACACCTCATGGAGTCTCTAGGCTGATGGATATTCTTCTGACCAGCCTCCTGGGAGGCCATGACACAGGCCTCAGGATTCTAACCACAACAAATGATGTTTGCAGAGGCAGAGGGGGAAATGGGAAAAAAAAGAGAAATGCTGATGGAATCTTTTCTCCTGTGAGGGTAAAGGAGAAAATTTTAGGATTAATCATCTGTGTGTACTGTTTAAATGTGTCCTTTTCAAATTTGATTTTTAATCCTCCAACCTTCACAATTCACTTTCATCCTCTGTGCACTGCCTCCAGTGAATGAGGCTGGCAAAAAATTCCCCTTATTTTCAGCTTCTTGTGATGCCTGCTTGCCAGTGCCTGCTGCAACATGAAATCAAGCCAAGTCTTTACTTCTCATGGGTGTAAGGAGTATGTTCTGGAGAAGCTGCAGTATCAAAAAAAGATGAAGAAGGAGTGGGGAGAAAAGAGGACAGGGGAAGAAAGGAAAGGGGGGAGAAGGGAGGAAAGAGGACTTGGTTGGAGAGACATCTTTTTTCCTTTCAATTTTATTGAGATGTAATTGACCTAATTGCACTGTGTAAGTTTAAAATGCACAGGAAAAAGATTTCATATATGTTGAAATGATTACCACAATAAGTTTAGTTAATGTCCATCATCTCATAGAGTGACACAAAAATTTGTGTATGTGTGTGATGAGAACTTTTAGGATCTACTTTCTTAAACTTTCAAATATGTATACCATACAGCAGTATTAGCTATAGTCATCATGCAGTACCTCACATCCCCTGTACCTATCACTCTTGTAACTGGACTTTGGATCTTTTGACCACCTGTATCCAATTCTTTCACTCCCCACCCCTTGCCTCTCTTAACCATAAATCTGATCTCCTTTACTATGAATTGGGTTTTTTTTTTTTAATTTTTTAGATTTCACAAAGTGTAATCATACAGTATTTGTTTCACTCTGACTTATTTCACATAGCATAATGTCCTCAAGCTTCATCCAAGTGGTCACAAAAGGCAGGATTTCCTTTCTCATTGCTGAGTATAATTCCATCGTGTGTATGTGTGAGTGCGCGCGCGCGCACACACACACACACCACATTTTCTTTGTTCATTTGTGGACACTTAGATTGTTTCTATGTCTTCTCTATTATAAATAATGCTGCAATGAATATGGGGGTTGCAGATATCTCTTCAACATAGTGATGTTGTTTTCTTAGGGTATATACTCAGAAGTGGAATTGCTGGATCATATGATAGTTCTACTTTTCTAAATTACATTTTATTGATTATGCTATTACAGTTGTCCTGATTTTTCCTCCTTTCCCCCCTCCACCTAGTGCCCCCTACTCCCTCAGGCAATCCCCCCACCATTGTTCATGTCCATGGGTCTTATGTATAAGTTATTTGGCTACTCCATTTCCTGTACTGTGCTTTACCTCTCCATTGGTATTTTGTAACCACCTATTTGTACTTCTTAATCCCCTCACCTTTCACCCATTCCCTTTCACCTCCTCCCATCTGGCAACCTTCTGGTAACTAACTTCTTTTTTTCTTTCTTTCTTTCTTTTTTTTCTTTTTTCTTTTTTTTTGAGGGGGCGGGGAAGGGATGGAGAAAGAGAGGGAGGGAAACACCAATGTGTGGTTGCTTCTCGTGAGTCCCCTGCTGGGGACCAACTAACTACTTTTCCCTGGCTTTTAGAAGTCTCTCTTTATCTTTAAACTTTGGTCTTTTAATAATGATGTGTCTTGGAGTGGGCCCCTTTGCATCCATCATAATTAGACTCTATGTGTTTCCTGGATTGCTTACCTATTTCCTCAAGCAAATTAGGGAAGTTTTCTTTCACTATTTTTTCAGATAGAGTTCAATTTCTTGATCTTTCTTTTCTCCTTCTGGAACCCCTATGAGGCAAATGTTGGACCTCTTAAAGTTGTCCCAGAGGCTGTTTATACTCTCCCCACTTTTTTTTTTATTCTTTTTTCTTCTTGTAGTGCTGCATGATTGTTTTCTGCTTCCTTATGTTCCAAACCATTGATTTGATTCTCAGCTTCATTCACTCTACTGTTGTTTTCCTGTAAATTGTTCTTTATGTCAATGAGTGTATCCTTCATTTCTGACTGGGTCTTTTTTATGCAGCTAAGTTCCTCACTAAGTTTCTTGAGCATCCTTATAAACAGTGTTTTGAACTTTGCATCTGATAGATTGCTTATCTCCATTTCATTTAGGTCTTTTTCTGGAGTTTTTATCTGTTTTTCCATTTGGGCCATGTTTTTTTGTCTCCTCAATTTGGCAGCCTCCCTGTGTTTGTTTCTATGTATTAGGTAGACCTGTTTTGACTCTATCTTGGTAGTGTGGCCTAATAAAGTAGGTGTCCTGTAGGGCCCAGTGGCACAGCCTCCCCTACCACCCAAGCTGGGTACTTAAGGTGTGCCCTTTGTGTGAGCTGAGTACACCCTCCTCTTGTAGTTGAGGATTGGTTGCTGTTGGCCGATCAATAGGAGGGATTAGACCAGTCAGCTGCAAGTACTGGCTGTGACTACTGACCATCAACATCTGCCCTCTGTGGAAGATCAGTTGTGTAGGGGCAGGGTGGTGGTGCTCTGACGTGGTCTGTAGCTGTCTGCTGGTTGCATTGGCCCTGGGGGTTCCTTGGTGGTGCAGGCCAAGGTCAGCCTTTACCCATGTGTTGCTTGGGCACCCTGCCTGAGCTGTAAAGCAATCTGAGATGGCTGCTACTTGTGCTGGGCTTGGAGATTCTCAGGTGAAGCCTAGCTGTGACTCTAATTTGGCTGCCCTAGGGCTCACTGAGGCCAGCTGTTTCTTGTTTGATGGGACTTAGGAGCCAAGATGAGCCATTCTTATGGAAATGCAACTTGGGTGGGCCTGTAAATTGGGTGGGGCAGGGCCTCTTTGGATCTCCAGGCTGCTGGAGTCTCAGATATGGCACCAACCTACATGCTCTGTGGGGGGTAGGGTTCGGCAAAGGAACAATGGCCTTTGCTAGCCCCAATGCCAGACACTTCAGTCTCTTCCTGTGTGCCACTGGTGCCCTTCCAGCTGCCACCCTGGTGCTGGAGCTCTGAGGGAGTGAGTCTGAGTAGGTGAGTCCATGTGTGAATTCCAAGAGGAACTTCTTAGGGCTCCAGCAGCCTCCTCCACCTACTCAATCGCTGCTGGTTTTTGCAGCCAGAAGTTGTGGGGACTTCTCTTCCTGGCACTGGGATCCTGAGCTGGAGGGCCTGTTGTGGATCTGGGACTCCTAGCTCTAGAGATATCCCTCCCAAATTTTTATCCATGTTGGTGTGGGGCCAGCTTGTTCAGTGCACCCCTCCTACCAGTTTGGGTGGATGTGATTTCTTCAATTCTGTAGTTGTCAGACTTCAATTCAACTCTATTTCTGATGTTCCTGGGTGATGGTTGTTCTACATTTCAGTTGTAATTTTGATGTGGTTGTGCAAAGAGGTGAGTCATGTCTACCTACGTCGGCATCTTGACTGGAAGCCTGTGGTAGTTCTATTTTTAATTTTTTGAGGGACTGGAGGCCCATCTTTCATTTCCAAACAAAAATACAGATGTTTTTCCTTAAATGCTGATACAGTAAATGGTGAGAGAATTGCAGTTAACCTGGGGAATGGATATTAATTAGACTTATTATAGTGATCATTTTGCAATATATACTAATATCACATCATTATGTTGTACACCTGAAGCTAATATAATGTTATATGTCAAAAATTAACCTCGTTATAAAGGATGGAGTATTAATTGTTAAAAAGTTTAATTTGATAATTCAGTAACTATTTTGTGTGCTAACTAGGGTTTTTAGAATACTGTGATACTGCTGCCTTTACTATCTGCCCTCCTTTATAATTAGCTAATTCCCTTGAGAAGGTGCTTTTTATCTGTCTGAATGGCTCTTATTTCTGCCACAAAGACATTGTGTCATTTACTACACTATAGTTACTTTTTGAAAGGAATGACTTCTGATTTGTGGCACAAAGTAGTTTTCTAAAGAATGTCTTCTGAAAGGATCAGGCCATTTATGAAAGGGACACTTACTGGGAAATGGACCCTGGGCTTGCAAAGAATGGGCCCTTGAAATTAACACAAGAACCGTGTCCTGCAAGTCCTGCTCTTGCACGCCCAGGGTGAGTGCCCCATGGTTACAGTTAGTTCGAGGAGTGTCCATTTCAACCACACCGCAGTTTCGGAAGTACATTCAACATGGATGTGAGATGTGAAAATTCTGAAATTACAGACAATATAGATAGCAAAGGAAAGAATCAAAAGAGCATAGTCAAAGGCTCTCTGGCTCTTCAGGCCAATTATCATACACTATATGAAACCCTTAAAATCACTTAGAATTATGCTAAATCTACTTGAAACTTTGCCAGGCCTCCATAGGGAATAATGCCTGAAATGATCCATTGTGTTCCACCTACTTGATACATGGGTTCTGACTAAATATTGGAATCTCCCTTTTAAGAGCTCTGTGAACTAGACCACAATAAGGACTGAAGGAGGGTGTAGCCTGAGCAGGGAAAGACTAGAGGGGGCTTGACAATTACTTTCAAACACATTAAATATACACAACATTAATCACCAGCTAACGACAGGCTATTCTTTATCTTAATGGAGGCTTAAATAAGAGGAAACCTGCTGAGGTTGAAGCATGACAGGTTTAGATTAAATTCAAGGCAATGTTTCTTGACATTAACATGTTTTCCTGAGGAAGGGCTGATACAGTTTCTAGTCTGGAGGCCTCTGAGACAGGTAGGGAAGATCCGACATAAGAAGCTTTTAAGACATTCCATGTTTTTATGATGCTGTGATTTTTTTCCATAAAGCCAATAAAAGCAGAAATAGTTTTGTTTACGAGGCATGCATCAAATTCTTTTACAAAGAGCTACTGTACTATAATGTTTTTTATTGAACCACTGAACTCAGTTGGGTGCAAATAGGATACACTTTATTGTTTTTCAAATGGCCACGTTCAAAGCATCTGTGAATCATGGAAAGGAAGTTGGGGATTCCAGGGCAATTTATTTGGTTAATGAAAAGGAGGGATACGAGGCACCAAACCCTATCTTAATCAAACTACCTGTGTTCAAACCCTAGCTCTGCCACTTGCCAGGGGATAACTTGCCAGAGCCTTAGTTTCCTCCTGTATAAGATGCATACAGTAATGGCCTATCTCAGTGAGTATTATGAGAAGTAAACAGTTAATTTGTATAAGGTCTTGGCACAACTGTTACTGGTATGAATGTATGAACAAATATACCAATGAGTATGTGCAGAAAGGCAAGTCATGACACATGTATGGAATGAGTCGTCGCAGTCATGAATGCAGTGGGAAAGATGGATGATCTATCTTCAGGATGATGCTGTTAGCTCAGACACAGAAGGAGAACTCTTCCTGCCTGCAAGATCCCTATGAAGTTGAGTCCTTGCCTATCAAGAGCTCAGACTAAAGCAGATGCCTTTGTGGCATAGTCAGGTTTTATTACAATAAAGAATTTTACAACAAATAATTATGATAAGTAGATAGTTTAGTGGAAAAGACTGGTAGATTCAGGTTAAGCCAAAAAGTTTTTCTGTCCAGGACCTCAAGAAAATCATGTTTTCTGTGCTGGTTCTTGGTTTTATCAAATCTTAACTGACCCCTTCGTAAAAAATAATCTTTCTTTTGTGCTTTAAATCTTGCAAAGTTGAACATACATTCTCTCATCTGGTCTTTCATACAGTAGTTACAACTCAGAAATCAGCCAGCTATGAAACAGGGCCCTCCCACCCAAGAGCTGGTTTTTAGCTATTTACCAACACACCTGCATGTGTTATGCATGAAGTCCAAGCAGAGCGTATCTGGACTTCCAGGCTTGCCTTGACCTGACTCTTGTTCACTTCCTCTGCCTCATGCTTCTTCATTCTCCTCTTCGACATTCTACCCTGGCAGTTCTCAGCCTTCAGCTGAACAGTTAGTTCAGTCACTTGAAGTGTTTGCAACAGTTCCCAGGTGGCTTTCCCAGAGATCTTGATTAAGTCTGAGGTGAGGCCCAAGAACCCACAGTTTGTCGGAAAGCTGGAGGACTCTGATTTGGGCACTCCTTTCACCACATGTTGAAGAAGCTTGATGTCCATCCATTTGCCTCAGGGAAGGCCTTGCAGCTCCCTGAACGTGCCCGATCTTTGAGCGTGTCCTGCCCTCACCACCCTGCCCTCACTACCTTGCCCTCTCTGGCCCCTGAGATGGTTCTAACCTACCCTCTGGGGAGTCTTTGATGCCCAAGACTGGAGTGGGTCCACAGTATGCTCTGCTTACCTCAGCCCCAGGCTTCCTTATACTCAGTAACCACATTTACTAGTATATTTGCTCCCTTTGCAGTGGGCCAGGAGCTTCTTGAAATCAGGCTTCATCATATCTTGTTTGCCCTATTTGCCTACTAGGTAGCATGGTGCAAGCAAAGTTGTAGGCTCTCGCTATGTATTTAGTGACTAAATGCAGGACACAAAGCTCTTGTAGTTCTCTAAGGGCTCATGTAGGTTTGCTAAATACTGAGCATTGAGCAGAGGTCATGAGGCCAGAATAGTTGGGTAGATAGAGTGTAGAACTGTCTCCACAAAACAGGATGGGGGCATTCCACAGGGCGACAGCCTCTAAGGCGGAATTTTTAGGGGCAAATGGTGGGTAGGTCATTTTCGTTTTTCTTTTCCTAACTTGTTGTTTCTGGTTAATAATAACAGCTAACATTGCCAGAGTGTTTTAAAATTGTCCAGGGTTAGGAGACTGTAACATGGAGATAACTGAGGGCCAATGTGGACTTCAGCTCAGGGTTATTGCTACTCCTGACTTAGAGTCGGAACTTTCTACTCTGAAGTGTCTTACCGACTATGCCTTTGTTGAAAAAAGCAAATGACTCTTTTCCAGATAAAACCAGGCTGTATTTGCTCTAGGCAAATGGGAAAAAAATGCTGACTTTATTTTCTTTCACTGCCAGAGTATCTCAATAGGGTGCATAGACTAGCTGAAAAACAGTAAAACAAGTTAACTCCTTATATCAATACAAAACAATATTAATCAATACTTTAAAATAACTGTGAATTAATGACACTATATTAATAAATGTAACAATATATAAATATTATAATAGCTGCCATATATTAGCACTATAATATAATATGATACACATATTTCAGTAGATATTTATTAATATATTGACATAATGTTAATATATAATTTATATAATGTTGGTATTGGTTATAAATATAGTATATTAATGAAATATGTTAGTCTATTAACTGTAAGATAGTAATATATACTGCATTTAAATACTATGATATTTTAATAATCATTATAATAATGATTGCAATTTACTGAGCATTTACTATAAAGGACAAGTATTTTACTTAAAAGAAATCTCTAATTCTTATAAGAGTTTTGAAAAGTAGGTATTTTAAACTCATTTTGTAAATGGGAAATGAAGGCTTCAAGAGGTGGGGTTCCTGAGAGCTATGGAAATCATAAGTGGAGAAAGCAGGGGTTTGAACCCAAAGCTCCCTGGCCCCAAAGCCCCCTTCTTTCTGTTCCCCATGATGAACTTAGCAATGAAGAAATCAGAGAAAGAGTCTGAATTTGCCACTGCCTCCTTGTAAACCAGGAGTAATGGGAGGGTGAAGTGCACAGTGTTAGCTTAGTCTAATCTACCAGTTCATTTAATTTGAACCACATGAATCCTGAGACAGCTTGACTCCTGAGGAAACCGTATCACAGGAGCTGCAGAAACTGGCTGCAGAATCTGGCTTTAGAACTGCCTGGAGTACAGGAGCCTGGGGTTCTTTGGCAGCTGCCTGAGAGGAAGCACCAGGAATAGGTGTGGGGACACCCTTTCTCAGCCTCCCCAGACGGAACAGCTCTCCCAGTCCCAGACAGGGATGGCTTTGGCACGTTAAGACCAGGCCTGGGCAAATGCAGGATTCAAGGCTTGCTCCACACCCCAGACAGTAGATGAAAGAGCCAGCAACACACAGCAAATGCCAGGCTGCTAACTGCTGGGCTTTCAAAGCCATGGTTGATTTGAAGCCTTTTGCCATCATGTTCCAAAAAATTCCTGTTGGCCCAGGAGAGTTTATGAAGCCTCTGTGGAAGCTGTCTGGATGGCTCTGATAAATGAGAAAATACACGGGCCACTGGCTTCATTAAATGGGATAACAGGGCCCTGGGTGGCTACTCCTAGGGGCTGGTGGGCCAGGCTGTACTTGCAGGAGGCACTAGCCAATTGGTTAAAAGAAGAAAGAGGAGAGGTCCCAGGCCTCCCTCCTGCTGTATAGTTAAACTGGAATGTGAGTGTGGCAGGTAAAATGTAACATGACTGAGGGAGGGAGGGGGACATGATTTCTGATTATATAAAAAACAGGGGTGTTGATTTATTAATGGTAATTCTGTTCATTTTCCCGGTCAGATCTGCTGGTTACATCCCAAGCAGGAAGAGAGAACTCTTAGCAGCAAAGCTGTTGAAAAGGAAAAAGTAATCTGGCAGTGTTTCTATCTCATTTACTTATTCATCCAGCAAGGATTTATTAAGTGCTCATATCGAGTGTCAGGCAATAAACACGTTTCCTTCTGTCATGGTTGTACAAACAAAAGGGGAAGTGTTAAACAGTCCGCAAACAAGACAAAGCAACCCAGTCGCTTCCCTTTGGAAACAAATGGGAGCTAGAAGCTAGAAGCGGGAGATGATCATTTTTCCAAAGGCCACTTTTCACTAACTGTGATGCTTTTAAAGAAGTGGATGATAGCAGTTGGGTAAATTAACTCCACGTTGATACTCAAAGGGAATTACTACGTTAATGGTAATAACTGATTGTCTTCAAAGGGATAAAAATGCCTGAAGGAGGATCCTATTTAGTGTTGTAAGATTTCCTTTGTCTTACACAAAGAGCATGAACTTGGGACATCTTTTCTAAATGGGGAAACTGGACTGCATCATTTCTCCTAAGATTTCCAAGTAAAACACTGTGTTTAACACTGGGGAAAGCAGCTTAGAAAACACAGTGTAGGATACTGTGCAGTTTGATCAAGACCAAAGCCCTTATGTAAACAATGAGCTATGAGAACTAGAATAACCCCAACTATATACATGAACTTTCTATTATTCTTAAGTGTCTACAGATTTTTGGCGGGAAATTCGTATTTGCCAAGTTTGTATATGTAGCCATCATTCACTTTCAAAGTCAATGCTTCTGAAGGTGATTCCAATGCCAGTGTATGTGGTAGGAATGGAGCAGGATTTAAATGTTACTTTACAGGCCATAAAGCAACTTTTTATTAACTTCACAGGTTGTGTAAATCATGGATCCCTTTTTGGGTAGGGCTCTTGGACATGGCTGTCATGCATAGATTGGAAAGATACTAACATTTGCACTAAGTGACTTTGTTTGGAATTTTAGGGATACATGAGACAGTGAAGCCAGGATATGCCATAGTATACGCTGCCTAGGATGTGCCGTGGTGTATGGCCAGGAGTGAAGAACAATTCAGGTCTCGGTGCAGTGCTGGCCAGCGGGAATGCGGCTCCAACCACCATGTGTGTCTCATGGATGATTTTAGAGTTTCTAGTGGCCATGTTAAAAAAATAAAAAGATACAGTGTAAGTCATTTTAACAATGTATTTTCTTTATTCCTTTTATTTTTATTGTTTCACAATATATTTCATTTAGTTAAATATACCCAAAATATTATTGTTTCTTGAAGTAATCAATATAAAACTAATAATGAACTATTGTACATTTTTTTCATGGTGACTTTGAGACCCAATGTGCCTTTATGTTTATAGCACAGCTCAGTCCAAACTGGCCACATTTCACATGCTCAATAGTTGCACATGGTTAGTGGCCCTTTGCTGGATGGGGCGGCTCTGACCAATTTATTGGTACAACTGAAGAAGCCACAAAACTGAGCTTTGTCTAATATTGGTAAATGACAATTGCTGTTCTAATAGCTTATTTTGATGATGTAGTCTCTCCCCACTGCTATTTTGTAGTCATGACTGCACGAATGCAGGGCCTCCATTACAAGCATATTTGGTGGGATGAATGTCCAGAGTGCTTTGGCCCCTGTAGTGAAAGCTGATGGTCAGCACAAAGGAAGAATTAGCTCAGTGCTCCCATGTGTGGAAGGGGCGCAGTGTCAGGTCAGAGGGGCGTGGGGACACAGAGGAACACAGCCGTTCTAAGTGGTTAATGTGGTTATTTTCCATACTTTCCTCCCTGTCGTCACTTTAACATGAATCTTGAGTTTCTTTCTTTCTCTCTCTCTCTCTCTCTCTCTCTCTCTCTCTCTCTCTCTCTCTCTCTCTCTCTCTTCCATTTCAAGAGTTCTTTCAGATCTCTCCCTCTTGTTTAACTGCATTCCTGTAGGGATTTTCTATAACCAGTTGCTGCAGATACCAAGGCATTCTCTGTAGAGGCATTATGAGCAGAGGGGGCATTTCCTCCACACTGCCCCAAATCACAGGTCTAAGGTCTCGGTCTTGTTGACCACTATTATATGAGGCCTCCAGAATCCCTACCTCTGAACCACACCTCTCTCTCTCATGTTTCATGGCTACCCAAGTTGTCTTTGTTTTTGTTGTAGTGCTTTTTTAAATTAATACCTGGAGATTCCAGAGATATTTCTATCTCTCTGAACTCATGGTTAGCTCCTCAAGCTGCTCCTCTCTCTGTGTCCCCTACTCACCAAGTGGCCACCTCCTCCATCCAGGCTCAAACCAAACCCCTGGGTCTTCACACACCCTCTCTTAGCCCCTGCTCTTTATATTTCACCAGTTTCCACACCCTGTTGTTTAATCTCTTCAGTATACCTTGGATCTGTTCCTTCTTCATTATCCACATGGTTATAGTTCTGGTGCAAGTGGCCATCTTTGGACTGAATTCTTGCCATAGTGTCCTAGCTGGGTTTCTGGTGTTCACAACCCACTCCCTCTAATCCATCAACTCACTGCAGAGAGAAACACTGTTCTTAAACACAAATCTGATCTTGTCATTGTTCATCTCAAAATTCCCCCTACAGTGACAACATTCAGGCCCTTTGTGGTTAGATCCTCGCCTACCTGTTCAGTCTCTGCTGCTGCTGCTGCGTTTTGGGATATTATGCCCATTACAGATGCTTCACCAAAAATGTGTGGCTTCCCTGGCCCTGCTTTTGCACCTGCTGATGATTCTTGTGTCCAGACTGTGCTCCCCTCTTGTCTTCCTGAAGATTCTGTAGTCCTCCCAAAGTTGACTCAAGTGTCACTTCTTTCATGAATCCTTCCATGACTTGAGGGCAGACATAGGGTCACTTTTCCCCAGGTCTCGCCCATTACCCCCCACCCTGTACACACATCACACCTGCTACATAGGTGTTCAGTAGGTAGTTGATGAAAAAAGATAAAACTGTCATTTAAGCTGTAAGGTCTCAAAATCATCCCCCATGGATTGGAAGATTGGCTAGGTACAGAGTTAGCATCTCATTCATTAAATATCTGCCTCACGTGCTATGTGTGCCGTACCACATAAAGCTAATATTCACCTACAGATGTATGGGTGCCAGATACATAAGACCAGGTGGCCTTCACCCCAGCCAGGTCAGAGGGGCACTCCTGCAGCAGGAGTTCTGTCAGTGCCAGTTTTGGCTGGGCTCCAGGAGGCTGGGGACGATGATGCCATCTGCTGACTTCCAGCTGCTGTTATCAGTTCATGAGTTAGGTGTTTTCATGCCCATTTTAAAGCTGAGGAAACAGGTTTGAAAAAGTCAAAGTAACTTTCCCAAGACCCCACAGTCATTAAGGAGATAGAGCCAGGATCTGAATCTTTATTTGGCCACAAATCCCACCCTTGTTCCATTGTACTAAATGACTCCCAGATTTGTCTTGTGGTTGGTTGTATTCTGAGTGTGAGATATGTGGCAAAGTTCCTCAGGAAAAAGAGTGAAGGGCAAGCCAGAGAGCTCCATGTGGGCACAGAGATAGACTAGGGGTCATGGAGAAGACTCAAAGGCTGTGTGTGCGAAGACCAGGTCCTAGGACACGGGAGCAACTGCAGCGTTCCCTCTCGTGAGATTGATCTGATGTATGGGACCTCCTTTGAGGAGCACAAGGGAGTTACTTTCCAACTCAGTTTTAGATTCAGGTTTGATTTGTGCTGCAGCTTTCAGACCTGAGCCCCAAAGTTCCCAAGGGGTGGCAAGTTTTGTCAGTGAAAATATGTGTTCCTTCATGCAGCTCCCGGGAGGCCTTCCTCTATCAAACAAATGAAACACCACCAAAAGTAACACCAACTACTTTCATATGGATGTATTTGTTTTAAGAAAACACTTATCCAGATTGCTGTAAGTTTCTTTTGCTTTACAGGCTAATGTTTTCATGCAGAGAGTCTTGATAGAATAACAAGTGGGCAAAGAAGCCTCTCTGAAGGAGAAACCCAATGAGATCATGAGGCAAGGCTTGTGCTCAGCTTTACAAGCTATGTTCCAGGAGTCTGTGGAAGCTTCAAAGGTTTCCATTAAAGAGTTTTCCAAGCACAGTTGAGTTTTATGTAAGGTGACTGATTTGCTAAAATGTTTTGTGTATCACAACTTATTGGGGATACACAGAAACATATGGAAACACACAGGCCTTTGTGTGTGTATCACCTAGCTTAAGAAATACAGCTTTGCTGATGAGTAGAGTACCTCGTGCACCTTCCCCAACTGCATTCCTCTTCCTCCCTTCCCAGAGGGAATGCCTACCCTGGATTTGGTGTTTGTAATCTCAGACCTTTATTTATATTTCTATTACAAGTGTTTATAATGAAAACAAATAATATTCCATGTATATTTTAGTGCTTTCCAGAAATAGTACGAATGTGTGTATATTCTAAGTGCATAAATTTTCTTCAACTTGTCCTTGTCACTAAACATTTGTGTGTGCAAGTCACCAACATAAATGTGTTTAGTTGTAGTTCATTCATTCTCCCTCCTGAAGGAATTGCTTGAGCACAACAGTACATGAATATATCACCAGTCGTATATTCTCTTGTGGGTGGACAGTTCTCTCTCTCTCTTTTTAATCACTGCAAACAATATCACCATATCCATTCTTATATACATCTCCTTAAATTCATGGGGAAAGGTCTTCCCAGTGTCTACCCCTGGGAGGGGAATTACTGGGCTAGGAGGTGTGGACATCCCAACATTTACAAATTGCTCTCCAAAGACAGTGACTATCAAAACACATTTTGTTCCCTGTATAACACCTCTGTCTTCACTGTGTTGTGTGGTATATATATCTGCACATAATTGAGAATGATGCTAGAAAAGGAACTGCTAAATAGTCCCATCTACATGTAGGATTTTTTTTATACTTGCCTTGCATCCTTAAAACAAAGAGAGAGATTTGATTAATTCCCTCCAAAACCTCTATCCACTCTCCTTCTACTCTCACATGTACTTTCAATATCATCGCCCCCATATCTCAGTGCCCTCCTTAGTGTGAATTTTGTTATATATGTATGGTGTTAATATAGGTAATTAATATGTTAGTTAATGATTAATTAATGTATTAGTAATCAGTATGGCCTGATCAAGGATTACTTGATTTTATTTCATTTTCACAAAATTCATAAAACTGAAAGGGCACCTGCTAGACTCTGTTGCTGAAACCAAGCCCACACCCTTTAAGGCTGTCCAAGGAAGAAGAGTCTCTATGTTGAAAGAGACAGCAGCTCCTTCACCTAATCCTTTGAGTTGTTCTTTCTTTTCCTTGAAGTCCACCTTCCCTGGGGACCGCTCATTATTTATTGCCAGCACCACTCGACTGGTCTCAAGGTCACAGCTAGTACTACTGTTGCTCAGGGAGCTGTTATAAGAATTTTTATTTTATGTTTCAACATAATAATCTTCAAGATACAAAGAGTAGGAGAGGATTATACACCATCTAACGCCTGCCTCATAGCCGAGCACCAGCCACAATTGCACTGTCACCGTATTCCCTTCAGGCTACTGAAGAAGAGTAGAGACTTAGTTACAGTAAATTATGTGGTTTTGCCAAATGTGGGTCAAGGGCCTTGCCCTGTATTAGTAAAGATTGTACAGAGGTTTGAGCAGGAAGAAAATGATAGGAGAATTGACTCCTCACCTGGCACGTGGTAATAGTGGCATGGCACACTTGACAGAACCAGCCACATGGGCGTTAGAAATGTATTCATGCTAAAAGCAGCAATTTTGTTTCAGGAAAAAAAATCATCACCAGGTTAAATCAACAGTGTTAATTTGAATTTTGTTGATTATATACATGCATATGTGTAATTTACAAATTTGACTTTATAGTTGTGTAAGAACTCTAAGCATAAAGAGATTTTTTTTTTAATGCTTGTACTCATTTAAGTGACAAAATTAGAACAAAAATAAGTTAGGTCAGCACTGGAAGTGTGGGAACAGATTGTCCTCGAAAGGGGTCCACACTTCTCCAAAGTGAAATGAGATCCCTCAGTGTAGCCGAGACCCAGCTGGAACATTTCTTTATCACTTTAAAGTGTTAATGATAGCAAAATGGAAACAGGAAGACTTGCTATGGTAATTTCTATTAAGAGGCGTAATTCCCTCATCCTCAGCATCAGGTCCTGGTGGAGACTACTGTTTGCCCCCTTCTCTGTCAGAAGCCTCCTTCTTCATCACCTACAGTTCCTACAGAGCTGCCAGAGGCTCTCAGAAGCCATACCCTCGAGCTTGAAATCAAGAGAGAAAGAGGCTCCCTGCTCAACCTGTGTGGGGTAATTTCCAGTTTCAGTCAAGTTGCAGTGAAGTATTTCAAACACACATTGTTTAAGATGGGGAGCTGGTTACCCTGGTGCTGGAAGAACTAAGAAGCCAAGCAGGGGATGGTGAAGTGACTGCGGGAAGCCACTGCCCCCATAAGGCTGTAGGGACTCAGGGAGGAGGTGACGTTACCAGAACACATCAGGCTGAACCCCATGTGTCAGGAGTTAGAATCACCAGGGATTGCAGCTGGGAGACAAGTTCATAGAGCAAAGGGCAGCCGGAAGTGGAGGCAGCACCATAAGAAGCAGAGAGAAAAGTGCCTCCCATTTACCTTCCCTCATGACTTCCCATTGACAAAGGCAACAGAGAGGGACACACAGCAGGGGGAAGGGAGGGAAACAGGCACATGAAGGCTTCCTCCAGAGTTCTGTGCTCTTGCCCACTTCTCTCGCATGACTGACTCTGGGAGGAACCCTTTTTGGATGATGCCACCTTTTACACTGGTATGACCTCACTGTAGGGAAGGCAGACAGGATTCCCATTTTGTACCAGTTCCCATTGGTTATTGTGGCTGCCTGGAGCCTGAGCAGAAGTTCCTGCAAATCCATCTGTGATGGATTGATGAATAATGTCTGTGATGAGTATAAGAGCTGAGTATCAGCACTCAGATTTGGTATATACTATCTGTATCTGCTGGCTTCATCAGAAAAATCTTTCAACAGACAACATTAAAAAGTTAGCATTTCTATATAGCAGATATAAATCTTAGTCTCTTCACAAATACAGGTGAGCATGAATGTTGATTTCTTTCATTTCTTAAATTGAATTAATTTGAATCTAAGTCTTTATCCCCCTGGATAGTGGGGGTTCCAGTCTCATCACTCTTCTCACATGGTGCATGGAAAGTGAGAAAAGGCCTCTCCACTCCAGTCCATCATGGTCATCACTGATCACTCACTGTCAAGTCTGAGTGAGGGAAGTTGGGTAGTTCTCTGCTTTTCTGCCTTGTGTGGAACCCAGGAGTCTTTGCCACAGCCTGGAACCCTAGGGCCAGCATTCCAAGAAACCCCTTAGATCACGCCTTTTCCTGGGAGGGGGGTGGGGTTAAAGATCTCCACTGTTCATGGATCATGGAACCTGACCTCTGCCCCTTCACAGGCTGAGGGGGTCTCTCCTCTCTCCATTCTTAGATGTAGCTGCCTAACAAAGGGGGCCCAAACAGATGATATTTTGATATTTGTCCTTAGATATTTGTCCATAGTTAGTCGGTACAACCAAGATGCCAGCCAGTTATTTTTATTTCAATTTCATGGACTGAGTTACTATATTTAGAGTTTTCTAATGGGAGTATATGAACATATCCTGGTTTGGATATATATTTATTTATTTTCTGGCAAATGCTAGTGTATTGAGAGACAGCATAAATACATTACATCGCCTTCACTTCATGCTGCTCAAAGCCCCATCCCCTCTCTCTCCAACTCCTGGGAATCCTGGCATCTTTAAAAAGCTTGGTCTGAGAAAACTGGAGCTGGGGTTGAAGGTGTCCTGCGAGCAGCTGCCAGCTTTGGGCTGAGGTGAAAACTCTGCTTAAGTGAGGGGCCCAGGGGCCTGCTGCCTTCCTAAAACAAAGGAGAGAAAAACACAAGGAGAAAAATTAATTAAACACTTCCAAAAATTAACCTACAGCATTTTTAAGAAATCCACCCTGGGAGTGGGAGGGGGAAAGAGCTACAGGCAGTGTAGGCTGCCCTCGCTGGAGGAAGATCTGTCCCTTCAGTCAGACATTCGTTCTCTTACGGTGGAAAGACGCTGCTCTGCGCACAGGCGCACACCAGCAAATAACCACCGGAACTGCCCCATGGAGTTCGGACTGGAAGTCAAGAATTTCAATAACTTCAGCCTTAGCCTCTGAGCAGTACGTAAAATCCCTAAGCATTTGATAAACCCAATGCTTAGGATATTAGGTGTGATTCTTAACTGAGATGTCTCTAGAAAAAGCCCATCTTCTGCAATTATGTTGTCTTTCCATGAATGAGTATGAAATCGGTGGAGTAATTTTTAAATGTGCTGATGTATTTTCACCTGTGTCGCCAGTTAAAGCTTAGCAGAAGAGGTGGGGAAGAAAATGGAAATGTGTAGTTCGGGGTTCCCGGTGGTGAGCGTGTTTCCTAGGAAACCACGGTGATGGAGTACCGTGGGCTCTCTGAGACAGGAGAGGAGTGAGAAATACGAAGGCAAATATGCACAGGGAAAGAAAAAAATCATTCGCTGTGCCCCAATTAATAAAGAAAGTACTCTATTCTTAGTGGAATCTTTTGGAACTGCTGATGAGGTCAAAGCAGGATAGAGTGGGAGAAATAAAACTGAGTACATTGGCTAGACAAAATACAGGCTAGTCTCATTAATATGCAAAATATTATGCAATGCGCAAATGAAATAATATTATCTCTACTTCAGCTTCATAGTATAAGTACAAATAAGAATCTAATTATCATCTGAGACTGAAGCTGACTACTTAACTCTCCACCACAAGTCACAGGTGTTGGTTTGTTTTCACTCAGGGGGACAATGTAGTAAATGTGTGATTTGTCCTTACTCCTTAACATACTTCCTTTTATAATCAACTGTGCAGACCTAGAACTTAAATGAAAGAAAGCTGGCCAGGATGGGGATGCCACTTGGGGACATGAAACATACTGAGTTAACTGTCTGTACACGCCCCCTTCTCCCATCCTTCCTGAGGGTGGGAAATGGACCTATGAATTTAAGATAGTGAGGGAGATATTTAAAAGCCATTTCCACCAAAGCCACTGGAAACTTCTATGCCTCTAATGTAATAAATATTGAAATATTAAGCATATTATGAGAGGCACTCAGTTGCTTGTGAATATTGTAATTTATTTTTTCAATTGTAATTCTTCTATAACCTGAGTTTTCTATGAAAGCCGTGGTCCCTGAAGGACTGGAGCTTAACTGTAAATGAGTACAGCTCCGTAAGTTTTAAGAATTTGGCTTTTGATTTGCTCAAGATGTTTATGGCTTCCCAGAATCATCCATATGAATATTTTACCATTTCTGTGTTTTGGTGTGTGAATTAAGCTTATTTTCAGTAATGTGAACATAATCACATTATAGTTTGCTTGTGATTACAAGTGTGTGAGTATTTGCATATGCTTGAGTGTACATATGGGAAGTAAAATGTTAATGTAACCCTCTTATAACCTCTCAGAACCACATTAACACTGCAAAGTGTTACCCCAGACCTTAAAGTTAGACATTCATGGATCTATAAGTCCTCATAGAATTGGGGGGGGAGATTATTTTCATTTTTTCTCCAGAAAAGGGCATGAGGTTTCTCTTGATTCTTAATCCCTTTGAGAATCTCTTCTTTGCTTATTCATTATATGCAAAGGAGAGTTCCTGGTTGAGGTCATGGTCAACTCACGACTATGAGTTTTCGTCAACTGTGTTGAAAGATGGAATGGTAGTTTCTTTAATAGAGATGAAAAAAAATAAAACAGTCATGACATATAAACTCCCTGAAGCTCGTTAATCCAGAAACTGAAGAAAGGCAGTTAAAACACCTTATTGTCTTTCAACAGCTGACTATATTGCATGGAGTCCAGGATGGTAAGTAGGACATGTGCACTCTTCAAATACCTGGGGGCCTGAGTCTTCTCTGACAGTTTTTCGGTAACGCACAGTAGCAAGATACACGTTGGCATGGAATGATACCAGATAACAGCCACACTTTGAGAGCATATACTGACCCAAATAGGGTTCTAAGAACCTACTGGAATTAAATTATTAAAATACCTTAAGGTAGCTTCATTTAGGTAGGAATTATTTGAACCATCTACTCTTGTACAGATGAGGAAACTGAAACACAGAAACTTGAGCTAACTGTCCCAATATCAAATAATAAGTGAAGGAACCAGGATTTAAACCCAGGCAGACTAAGTCCAAAGCCCACAGGCTTCACAGTGTTCTGTGGCATCTCTGATCTGGAGTTGTGGTTTGGCCCCAGCATCTAGGACAACTGACTTACCTTAGGCACATAATGAACACCTCGCAGGTTGGCTCTGGACCATCTCACCCACTGCCTCTCCTTTAGACTCTCACGTGCTTTGGCTCATACACTGTTCTTCATCTGCAGGTTGGCATGACAAAAGCAAAACTTGTATCCTTGCCAAAAGACAATATGTCTTAGGTCTCTTGGATCCTGCAAAATCCAGGCCATCTTCCAGTGAACTGGCCTGTCTGGAATTTTGTTTATTTATTAATAATTTATACTTTGTGTACAAAGTGAAGCTGAAGCAGCTTATAATAAAGACATATGTACATATGCCAATTAAGTATAGAAAACTATAAATATTGAAAACTTGTAAATATTCTATAAGCCTAAAAAGGAAATGAAGAAAATACATGACTATAGTTATTATAGTTAAGCATTACATTTAATTATTACTCTGTTATCATTTGCCCCAACTGATCACATTTACTTTTCATGTTTATTTCATATATATATTTGTAACCCACGAATAGACTCATTTTTACTGAGAACCTACCATGGGCCAATCAACTGCTATGTGCTCTAGTTGAGACAAAGATGTTTCGGACGTGACTACATGCTGACACTCAGCACCAGGGAAAGACTGGCACGCATAAGCCAATAGCTGCGAGGCAGATTGCAGATGGCATAGTGCTTGACTGTATGGTAAATGTTCAAAGTAAGGGTTCTGAGAGGTTAAAAATCATTCAGGTGTAGGAGAGCTAATCCCTCTATTATCAGGACTGTAACAGATCTCAGTTATTTCGTTATATATGGGATAATGGCCATGATAGGCATCAACAGCTATAAGATGAATAGAGAGCTGAACAAAATGCTGGATCTTCTTTTGCTATGTATTGTGTTGTATTGTGTTGAACTGTATGTATCATATTGTAATGTTGTTGGGTTCATAGATCTTTGGAGGAAACACCCATCCTGACTACCTTCCAGACTGTGTAGGAATCTTTTCCTTCCTGTATTATTCCTGTCATATAATATTCCTTTGCCACATTCAACAAAGTCAAGGAACAATGACAAGTGCAAACATTAGTGTTTATTGAGCACTTTCTGTGAGCCGTCTTTTATGCCTTCCCCACATATCAACTCAATCCTTCCAATGGCTCTGTGAGGTAGGTCCCGTTACTACTCACATTACTGAGAGGAGGAAACTGAGACACAAAGATGGTAAGTAACTTGCTCAAGGTCGCACATCAGCAGATAGCAGAGCTCTTAAAGCAAGCCTTTTGAGATGATTATCTTGTTTCTAGATTACATTGTTAGGAAAATGTTCTAAGCTTTATCTGAAATCTGCCTTCAAGTGCCCACAATCCACTAATCATATTTTGTTATGTCAGTACCAGTAAGCCCACTCTTCTCCCAAAATGAAAATGCCCCCGATCCTGTGTCAGAGACCTTAAGTCCTTGTTTCTAAGAAAGGTGAACACAACCCCATTTTTGGATCAGTTTCTCTCTCTTACGCAGCACAGTGAGAAATTGAGAGCCTGTCCCCTGGGCACAAGTAGTGTAAGTTCAAATCGTAGTTTTACCAACCATCAGCTTTGTGACCTCGGACATGTTGCTTAACCTTTCTGTGCCTCAGTTTTCTCATATAGTAGAGTAAACACAAATTTTATAGTATTCACATCTGCAAAATAGCCTTGTCATAATGTTTTAATCATTTGCGTATGTAAAAGATGGCCAAGCACAATGCCCACAGGTGTTAGTATTGCTGGGACCTTTTCCCTGAACCTGGGAGACACACACTTAGGAGCAGGACTCAGAACTGGACATAGGAACTGAGACACTGAGTCTCTCAATGACCTACAAATAGAGCTCACTTTTTATATCTGTGAGCATTCATTAATGTATACATTATCTCAATATAAAGAAGAGAGTGATGGGTTTATCTGGGGAAGGTTAATTAAGTGACTCTCCCAAAGTAACTCAATCATCAGGGGTAGAATTGGGATTAGAATTCCAGTTTCTTGTGTCTTTCTTGCTTACTTAGCAGTTCTACCCTGTGAGCTATTTACACTTCTTCCACTGGTCCTGTTATGTATGTCTTTGCTCTGTCTTTCTGTTTCAGTGTAAACTTATGTCTGCTCATGGCAACACTGTTCTCCAAGGCACCCCAGAAATGAACCTCGAAGTGACTTTGGATTCCTTCTCCTTCTCTGCCACCAAAATCTATCTACCCCCAGCAGTTTCTCCAGGACTCAGTAAAATAAAGGAGCAATATTAAATGGTTTTGAAGGACCTTTCAGTTCTCTTTAAGAGTTTGTCTTACAAAAGAAAATTAGAGTTAAAGCAGTAAAAACAGATTTTAATGAGGAACTATGGCAACAGGGGAAGGGAGACCCAGGGGAAATGGAACTGGACTCTGTTCTGAATCCAGCATGATGAAGATGGGATTTATAACTGAGGACAAGGGTGAGGTCAGTGGATGGAAAATTACTAAGGGGAGACATCAGGGATAAAGGGGGATTCTGGCTAAAATGACTTGATAGGATTCTTGCTAAAGGCTGGCTGGGGTGGTCAGATGTCATATCAGGGATGGTGGCAGGTGAGGAAATTGTTCAGCTATTGAAAGTGATTAGATATTGAGGGTGGGGATCGTGAGTAAATCAATTTGCTGAGATTCTTGCTACACCTGGACAGTGCAAGATTGATGAGGACACAAGGAAGGACACTGAATGTCAAGGTCTGAGGAACCTGACTAAGTTCAGTCAAGCACAGAGCTGTGTCAGTTTCCCTGTCTTCATCCTAATCCAGTAATTTCCTTCTCCAAACTTTCTCTTTCCCCTATATCCCTTTCTGCCATTGTTGCACCATCCCATTCATTGTTCTTCTTACCTAGCCCAGAAGCAAGCTGAACACAAAACAGTATAGGTTTTTCTCATGCAAAAGCTAATCCGTGGTTCACCTAAGGCTTGGAAGATTGTGCCCCCTCTTTCAGGCTCAAGGATGGCCATTCCATCCATCAGATCAGATCCCCACACAGTGCAGTAATGCCCTTCCGAGTGACACAAATTATGCTGAGACGATTACCAAATGCATGATAATGCCGCCGACAGCAGATAGAAAACTGCAGTAGAGACACATTTATTGCCAGTGGTGTGGTTTACAGTGGAAACCTGCCAGGGTTTTGTACTTTTTGACTTGTGGAATGTCAATTGTGTATATTACAGAACAAGGATAATTATTTGTACTTTTTGAAAGATTCAACTGAGCACATTATAAATATTTTTAAAGGAGCAAGAAAACTAAGAATTCTTTGGGTTATTAGAATCTGCTTTCTCTCCTCCCCTTCTCTTTTCCTCCCTCAGAACCAGTTCCCAGGGGAGCCCCTGACCCTCTTCTCTGAAGGCACTAGCGACCCTGTGACTGATTGTGCTGTAGCTCCCAGGAGTAATGCTGATTTGCATTTTAATGCCACCTCAAGTCTAATGAATGACTTCCAAGGAAGACATTTTGAGCTTGAGCCAGCAGTGGGGAGGACTCTGGGGGAGCCTCAAGTCCTCCCCGGGAGCATATGGGGCCTCCTCTGCTACTTACTTGGGTTGCCCACACTTTAGCATCTTTTCTGTTTTAACATTTTATTCTAGCTCTTCCAGGCTCTCGCCCTTTGTCCTCACTTAGTGAGGAAATGCCTTTGTGCTTTATTTTATTACACCAGCAACACTACCTTGGCAGCTGGAAGGTGGCAGGAAGATCCAAGCTGAGATCACTTGGGGACTTGAGATTTAATTCCAGCCATTAAAGTACTCTCTGGCTTTGAGTACTTCTCTGCACTCTGCTTTCAGTTTCCCTCATCGGTAATATCGGTTATATTACCTCTCAAGTTCTCTTCCAGGTTGGAAAGTCCTTGATGCTACTAATGATTCAAATGTTGGTTTGGGGAGCTTATTGTACACAGGCTCTACAAATCCATGTCCTAGAGCCAGATTTCCAATTAATTCTCTTAGGGGGTATGATGCGTTTTTGACAGTATTTGTATTCTAAGAAGTAATCACCATGAGATTACAGTTTCTGAAGGGTCAGCATTTTAGTAGGTCACATTTTCTGCTTAAACTGCGTGACAGCATCCCTTAATAGTGAAGAATACACTTTACTTAGAAAAACCTGTGCTCAACAATTCAGAGAATGTCACCAGAGCATGTATATAAATGATGTACACATCTTGAATACCAATTATTGCATAACAGAGAGGAAGCTGAAACTTTCTGACCAAAAACACTTTACTGTTAGTAGCACCTCTGTTTAAAAAATATTTTTTCATTCCCTGTAGTATCTCCATCTGCAACAGAGTTTTTATCATATATTTTTGATCCCAATAAAAGCCAGTCACTCAAACCCTGCTTTTTTCATGAAACTTTCTTTGTGACAATAGAGCCTATTAGAACCAATATGTATTTGTGATGTTTCAAGGGAATGAAATTTATTGAATTCAGTCAATATGCTAGACATCAGAGGATCCAATGGCACCAGAAGATAGTAATATCGTGGGACACACACACACACACACGCGCGCGCGCGCACACACACACACACAACACAAACACACACATGGAATTCTAAACCAGAAGGACCACATGGTGAGAAGCACCAGAGAGAAGAAAGTGAAAGCAACCAATTAACCAATTTTGATGTGAAAGTGTAGAGGAAGGAAGCAATTAACCTTGCCTGTGGGTGGGGCAAAGAGCAGGGAGGGCTGGGTGATAATCAAGTGAGGCTTCACAGGAAAGGCACTCTGAGGTGCACCTAGAAGAAGAAATGAGAAGAGGGTCACTGTGGCAATCCAGGCTATGGAGCTCAAGGGCATGGTTATCTAAACCAGTGGGAGTTGTGCCAGTATTTTAACAACTGGTACAGCCATAGCAGGTGTACTGGCTGAATATCATGAACGCTAGTATGTAAGTTAAAATTACCAGGCCTCCCATTTTTGGGGGGTCCATTGTCAAAGCAAGTTGAACGCATTTACTTTGTTATCATTGTCATCAAGCATGGTAATCAAACATCAGACATTTATTGCTATAAATAGATCATTATCTTAGAAAGAAGATAAGCCAGTTACGATGTAGACTCATGCAGAGGTGTCCAACCCTTGGCCCGCAGGCAGCATGCGACTCAGGATGCCTATGAATGTGGCCCAACACAAAATCATAAATTTACTTAAAACATGAGATTTTTTTTGTGATTACATGTTGCAATGTATTTAATATGTGGCCCAAGACAACTCCTCTTCTTCCAGTGTGGCCCAGAGATGCCAAAAGGTTGAGACTCTCTCACCCCTGCAGAGAGTCTTTTCCACTAGACACAGTGGATTCAGTTGCTTTGTCTTGCTCATCAAATCATGAAATCCTGGAGAGCAAAGGCATGTCAGAGTCACCTTGGTGTTTTCAGTGTCTGACACTGGGATGTACACATAGAAAGGGATCAATAAATGCATGTAAATGAGTAAACAACCTGATTCTTGATTCCTTTGGAATCCAGAGCTAGCTGAAAACTCAATGACCCATTTTCTGTTCCCTTTAGGTAAATATGTTTGACACATTTTGGTCCTTGGCTTACCTGCTAGGATGCTGAAGTGGCCTTTGCATCTCACAACTGTCTTCTCATTGTGAAGAGCTAGCCCAGGCTTGCTACTGGCAGGTGTGTGTGGAGCACTTTGTTCAAAGTATTTTGGTGTGCCCAGAGAAAAAGCACTTGGGGCTTAAATAATTCTATCTCATCAAAGAAGGAAAAGAAGCAGGTATGAAAATGTGCTCAGGTAGAATTCAAATTAAATTGAAGAACAGAGGAGTAGGGCAGCAGAACACGCTTGTATATTCAGAGGTAGAAAAAACATATAAGCAATCAGCAGCTAATGAGAAGAGAGATGATCAAGGGTAGGCAAGGAAGCTGGGGCCTGGAGGTAAGGGCAGGGAACCACATCTCAGAGGTGTTTACATGCAGTCAAGAGGTTTTTCTGGGCTGTGCAGCTTGAATTTTTATCATGCCTCTCTGCTCATCTCTACTCCACTTCAATCACTTCACTCACGTTAGGCAAACAACTTCTTGATGTCAAAATTGGTGTGTGCTGATAGCTCTGGAGTTGCAAGGCAAAATTCAAAGGGTGGGAGTTTCAATGGGAGAAGAAGAAAAGGAGAAAGGCACAAACCAACTCAAAGCTACTGTTGAGTCAAACCTTTTTGTCACTTTTCGCCACTCAAAATATATGCTCTCCCAGGCAGAATTGAAAACCCACTTCAAAAGACATAATGTACTTGCATGTAGACTGCGAATCTTATTGCAGAGTCAGAATGCATACTTCCACTGGCGGTGGATGGGGGTATAATTATTCATGCTAAGGAAGATGATTTTTAATGAACTGAAGTTCAAATTATGCTTCTTCCATTTCAGTTGAAGGGCAGTAAAGATGAAATGTAGGTGTCATCTTATAAAAATCTATGTGTGCTAGCTTTTGGGATTTCAGAATAGTAAGACCCTCGGTGGCTTCTCCTAATGGAGCAGCTCTGGCTGAGCTGGACTAATCGGCAAGTGCTGATAACTGAGCGGTGGAGAGGCTATGACCCTGATCACAATGAGCTTGCCTGGTGGGAAGAAGGGCAAGCTATGTGCTTCCGTGGGAACCGCACTGCCACAGCTTTGCTTCACTGGCAGTACCTGAGTTTCTCTCACTTCCACATTTCTGCCAAATGCATAATGCTAATTTAATGCTAATTATGAACACTTGAATCCTACCATTTCCTAGGGATTAATTAATGAGATGATAAAACCTGGCACAGCCTCCTTAGAAAGGCCAGTGAAAAGGTCAGGACAGACTTTGATGACAAGGGGATCAGGGTTAGGGAAGATCCACGATATGTTCACAATTAGTTGAGCATTTAGGTTCATCTCTTGATTCTGAGAACTTGAAAAACTGAATCAGAAAGCTGAATTTTTAGGTGAATCCTGCTGATATACAGAGTCTTTTTTCCCTTATTTTAAATGTTTTAAATAGAAGTAGAAAAATAGTAGGTAACCTGTGCAGCTCTGAGTCCAATATCCCTCAAAATCTTTTTTATTTCCCTTTTATGTAATTACAAAGGGCATCATATTCTGAACCTTCCCATGATAGAGTTGGTGACCATGTGTTTCTAACCGTAGTTGAATCCTTGGCTTCAGTAATTCTTCTATTTTTCTTTTCTGTCCCTTGTCAACAGCCAGAGAGGGGTATCATATATTGTACTTTTTCCCTGACTGCCCAAGTTTCCATTGCTGTTTCTAGCTCAATCTCTGTTTATATGATTGTCCATTCATTCATCTACCCACCCACTCATCTTTTCATGGCTCTCAAGGCTTATTCCAAAAAGACTTCAAGACATCTTACAAAAAAAATGCTTTACAACAGAAAAGAAACAAAGACATACAAAAGAAAAATGGTAAAAGGAAGCCCAAGATTAAGGTAGTCTACAGAAAGATTTACCAGAAGTCTGATAAAAATTATCAATAGGTAGATCACAGAAGTGGCTCTAAATTTTCTGGAAGTCATAACAAATGGAAGAAATGAGCCTGGCCCAGGAGTCCTAGATCATACCAGATGTTAAAGAGAATCAGGTTCTTCTGATGTCATCTCATTTTCTCCTCTCTGTCCATCCCCACATGCTCCTAATGAACTCTATTTTCCTATCTAAATCATCCTGTGTGAGACTAACTTTCAATTCTGGGGGTGGAGAAAGAGATGGATCCTTTGTCCTCTAAATAATGGGCTTTTATTCAGAGACTACAGAATCACAAGATTCAGGCAGAGAGAAGCAGGCTTTAGGGCCACCTCCATTGTCCTAGTCAGTTATGGAAAAGGGGGTGGGTCCTAGACAAACAGGGAATAGAGGTGTATTGTACCCACCTCTCCATGAAGGATATAGCATATGGGAAACAGTGAACCATTGGTAACTGGGTCCCTCCTCTTCCAGCTGGCTGCCAGCTGGGCCTCAGCAGCCACCAGTGGACTTGATGGTGTCCTGCTGGCTGAGGTTGTCCCCCAGCCATGGCCATCAGACTCTCCTTATATGATCCATGGCCCTGTTTCTTGTTGAGATGGCCAAGCATTAAGGACAGCTGTGTTACCTGGGCATGAAGGACCCACACATGCTTTGAAAACCTATGGCCAAAAGTCCACTTCACTTTTGCATTCCCAAACATTGCTTTGGCACTTAAAATCAAACTTTTTCATTATTTACTCAATTTTTTGTATGCCAGCTTTGCATTTAAAGCCTACAGGCTTTCACAAATTGGTATTTGCTTGGCCCAAAATAGCAATGTCCCTAGGACCCCTTAGCAAAAACATCATCTTTTCTTGCTAATTCAACATCAGCCGAGTCAGTAGTATGCTATATTGAAATCACTTTTGTCAACAATGTTCTTCCTTCCACAGTCAAGTCTTGAACCAAATCTTCTAAAGTTTGGTAATAATTAAATTGCTTCAATTTCATCAATTTCCCTGCCTTCTTATTCTGATCTTACTGATGAGGGCACAAGGATAAGGGAGGGCCAGTTCTTTATAAATCAGATCAGCATTGGCTGCTTCTTTGCCTCCAGGATTCTAATGGTGCCCAAAATTACGGTTGTGGAATCTACTTGAAATGATGATAGAAACCCAACTCTTACTGCCTTGGTCAAAGTGGGGCCAGATTGGAAATTGCCTAAATTGGAATAAAAGTGGTCTCCTTCCATCCATTCTGTGACTCACAGAGGGCAGGACTGAGCTAGTGATGGGTCACTTTTGTGGTTTTCCCATAGCCAGGCCTGCATCTGAGCCATGGTGTGTCCTGCTGTTCAACTCATCTGGACAGCCACTACCTGCCTGCCAACACAAAATGGAAGGTTTTAGAGGAAAGAAATGGGGATTAGTGGGCAAGGCTAAACACCCAATCATCTTAGCTCAGCCTTCTATAATACATAGCATAGCCTGAGGGGTGTAAAAACATTCATTTCTCACAATTCTGGAGGCTGGGAAGTCCAAGATCAAGGTGTGAGCAGGTGTAGTGTCTGGTGGAAGCTTACCTCCTGGTTTGCAGATGGCTGCCTTCTCCTTATGTCCTCTCATGGCCTTTCCTTGGTGAGTACACAGGGAGTGAGGAGAAATAGAGTCAGAGACAGAGATCAATATTTTTGTCTCTTCTTTTTATAAAGTCGTTCTTCCCATCATGGGGGTCCCACCTGCATAACCTAATCTAACCCTAACTGCCTCCCAATGCCTCCCTAATTCACCATTGCATTGTGAATTAGGGCTTCCTCATATGAATTTGAGAGGAAGGCAACAACTCAGTCCATAGCACCAGCCATCTCTGCTTCCCTCCTGCCTCCCACTTGCAGTAAAGGCCTCACAAATTTCCCAGCTGCCATGGGGCGGCTCATAGCAAACAGGGACCAGTAAGGTTTACAACAAAGTCAGCAGGGTCGAAGGTATTAAGAGGGGAGCTCTGCCTGCTTTCTGCTCCCGTGAGCCCTTGGCATCCTCTCCATCCACAGCGCAGTCACTCTGCTCTTGTTTTCCCCCAATATTTCTCAGTCCGATTGGTTGACAAGTTGGAAAGCATTGCTTGGTGGGAACTCTCACCTGACTGTGTGTTTGAGCTTTCTGCCCCATTGGTCAGTGATAAGAAATTGGAAACTGCCTGTGTGACTACAGACCAGAGGGTAACTGCTAGCCAAGCAGGGGTCTTCAAATGGGAGCATGGAGCAGAGAGTGTTTTGATTAGGAGTTAAGAGGGTATTGTCAGGGTTAAAAGGTAAGACAAGAGGTCCATGATTTCAATAGCCCAGCTCCCAGCCCTGGAAGCATTTTATACGCTCTGCAGGTTTCCTGGGTTGTAGGAATGCAGAAAATGGTCCCATCCATCTAGCAGTGCAGTGCCCATATGACTGTATCTCCTGAGCTAAGATTTTAAAGTCTATTTTCATTTATGCTCAAATTTCCTGAAATGGGCTGACAAGTGGATCAGAAAGTTCAGATGGAAGCTTCAGACATTTGTTTTGGGAGCCAGAGGAGCCACACAGCCGAGCCAAGGAGAGTTTACTGAGTTATGCTGTCTGTTTGCTCATGTCTGGATCTGTGTCCTTTCCAGCCGTTGCCAGAACAGTCACACTTAACTGCATTTCATCATCAAGGCTGAGTATTGAACCGAGGTGACTCAGAGAGACACCAAAGAGAGGAGAGGGGTACCTGGGGGACAGTGCCTGGGCTAACTAGTTAAACAGCTGGAAGGTTCTCCTCTTTCCATCTCCCACCTTCCATCATCAGTCTGCTCTGGAGACCCTGCCGTGCTTCTACATCACCTCAGCCTCTGTTCTCTCTGGTGGTTTTGCCAGTCCTGGTATTTTGGGTGTGGCATAATTAGAGGAGAGATTTGTGAACTCTGCAATTCATTGTTTCCTTTGTTCTAGCAAAAGTATAATTTAGGGATTTGCGTGGTTAAATTCTGCATCACGAATGCTTCAGCTAGGCACTCGTGGTGCAACATGGCCAATTATAGGAGAACCATGCAGAGGCTGCACGCGGGTTTAACACTCTCGGGTGTGGCTGCCCTTTCCAGAAACAATAGCAGTCTTATGCTTTCCCTTCAGATGCCAGGTTCCACCAAAGGGTCTAGATTCCTCCTTGGTCCCTTAATCCTAGATGAAAGCTTGAGCTCTAACCTGGACTACAAGTTGCATGTCCCATTGGAGAACTTAAAAATCGGGGAGCCTTGAAGCCAGGCTTCCTGAAAGCCAAGAGTTAGGAGCTTTGACATCAATGAATCAGGCCTAATTTTCTATGTCAAATAAATATACACATATTTACAAATGTGTGCATCAGACAGGTAGGAATATCTATGCCTTATGTGGCTTATATACAATATTTAGGTATGTGATCACATCACAGGCAGTCATGGGATCGCACTTAACAACATCACCTAGAACTGTTGTTTACAGACCAAACTTTGCAATGAATTCTAAAGTGGAAATTTAAGATTAGTGACTGTGGCAAGTGTAACAAAGAAAAGTCCCCAGGTTAGTGGAGGACAAAAGGTCTCTGGATATAGTAAGGATAAGAATGGAAGACCTCCTAGGGATGGGGAGAAAGAAGTGTTGGTGACAGCAAAAGGATATATGCTCCCTCCACCTGTGACTGACACCTGGGGCTCAAGGAGAGGAAGCCTTGGGTGGAGAGCAAGCAAGGCAGGTGAACAAGCACCGAAGCAGCCTGAATCTAGAGGACCACAGCCTAGAGAGGTGGCAAGAATGGCCCTGAGGTACCACAAGAGTGGAGGGGGTGTCTACAACATGAAAGGAGCTGGATGGAACAGCTCCCCAAAGCCTCAGGCATGGAGAGCCAGCTGCCAGGTGCCTACGAGATGGAAAATTCAGGTACATGTGGACAAAGGGGCTGGCCAACTTCAAATATCAATCACTGACTTCCTGTTGTTTAATGCTCATTAAAGCTTTTAACATCATCCAAAGGTGAAATATAAGACTTCCTGTCTTCCATCTTAGATATTTACCAGGAACACTGAAAGTTGAGGGAACAGAAGCAACAGCACACAGGACCAATTACCCCAGGCAATGTGCGCACAGCTCCACTGGCAGAGCTGTTAGACCTGGCCCTCCTGCACAGGTGGGGGTGGCCCGAGACTCTTTCCCAGGGATGGGCCTCCTGCCCGGCAGATGGGCCGCCTGGGGTTCGCTTCCTAGCAGGGCACTAGCTGATGTCAGGCTTTGGTCCTTTCCACTCTTGTATTGACCATCTCTGTGACCTTAAGCTCATTTTTAAATTGCTGATTTTCAATTGCATTCTGCAGTTCCCAGGAATAATAATGGTAGTTTTATAAACTATTGGTGATTTTTGATCAGTAAGCAACCCTGAAGCTCTCAGAGGGACTCTTTGTTTGGTTGGGTTTTTTTCCATGATTTAAATCAAATGATCAAAGAAAAAAAGTCTCTATGCTTTGGTTCTTTGAATTATTGACTAGATATACTATAATAAGATGCTTTACTGCCATTCACAATGGTGGAAAGAGAGAGAGAAATTAAAGGCTATTGGGATGGGGGTGCTGTGACTGGAAAGGTCGTTCCACATCAGGCAAGTCACGGGGTCAGGAGGAGGAAATGGGGTGTTGGGGGAACCTCACCTGCACTACTTACAGGCAGTTGCAAACCAGTTTTATTTTCTCAGCAGGAAAACAAGCAGTGTCCCTTCTGTTCCTGCACCCAGCACTTTTCACGCTCATTACCTTACCTGATCCTCACAATCTAGCAATGAGGAATGTAGAGCAGATGAGGTCAGTGAGGTCAACGGAGGGCTGAGACACACTGGAGATGGTGTCAGGCTGAAAGCAATGACAACAGCCATGGTGGTGATGGTGATGATGATGATGATGATGACAGCAATTAATATTCATAGAGTGCTTTACAATCCACAGAATTGCCACATGCCTTTCTCACTACAAAACTAGAAAACTAGCTTTGCAATAATGTATGGGATGCTAAGTTGGAAGAAAGAAAACCTTACATCCTAGATTGCCAGGCTACAATATGCAAAGCTATGTATGGACCAGCAAATCTGTTTAATTTGCCCAGAGAAAACATACCAAAATTTGCCTCAGATTTGGGTGCCTAGGATTCTTGATATACAATGACTATGCCAAGGGTGCTTACCCTCAATAATTTCACATTCAAGTAGAGGGAAGAATCACATATGTGCCATCACTATATAAGAAAGCAAAAGATAAGAAGTGATGGGGAAAATGGCCAACATATAAAAGTGAGCTCAAAGGAAGCAAAGATGGCTGAGGGTACTTGAAGAAAGAGGATGGGTTGGATTTTGGTAGAAGAAGGACCAGAATTATTCTGGGAAGAGAAAATATCTTGAGCAAAGGCATGGAAGAGAAAAATGTGACCATGTTGATAGAATAATAAGTGATCCCAGTGTGGGATATAACAGAGGGCACAGGAAAGAGGGTGTGAGTAAAAAGTGTAAAAGGTAGATAATTGGTCCAATTGCTAAGGGTGTTGGAGACAGAGGTGGACACTATTGTCATTCCATTTACAAATGGGAAAAATTGAGGCACAGAGAGAACACGGTCACAAAGCCAGGGAATGGGTCTGGGTAGTCCAACTCCAGAAGCCATCCTCAAGTGCTACATGCCAGGGCCTCTTGCCTGTATGCTCGAAACCCCTTCTCCACCTTTAGCTTCCCGAAGATATGGCGAGGTCTGCTCTCTGCTTCACAGAGCCAATGTCCATCATTTTGCATTTGGTTGTGAGTGACAAACACAAACTCAAACTAGCTGAACCAAAAACAAAATGTTTGATCTCAGAAAACAAGAAGTCCAGAGGTCAGAAAGAAGCCATCACTGATTTATTCAACAATTCCATAGTAACTTCTGAAACAGGTGTTTTCTCCTCTCCGCTAGCCATCCACCATCCTCCTGGGCCAGCCTCCATGCTGGCTGAATGTTCTCTCCACCCCCTGCCTCTTCCCTTCCCCATCTCCAGTGCTGCCTCTCACGGCAGCTGTTCTGACTCCTTCCAGATGTCAGCTCCACTTTCCAAGCCTCCTATGTGCACGTGGGTCTCCTCCTTGTAGCAGGGCTGCACTTTCCCTTATTGTGTGAACCTGTCATTAATGTCAGCTCTCCCTCTCAGAATCCAAGCTCCGTGAGGGAAGAAACCCAATTGTGTCTCTAATGCCTGCCACTCAAATACTTGTCAAATGAATAAATGATAGCTTTGTGTGGTGCCTACAAACTCAAGAACCACAATAAATATTGAATATGGCAAAATACTAATTTTGCCTTGAATACTTAGGTTGCCTTTCCCTGAGATGTATTACTATTGTTTTTCCCCCAAAGAAGCATTGTCTTCTTTCTCCTTCCTATAAACCCCATGGTTTATTCAGATATCCATGTTCAGCAATCCCCTGTTCCGGAGGAGATTCTGACTATTTAACACCCCTGGCAACTGCTGTTAGCCCAGGTGCCGTGACATAAGCTGCCCGAGCAGACTGAGGGAAAGCTATCCCTGTAGGTAAGTGAGGCTGCCAGTTGCCCCAGCTGCTGGTGCCCCAGTGCTTGTAGCCAGTGTTGTGCTGGTGGAGTTGGAAATAATAGAGAAAGGTTTAGTAGGTAAAGTGAACAGGACTTGGTGATGTTTGGGGACATGAGGGATAAAGAAGGCAGTGTTGTAGAAGGCTCCTTTTCTGGTGTGGACCCCTGGGTGGACAGATGCACGGATGGAGTTTCTAATAACCAGGATGGAAAACCATGGTTAAAATGAGAGTTATCCAAACCAGATTTTCGTGCAGTTTTCCCTTATCAGTTTTGTAAATTAAAATGAGTCTGAATTCATCTCCACTTCTTGTTTGCTTCCATTGTACCATATTGGGCCCTCTGGTGTCCTGTTTGTCACAGCCTTCCTTTATCAGACTTTATTTAGTAACGTTTGCATTTCCTCCTTGGACCAACCTGAGAGCGCCGAGATAGCAGGAGACATGAGTGCGCATGCATGTGCTTGCATGTGTGGGATTACATTTCTCATGGCAGATTGTTATTTTGTCCCTAGTAAGTGGTTGATAAATATCTGCTGGATATGGTTGAGCTGCAGCATTGTGAAGATGAGATAGCCACACTTTGGTGGAAAGTTACGTTTAACCTAGGAGCCGACAAAATCCCCACTTCATCAGCTCCCCTTACTCCTGATTGTGTCTTTCTTGGTTGAACGTTTAGAGTTCATCCAGCAAGCTTCTTCCGAATGCAATTGGATCTTTGCAAGCCTCAGGCTGTATGTCAGGGTTGTTGTGTCTTTGAATGTCCTAGAAGGAAGCTTATCACCCTTTTGTCTTTGGAGGTACATTTCCTTGTTAATAGTTTTGCAATTATTTTGGCAGATTGGAAATAATATTTCAAAAGCACTGAAGAAGCAGCTGGGGGACATTACTTGTAATTGCTTAATATTGTTATCACATTTGCTTACAAGAAAAAAGAGGCAACCCGCCATCCATCAGGGGAGGGAATACTCATAGACAGCGATCATGATGCATGCTTTGGAATGTCATGGCAACCGTCCCATGGTCCGGACTTGATTACTCGCTGCTACATTCCTGTCTTAGCTGAGTTGCTTCATTAATGTTATTTTCTTCAACCTCATTTGTAAAAGGAAGTTGAAAAACAGCCTCATGTAGGGGTTCATGCTCACCTGCTTAGAAAAGCTGATGTGGCAAAACAAAATAGCATCTCCTATCTCCATCCTTTTGCAAACAGAGTCTATAATTGTACTTAGAGGCTCATGGGTCCTACTGTGGTCATCAAGGAAGGGCTCACCCAGAGGTAACAGAGAATTATTCAACATCCAAACCTGTCTTTCTACAGGTGAGAAAAACGAAGCCAGGAAATGTTTGTACCCAGTGTTGACAGAGTTCTCTCTAGTGACCAGATGTCCCTGGGTTCAATTCCTGCCTCCATCATATTCTACCTATTCAGCTACTTACATGTTTCTGAGCCTCAGTTTTCTCCTTTGAACTGGGAATAACAACACCTGCCTTGTCAGCACCTATTGAGAGAATCACAGATCAAGCCAGGGTCATGGTACTTGGCACATAATAGGTGTTCACTTCCTGGGGATTGTAATTATTATGTCAAAACTCACAAAAGGAGTTTGTTGGGAAGATGGGACAAATTCACGTCCCCTGAGCCTGGTCTGATTAGACCATATAGCTCTGTTTGAGCAAGGAGGCCTGGAAAAAGGGGCATTCATAATGTCTGCTCAGTAAGCAGCTTCACTTATTTTGTACCCAGAGACTGGCACTATCCAGGTGGCAGGGTGATGAGGTGTGAGTGGTGGGGCTTTGGGCCAAATATTTGCCCTAATCCCAGCTGGCTGTAGCATTTTCCAGGACCCTCCACATCCCTTCATGGCACACTGGACAGTAAATGAGTTGTATTGTAAGTTGCAAATGAAATGGCCAATCAGTCCAAAAGACTCGGGGGGCTGCCTATGAAGATGAAGACCACTCCACTCAGACACCTAAGTGACTGCTGGGCATGTCGGGAATATAACATGCTAGGAAGAGGTGAACTAATGATGGGTGTGTAAACAGAAACTTCAGCTCTGAAATAGCCTACTGGCCTCTCTCCTCAGACTGAAGCCAAAGCACATCAGAATTCTTCTAGGCTTTGAAAGGTAAACGGGATGTCTAGCATACAGAAGCCATTTCTACAGGAGAAAGGCAGTATGCAAAGCATGGTTTAGAAAGCAGACCCAGCCCAGGATCCCTTCACAACCAGAAATAAAGATGGGGAAGCTGGGGATTGGCAAGCGAGGTGGCCCTAGGGACTGCAGCGGAGCCTGACCTTCCTGGAGAGGCCCTGTTTCCCTATGCAGGCAGAGAGCTGGGAGCTCTCCATCCTGTGGGTTTCAGCTTTGTTTTTACAGCCCTACCAGTGTTAAAAGAAATGGAACTGGACACAGCTGCTGAAAGGTTCGGCCATAAACCTGAAGATGCTGGCATGAAAAAAGAGTCTGGAGCACAGCAGAATAGTAAGGCAAGTCCAAGCTCGCAGTGGCACCCAGTGACGTGGCTGGCATGAACCACCTGCCTCTCAGCAGATTAGATATTGGAGCAGAGCAGAGTGGCTCCAGCCAATCGCCTGGCTTGGATGGCAGGGCAAGAGCGTGCCTAAATCTGCCTGAAGTGGGGCTTGTGTCATTAACTTTAGCAGCAGCTACCTTTGAGTCATGTAATTTTTTACATGCAGTTTCTCATTTAATCCCTACAGCATCCCTGTGAAACAAGTTCTTTTATTTGCATTTAACAAATGGAAACAGTGAAGCTGAGAGAGGTTAGGTAATTTGTCTCAGGACCAAGTTGGGAGGTAGATGAGCAAGGATTAGAACCCAGGTCCACACTCATACCTCTAATCATGCCATAGTAATAGCTCACTTTGATACAGAACCATTCTGTGGCAGGGACACACTTTCTGTTCATTCATGTAATGCTTACAATCACCTGATAAAGTGGATATTATTGTTAGCATCATGTCTATTCAACTGATGAGAAAACTGAGGCACCAGGAGTTAAGTAATTCATTCAAGTTTGCACAGCAAATGCGTGGCAGGACCAGGTTTTAAAGCCAGCTGGAACAGCTCCCAAGGGCACGGTGTTAGCCAGGAAGCCCATGGCTCTCAGTGCTCATGGGAACCACAGCCTTTAAACTTGTTAGAAATGCAGATTGTCAGGCCTCACCCCAGAATCAAGGCACCAGGTGATCTGGCCTTGCCCTGTCACACCTGTAGGTGGCATTCTCTCCAGTTAACCCAGAAGAGTAGCTGGCCCTTCTTCTCACATTCTCTCTCCTTGAAGTGTGGTCTGCGAACAAGCACCATGGGCATCCCCTGGGTGCCTCTGAGAGCTGCAGAGTCTCATGCTCCATCCAGATCTGCAAACCACAACTGTGTTTCAACAAGATCCCCAGGAACCGTGTATAGGCTTTAAAGATTGAGACACTCTGACCCAGGACATAGCAGAATGAGATTGCACTGAGGAAACTGCCCTCAGGTCTTACCACTTCCAAGACAGGGAAGGGAGGGAAGCAGCTTTCCTCACTGCCCCATGGAGGGACATCAGTCCGGAGACACAGTCCTTCACTAGAAGGTGGTGGGCTAAAGTAGCAGCAGCTACTCTGACAGATGAACCAAGTCTCCATGACTTAATGTAACAGGTATCTCTTACTCGTGCAATCATATCGGTGGGGAGGGCCCTGCTCCCCAGCAAACTAGAAGCAATGCCCATGACTTCCCCCTCAGACTCCGTGGCCGCCTCTCCCAGTGAGGGAAAGTGGGAAATGGGACCTGAACGTGTGCTCAGGAGGAAAGGCAGCCAGCGGTCTCCACCACGATTCAACTAGAAACTTTTAGCTCTCAACTGTTCATTTATTTATTTGGCAAATGAACAAATATCTGCTTAATGGATAATGAGTAAGATTCACTTATCCATCCATTCATTTATTCATTCAACAAACATTTGTTATGGCCTGATGTATGGAGAAACTTGGAATCACAAGGTTGATAAAATTGCTCCTTCTCACAAAGAGTTCAGCATCCAGAGGGGAAGATGAGGAGCAGCCTAGTGACTGGCAACTGTGGACAGCAGTAAGCAGGAGTTCTCTGGAAATGCAGGAGAGGGTATCAGGCTGGGATATAAGGGAAGGCTTCCTGGAGGAAGTGATACTGAGCCAAGTTTAGACATGTGGAGGGAATAAACGAGGCAAAGAATGAAGTCTGAAGACTCAAGACTGACAAGCACACTGCCTGTGTGAAGCTATGGAGGAACTCAATTTTGGAAACTGAGATGTTAGTCAGCTAAATGGTAGCGTCAGGGATGGTGAAGACATGAAGCAGTGCAATTCAGAATGGCTGGCTCCTCTGTGTCCTTTGAGAGGGGAAGCAGAGAGCCTGTGGTCTGGCCTGTGATGGCAGGAAAAGAGGCAAACAGTTCCGACCACACACTTGTATGTTACCCTCACACTTAGTCACCCAGAAAACAGCAACACACACACGCTACAGTGAACTTCCTCACTGAAGCACCCTTTATAATTCTGCAGGAGTGGAGGTGCCAGCTGCTTTAAGCCACCCCACATTTTTAGTCCTGGAACAGTTGTCACCTGCCTTGTCCAGGAACTCGTCACCTATGGAGCAACATGCAGAGTCCACACATTTCCACCAGTCTCCGGTGGCGCTGGGCTTTCTGAAAAGCTGGAGACCGTGTATCCCCACCAATCTGTCAGCCCCAAAGACGTCCTCTAGAAGACCTGTCAGACAGGGCACAAAGTTCTGTCTTTCATAATTAGGGAGTGATTAATAACTTAATCAGAGCAGAGAGTGATACAAGCAATGTCACGTCCTCTCATTTGTTGGGCTATGGGCCCCCATTAATCACAGGACATTCTGAAAGCAAAAGAGACAGGTTGATTTGAAGCTTAGTGTTGGGCAACCTTGGCACTGCTCCCTGGTCTGCTTCAAAACACTGTGAATATATCACAGCCCACATCACTGTCACAGGCCCAGCCTCTGTTCCTGATGAACCCTTGGGAAGCGAATGGAATATCTGCATGTCAAGGAAGCTTGCTCATCCCACCGCCCCCTGCTGTGGGCCCTGAAAGCTGTCCCACAGCAAATGCATGCATGAGAAGGTTCCTGGCGGTTTAAGTTCTCCTGAGGCCCTGGAATTCCACTCTCCCTGCCACGCTGTCTCCTACAGACTGCAGGTTCTTGTACTGCAGGTTCAAGTCTTGTTTGAAAGCATGACTCCTCCTCTCATGACCTCTTTTCAGCCAAGGATGATCCTGCGGAATGCTGTTCTGGAAGCTCTTCATTCACAGAAGCCTATAGCCCTGGCATCAGCAGGGGTGAGAATGAGTTGTTCTCTTCCGAGTCTGTCACCCCTCCAAACTTGGATGCTCACCTGGCTTGCCCTGCTTGCTGGCAGGAGACCCCTGGATTCCTCAGGACCACTCACAGCCACCTCCCTGAGCTGCATGCTCAGTTTGAAACCAAGACCTCCCCCAACAAAAGACTACTCACTCCACTGGGGTTCCTAGTTTTGCACTGTAGAAATGCATCTGGCTGATTATGCAGGAAGAGCCAGAGCCATGAGAGCCAGAAAAGATGGCTCTATTCTATTGCTAGATTCAGGCTTATATGGCCAGGAAAGATGCCCCAAATGCCACCACCAAATGGGCTCCCTGAGGATGCCACCACCTCACATCAGGCCCCAGTGCTGCAGCTAGTACCCTAGAGCTGCCAACCTGGACACCAGACACTCTCACAAGGATGGCCGCCACTGCTGCCCTGGGGGCAGACCCTACCCCACTGCTGCTGCCGCTGGGATGTCTCCTGTGTCCAGGATTTCTCCACACCAACTTCCCACTCCAGGTTGAAGGCCAATGCATGGGCCCAGTTCTCGTGCCCACAGCCTGCCTCCAAGGAGCCTGGAAAAGTGAGTGAGCACCAAATATTTTTAGCTTCCGTGGTAGGAAATTGCCTCTAGCCCAGCAAGACATCCATCCCGTGGACATGCCACAAACAGAGAAAGGAGGTTAGTGGTTGGCTGCTTCTGCTTCATGCCTGTGAGGGATAGGGTTGAAATTCGTCAACACTGGCTCACTCATAACATTATTCACAACAGGCACTTAACACTTTTGGCCTCTGACAATGGTTTCGTTGTCCATTCCTTCAGCCACTTCTGCAGACTGTTGCAAACATCTGCTGTTGTCTCCTTACCTCCCTGCCAACAGGGGCTGGTAGCCTCTGACACTCTGGGTATTCAGGGGGAGAGTGCATGGAAGTTTGGATTCTTTTTGGCTAGTAATGGACGTTTGTTCAGTTAAATTTCTGTCTGTAATATCCCAACTTTTGCAGTTTGCTGCCCCCCAAATTGGCTCTGTCTCCCTCAAGATTGCCAACTGCAGTGTCTGCAATAACAACCCACGCAGACTACATTTAGGGCCAAGAATTTCCTGGGTACTTGTTAAAATTCAGATTCTCAGGACTTAGATCCAGAATTATGGTGTAGTAGGTGTTTGATAAAACTGGCCTAGAGCTTCAAAGTTATAATTCTTTGGCAATCCCACAATCTGTCTGAATATCACCATTACTGAACTCACTGCTAACTGTTTGAATATTTAGGAAAGCTATGCCTCAACCCACGCTCTAGACAGGATCACCCTCCATAGCACGGGAAATGCATCGCAGCTGTCCTAGACTTCCAGGTGACGCGAAATGTGCTCCCATGAGTCAGAAGGATGCCTTATGGGGGTGAGATAAGGCTTCACTGCATCAGTAGATGTCCACACTTACTCATGTTGAGAGAGGAGCCAGCTTTCAAGCTCTTCTTCCATCCTCCTCTTCCACCCTCCCTTATTCAGGGTAACCAACCTGTCTTGCTTGGAGTGAATTTTAGGTCTTACTTGGAGTTGTTGGCTTTTAATGGGGCCTCCTTTCTCTGGTCCCACTAGGTGAAAAGGAAGCGATTGTTGCCTTACGTCTTAGGAGCATGAAGCTCAATGAAAGTTGGCTGCTGACTTCTAAGTTAGAGTCTCAGAGACCTGGACTCACTATGCCTCCCATGAAATTAGAACCCTCACTCCATCCTCTCACCCCAATCAACTTCTAGGAAATGATATTCCTGCTTCCTCAGGAATTCAGGGCAGTGGCCCCAATAATAAAGAGGCCAACAGGCTGTCACTTATACCATGTCATTAAAAGATTCATCTTTGTAACTAGGGCTATGTCCTTAGCTGTGTAAGGTCTCTCACTCATTCATTCATTCACTCATTCATTCAGCAAATATTATTTGAATGCTTACTATGTGTGAGGCCCTATTCAGATTTGGGTTATAATGGATTCTTGTCTTCCTCTGGGTCAGTGGAAAGGAGCCTGCGTGAGGCAGGGCCTTGCAAGAAACAGACACTAAGACAAGGTTACACATGCAAGGATTTTATTAAAGGAAATGCTTGCAGGATAGGAAAGGCTGGGAGAGTCTTCAGAAGCCAATGCAAGTCTGATCTTGAGAGAAGGAAAGAGGAAGTGCTAGACTCTGAATGCTTGTGTCACCCCCAATTTATGTGTTGAAATCCTATCCCCCAAAGGTGAAGATATTAAAAGGCAGGGTCTTTGGTTGGTGCTTTAGTCATGAGAGTGGAGCCCTCATGGATGGAATTAGTGCCCTTATAAAAGAGGTTGCTGAGGGACCCCTTGTCCCCTTCCCTCCATGTGAAGATGTAGCAAGGAGTCTATGGCCCAGAAGAGGGCTCTCACCTAACCATACTGGTGCCCTGATCTCAGCCTTTCAGCCTCTAAAACTATGAGAAATACAGCTGATCTTGAACAACATGGGGATTAGGGTTACAGAATCCCTATATGTCAGAAACTCACATCTAACTCTTAACTCCCCCAAAACTTAACTACTAATGGCATACTGCTAACCAGAAGAAGCCTTATCAATAACATAAAAGGCCAATTAATACGTATTTTGTGTGTTATACAGGGTGGGGTAAAAGTAGGTTTATAGTTCATATGGAAAAATAATATAATAATTAATAAATAATTATACAAGAATAGACAGTTTTGCATATTCACAACTGTAAACCTACTTTTGCCCCACCCAGTATGTATTATATAATGTATTCTTACAATAAAGTAAGATAGAGAAAAGAAAATGTTACTAAGAAAATCATAAGGAAGAGAAACACATTTACAGTATTTGTTGAAAAAAGCCCACATATAAGCGGACCTGCATAGTTCAAACCCTTGTTGCTCAAAGGCCAACTGTAAATTGCTGTAGTTTATAAGCCACCCAGTCTGTGATATTTTGTTAAAGCAGCCTGAACAGACTAAGACAGGAAGAGGAGTTTGTGTGGATGCATCCTAAATGAGCCAGTGGGGAGTGCTTGAATCTAAATTGGCCAACGAATGAATCCAGCGTCTTCCAGGCATGGGTCTGCCTTAGTAGCTCCACTGCCTTCAGTCAGTGATGGGGAGCAGCCCATGGGAAGTGAGGCCTCCCTGCTAACACAGCAGAAGATTTCAATGCATAGCAGAGAGCCCTCAATCACTTACGCCCTCTGCCGTTGGAGGTCTGCCAGGTGCATTCTTCTGGTGGCCAGTGAGCCACGCTTTAACCAAAACCGGAATGAAAAAGGGAGCACGAGGGGATTTTGGCACAAAGTCAGATCTAACATTAGAGGAAGTTACATTTATCATCCTGAGATGGCTTAGGTTTGTTTGCTTAGACAATAGCCACTTCCTATCTTGTAAAGGCAAGGAATAATTTGGGGCAGGTGACTATCAATTAGGCCAGGTGCTGGCTTGAGTGCACTCTCTTACCTATGGTAGAAGGTGGACTGTGCAAATGTTTTCATGAAATGGGCTGTGTTTTTTAAAGCAGCTGCAAATGGGATCTTTGCATGTGAAGAAGCTGAGTCCCAGGACCTTGATCCTGCAATCGGAAGCCCTCTTTCCCCATTTCTGCCATCTCGTACTCAGGACTTCTTTTTCTGCAGTATCAGAGCTTGGCAGATCCCAGTAGAAGCAAGTTTTGGGGAAATTCTCAGTATCTGCTTTCATCTAAGGCAGGAAACACAAAAGGCATAATACTTGATTAAATCTGTTCAACCTACCAGATCTGATATTAACAGAGGAATAACCATACAAAAACCACTCACCAGTGTGCATTCTTCCTTGAATTCAAGGTGAAAACCAAGGTGTCAGGCAGTGTTCAGGTTTTCCTAACAGATGCTACACACGTCTCTGAAGCGAAACATGTCCCTGTGTTTCTGTGTCAGCTCTGGTCCCTAATAAGATGGTGCAATGAGGCAGGGCATGAAATTTTCATAGCCATCCCCTCTGTTTACATGCATGAAAGCTGAGATAGCCCAGGGAAAAAACTAATGCACACTAGATCTGAAGTGTTCCTGAATATTGGTGCTGGTTTCCTAGTGCTTTGAAATTAGTAAATGCCGATGACATTTACAAATTTTTTCTTCAGTCATTCACTCAAAGATATTTACTGAGTGCCTATTATGGGCAAGATTTTCCTAGAGAGTATACAGTAGTATAGCCATATATGCTGATAGACAAAGAGGTGGAGTGCAGGGGGGTAAATGGAGTTTTACATTGATTTCTATGCACAAGGTAGAGGAGATAACTATCATGTAAGCAATGCCTTAGTTTATGGTTAGGAAGACTGTAAGACTAGTTAGTCATGGTATATCTAACTAGGTAAAAGAGTGATTTTTATTTTTCCTGTGCAGTTTGAGATTTCCTTAGAGATACTAGAAAAGCTAGAGATAGTCCAACCACACTGCATTAGTAATGATCAAGGAATAGCCAGATATGCTAAGATCTGCGCTGTGCAGTGTAGTAGCTCATCCCACATGCGGCTGTTGTATGCTTGCAACGTGTCTTGTTTGGACTGAGGTGCTCTAAGTATAAACTACTCTCTGGATTTTGATGACAGGGCTTCTCTAGACTGTACACTTCCAGGAGGTGGGTTCTTGTATTGTATCTTTGGAACACAGCACACTTTCTGGAATGTGCGAGGTGGTCTAAGATGTTTGCTGAGTGGATGAATGTGAGTTAAGTACACGTCAACGCTACCACCGATACTTTCCACAGCACTTTTGTACCTCCTGATGAGCCTGCTCAGAACTTGCTCCAAGGTATCCAATATGCAGATGGCTGTCACGGATCCTGTGCTAAAGCCCCGTACATGTGCTAATCCTGGCAGCTCAAATAAGGGCTTTGCAAGCAGAGACACCTACCAGCAGATCTGCGGGATTCAGAAACTCTCTGAAGGGGGCTGACCCAAAAGAAATGTGTTCCATCCTTTCTTTTCCCTGATGGTTGTATGGTTGCCTTTCTTGCTTAGAGTAACTGTTCAGACTGCTCCCTCATCATCAGGTTTCCAGTGGTCATTTCTTCCTGCTCTTTGTGGGTCTGCCTCTTCTAAATTATAGGCCATAAAGAATGAGGGCTGAGGAAGCAAAAAAAAAAGGGGGGATTTTTAGAATTGTGCCTAAAAATAAGAATAAATCTGTTCTGAGTGAGGGCATGCGGGGCCATCCTATCAGGGGTAGGCAGAGGGTTTGGTGCACAGACTATTCTGTCTTTTCACTGGCTGTCCCAAGGCTTCTGCTTCCCACTGGCCCCTGGCTGCACTGGAGGTGAGTGGTGTTACCAGAAAGGTGAGCTCTGAAAAATGAGGTTAAGTTGTATCTAGGATAATGAAGTATTTAGAAAGTTAGAAGCAACTGGGGTGATGTTTAGATAGTATTTGGCCAAGGCACACAGATCTGCCCACCCACACCTCCAAATGACTGTTTCAGGAAAACATATGCGCACAGAACCAAGAGCAGTAAAGGAATCTCTCACTGTTAGTTGGGTTGTGGTCTCCTGCTCCTCTGCAGAGCTCCAATAAGCTGAGCCAAATGCCTTCAGAGGACTCTCTTACTGCAAGGCTGCTTACTCATAGCAAGGCTGCTATGAGTAGTGAAGGACCAAAGCAGGCTTAAATGATGATCTCAAAGCCCAACCACATCGCAGAGAGTAGGACCTGGCTAGTGGAAGGGCCATAGCTTGCCTGTGGAAAGTCCATAGCTTTCCCCTGGAAAGGAAAGGCCAAGGAAAAGAATAAGTGAGAACAGGGAATAGATCTCCCTAAGTCTGGGTGGAGCTTGCCCAGGTCATCGATGCTCCCTGAATATTTGTAGGAATGCACAGTAGGCAATGGGTAGGGGCAAATTTTCAGAGAAGCCTTGGGGAAAAGAGAAAATTTCCAATGGAAGCCATACCCAAGCTTTGAAAGAGCTGCCCACTGAGACTGTAGGCCAGCCTATGCTCTGTGGCCTGGCCAGGCCACACTTGCTCTCAGCATCCTTGGTGACAGAATGTGTTGGAGTAGTGTGGAGAACAGAAGAAGAGAACTTTCTGACCCTTGACCTTGGAAGTCAAGAGGTCTGACTCCAAGATGATTCAGTAGGAAACAAAGGTGTTCTCTTTAATAATAGAAGTTCACTAAACAAGAAAAAATACACACACACACACACACACACACACACACACACACATATATGGCTATGTACATTTCTAGTTAAGGTTTTACTAATTAGTCTTTGATTTGGAAAATTTGAAGAAATTGGCAACAAAGGATTTCTGAAAATGGGTTAATTATGTATGGTTGTATTTTTTAAAGGAACATTTAATTTAATAACTAGGATGACACAAATAAAAATCAATGCACTATACAGCATTTTTTGAGCTGGTTTCCCCTTAAAGTTTGCAAAATCAGTGTCATTAACAGAGATTCTAAGTACAAATCTCTACTAGATACAAAAGCTCCTCTCTCCCCCACCCCAAAGTCATTCAGGCTACCCTCTTGGTATGTATTTCACAATTAGCATGCACTTAAACAGACCCCCTATTTGATAACCTCTCTGTGTATCTCTTTAATTATAATAATTGTGCCCACTAAGTGAAGATGAAGATGGAAGCATACAATGGATGTCCTTTTGAATTTGGAAAGAAATAAAGTTTAATCATGGCCTTCCTATAAGCACAGCCTCCAGTGTGAAGATGGTGAGGTCCCAGTGGAGCTATTGTTATCTCTTAAAGGCCATCTCATTCTTTTGAAATCAATTGAGGGGAAGTGCAGACAGGGCCTCATGGAGAGCACACAAAGTGTTCTTAACAGCTCTCTCTGTCTTCCGCTCTCTTCTCTGCACTCATCCATTGCACATACCTGTCAGATTAATCCTCCTAAAATGCCACATTAATCATGTTATTCCTCGTCACCCATCTTCATAGCTCCTAATTACTTAGAGAATTCAATTCAAAAATGGACTCAGCTGCTCCAGGCCCTCCCCAGCAGGGCCCACATTCTCATAGCTGACCTTCATCTTCAGGCACCTCCATGTCTGTCCCCTTCCTTCTGAAAAAACAGTCTGCTAGTGTTTCCCAAATAATTCGTGAACTTTCCCAACACCAAGCATTTGCTCACACTATTTCCCAGGCTATAGGTCTCTTTCGTCATTCTCTTTGGCTTTTCAAATGCTATACCTTCCCCAATTTCCTTGTTAGTGGAAAAAATGCAATAAAGATTAAACAAATACCACACCTTCCCTCCTTCACTAATCATGTAGCACCTGCAATGTATCAGGAGCTGTGTGTGAACCCTACTCTCCACTCTGCCTGCCCTGCAGGACATCCTCCTTCTCTGAAGCACATAGCAGTTAAGGTTTTGTCATTAATTTGTCAGTTAATCATAGAATCTTGTGACAATCTCTTATACTATTATTATACATAGTCTTAGGCTGTCCAGTCTGCTATAGCACAATACTGGGTGGCTTATAAACAACAAAAATTTGTATCTTACACTCTAGAGATTGTTAAAGTCCCAGGCGGAGGTGCTAGCCGATGTCAGCAGTACCTGATGAGGGCCCTCCTCTGCGTTCATAGACAGCTGTCTTCTCACTGTGACTTCACGTGGCAGAAGCGGCTAGGGAGCAATCTGGGATCTCTTTTATACACACACTAATCCCATCATGAGGGCTCCACTGTCATGACCTACTCACCATTCAGGGCCCTGCACTGAAGATTAGGTTTCCACATATGAATTTTGAGGGAAAGCAGACATTCAGTCTATGGCACGTACTATTTCCTTTTAAAAATGTGTTGACCTCATCTCTCAGTAAGATCTCAAGATTCTCAGTGCAAGGATCATGATATTCTTATTGGTACCTGACATAATGATTTGCCTGTGGCAGGTATGCTTAATGAATGTTTCTTTTATATATGAATAAATGAATTGATGACTAATGATTTCTATGTTTGGGTATTGCCCATGGTAGACCCAACCATGGTGTTTTAAGCTTAGATATTCCTCCAGGAAGAGAACATAGTGCTGCTTAAGTATCTGCTGTCTTGAAGGAATAACTGTGTAAGGGAGAGGAATCCCCGAGCTAGAATCTGTGCACTTTATCAACTATCCAATGGCAACAAAACTGTGAGCCAGATCACAGCTTGGGATGATGTCCCATCATTCTCAATGAATCCGTGACTCAGGGAAACCCATGGCAGAGAGACCTGTGATTTTAAAAAGCAGAAATAAGTAAGAGTTAAAATATTATCTATCCACCTTTTGTGACATTATGCCAGTCACAAAAGGAAAAATGTTGTATGATTCTACTTATATAAGGTTCCTAGAATAATCAAAATCATAGAGACAGAAAGTAGAATAGTGGCTTCCGGGGCTTGGGGGAGGGTAAGTGGGGACTTGTTTAATGGGAACAGGGTTTCAGTTTTGAAGAGAGTTCTGAAGATTGGCTGCATCACAAGGCGAACATACCCAGCAATACTGGACTGTATGTTTAAAAAATAGTTAAGATGGCAAATTATGTATTTTTGTGACATTTTTATAAAATCCGCACCTGAGGGCTTATTGATTTTGAGAGAAAGAGGAAGGGAGGCAGAGGAGAGGGAGAGAAGCATCCATGCAAGAAATGTCAATCGTTTGCCTCTCACAGCGCCCGCAAGGGTCTGAATCTGCAACCTAGGCATGTGCCTCGATTGGTAATTAAACCTACAAGCTTTCCATCTACTGGATGATGATCCAACTAACTGAGCCACACTAGCCAGGGCATATTTTACAACAATTAAATTTTTTTTTAAATAACCATTAAAAAGGAAAAAGTAACTCATGAGAGAATTGTGGGAGCTGTGTTTGGCAGAATAAAATCATTTCAGTAATTTTACTTTGTATTGATTGTTGGCATAACAAAGGGATCAACAGATACTTTTCAAAATAAGTGAGAAATCTGCTTGAATATAGTTCAGGTGATTAAATAGGCCCTTCCTTGGAAAGTCTTCCAATCTTGCCTTTTAAAAAAATAGATACATGTATCTCAATTGTGCAGAATGTTTATTTATATGTTTTCTTCTTGAATAATAAAAATGAGAAAACCTTATGAATCAACTTACAATTTATAAAACCCTCACACTTGCTGTTTTCCAAAACACAAGCGTCTCAGACATTTCAGCACCCCATTTCTGTGTTTCATTGTGGGCAAGAAAGATTACTTTCTTTCTTTCAAATGAATTCTTTTCAGCTTTTTAAAAATAAGCCAATTGCTCCCTATTTGGTCTTCTAAACTAGACTGAGAGATTTTAGTAGCCTTTTCATATAATCCTTCTTATACATTTGAAAGCAGTGCTTTTTTGTGCATATTTTTTTTACCTCCTCTACTTTTGATAAAATTTTCAAAAGTGGCCCATAGGTAATACATCTAAAAATAAAGGAGAGCCATTTATAAGAAATAGAAATAATGATGACTTTTAGGCACCTACATTGAGCCGTTTGTGCCAACTGTTAGTGAATTTTGCTGCAAACTTCTGGCAGCTTAAACACAAAAGGAAACACATTTATATGTTTTGTTTTCCAGCAAAGAATATGTTCAGATTTAAGGGTGCCCCTAAACAATAACGGGATACCTCCTACTTTTACTTTCTTCAGAAGAAATAAGCATAATTCTATTTACCTTTCCTTAAAAACACTAACTTTTCATCCTTTTAAGTTCTTCTCCTTATTTGCAGATCTTTCACTTTCTTTGTAACTTCTAAACACAGTGAACCAAACTGGACACTATGCTCTACTAGACAGCTGACTATGGAAAAGAATGAATGAGTGAGTGCTTCTCAGCCTGTGCAGGGCACAGTATCTCACCCATTGTTCTGACTTCCAAGGCTTTTTCTGAGATGCTTTTACCGAACTAGCATGTTCCCAGCCCGTATTTCTTATTCAATTCAGAAAGCACATGAATCCTTACTAGTCTGGAGGCTGTGGAGCTTGAGGTACATTGTACTCAATGCAAATGTAAATTGGGGCAGCCAGTATGGAAAACAGTATGGAGGTTCCTCAAAAAAGTAAAAATAGAACCACCATATGACCCAGCAATCCTACTTCTGGGTATTCATCCAAAGGAAACAAAATCACTATCTCAAAATAATATCTGCACCCCCATGTTCATTGCAGCATTATTCATAACAGCCAAGATATGGAAACAACGTAAGTGTTCATTGACAGACAAATGGATAAATACGATGTGGCATATATATATCTCTAACATTCCATTTTATATATGCACATGTGTATATATGTGTGTATTTTATATACATATATAAAATGGAATATTAGAAAGAAGGAGATCCTGCCATTCGCAACAGTAGGAACTGACCTTAGGGCATTACGCTAAGTGAAGTAAGTCAGGAAAAGGTAAATACTATATGATGTCACTTATAAGTGGAATCTAAAAACTTCAAACTCATAGAAACAGAGTAGAAGGGTGGTTGCCAGGGTCTGGGAGGTGGGGGAAGTGGTGAGATGTTGGCCAAAGGGCACAAACTTTCAGTCACAAGATACATAAGTTCCGGAGGTCTGATGTGCACTTGATGACTATAGTTGACACTAGTGTATTACATACAGAGTCCCACACAAATAGCGCCCCTACTTATTACATAAAAATCTTTTATTACAAAGTCATAAGCATGGAATTCTGTAACATAACAATGTCACACTCAAACACACCATATGACATTATAGGTAAAATGTTCAAATTGTTGTCCATCTTGTGCAAGACATTCATGTAACCTACCAACCACACTCAGGGGCATTCCTTCTGCCGGACCCCGTATTTGACAGTTGCTCTGACAGTAGAGCTTTAATGTCCTCACCCTAACAAGAACAAAATAGTAATTAGTGTGATAAAGGGCATATGAACTAACTTTACTGTGGTAAAGAGTTTGTAATATACAAGTTATACACCTTGAAATTACATAATGTTATATGTCAATTGTATATCACTAAAGTTGGACAAGAAATTTTAAAGAGAAGGCCCAAAGAAAAGAGTTGAATAAGAACATGTTTAGCTCTTAATATAACCCGTTTCTTGTCTGTCTGGCTCAGTGCTAGGGACCAAGTGGCAGGTAAATGGGACTTTTGAGCTGAGATTGTAAGGATGATGGGTTATCTATCATGTGAAGATCTGGAATAATAGGAGGTACCCCATAAAGAAGGCACCCCATGCCTAGAAGTCCTGCCTACAGTGTGGGAGAGTGGGGTGTGATTGAGGTTGGGTCCATTATACACTGATATTCCCTGATCTTTTCTCCACAGAAGCCATTTAAGGAGACAGTGCTCAGCCCTGCTCCCACAGCACAGGAAACTCAGAATCTTTTAAAGGTCACCGTTCTGATAGGATCATGTGAAATGATTCCATTTTCACCTTATGGGAGAGGCACAGACAGTAACAGCAATAGTACTAAGTTGAACCACAGGACATTGCCAGCTTCTTGGGTCAGTGGTACTTAACTCTTGGCAATTTCATGTAGTCTAACCTCATGATTCTGAGTACTGGCATTGGCCCATGGGGACAAGAGTGGTTGGGGATGGTCTTTTGCTTTATATCCCTCACTGTTATGTGTAGCCCAGGCTAGGGTTACAGCACAAGCTTGGAACCTGAGACACTGAGCAGGATCATCATGGAGGCCAAGACCAGGAAGGAGTAGATGGGACCTTTATGACATCACCTTCACTTTCAGGGAGCAGGACCATCTTGGAGAAGACAAAACCTGGTTAGGGCCTAGTTAGGGTTGTTGACATGAAGCAATTGTAGTGGCAGAGACTGAGGTCTGTGTAGTTCATATTGTACTCTAGAACAGGGAAGTGAGGGTCACATCTCTCTGGCATGGGAATGGTGAAAGGCTCTTAGCATGGAAAACAGAATGAGAAAAGACCTTTTTCTTAGCTCTGTTTGCTCCATTTCACATCAAGGAGGAGCAACAATGCTACCATACTTTATCTATAGTTGGTTGACTTAAGATGAACAAGAATTGTTGACTGCATGTAATTCTTATAGCTTAGACTGGGTTCCATCATTTCCAAGTCAACATCTTAATGTTGCCTTTATGAATTTTGGAGTTTTAAAACACTTCTAGGTGTTATTATAGAAAGAAATATATAGCCCTGGCTGGTATAGCTCAGTGGATTGAGCGCGGGCCTGCGAACCAAAGGATTATGGTTCAATTCCCAGTCAGGGCACATGCCTGGGTTGCAGGCCAGTCCCCAGCAGGGGACGCATGAGAGGCAACCACACATTGATATTTCTCTCCCTCTCTCCTTCCCTTTTGCTCTAAAGATAAAATAAATAAAATCTTTAAAAAATATATTCTTAAAAAAAAGAAATATATATGACAGGAGGGAAGAAGAGGAAGGTAAATATCTGGGTGATCTTCCAACTGACCATTCCACATAAAATTTGGAACCATGGAGTGGAAAGATGAGGTAAGGCCCTCCCTTAGAGAGTGCTGTCTTAATTTAGCAATTATGTATTAATTGAAACCTGATATTTAAAAGATAGTAATTATATCAACTAGGTTTATATGCAGCTGAATATAATAGAAAAACTAAAGCTTACCAAGGTTACTAACAATGGTGCAAACAGGATAAATATTTCTGTCTCTCTCAGGATAAACCATCTGCAGGTAGGCAATCCAGGGCTGAGGTGTCACTCCATGGTCAGCAGGGACCCAGCCTGGACCCAGCCTTTTTTATTTTGTTTTCTCCACCTTCCTCATTGCCCCAGATAGCATCACATCTGTATTCCACACTACAGTATGGAGTAAGGGGGAAAAGCCTGCGGCCCTCCCGTTCAAGGAGACTCTCATTAACATCCTATTAGACAAAGTGTAGTCACAGAACACATCTGCCTAGGAATGCATGTGTGTCCCCTTTAGATGGGCTCATTGCTGGTCTGATTAAAACACACATTGTGTTACTTAGAGAAGAGGATAGAACAAAGCAGGTTTGGGTTGACACTGCAGTCTCTGTCACTTTAGTGGTGGAGTCTGCTGTTGTCCAAGACAACTGCGTAAAGGAGAGCAGTGTGTCAGGGAATGAGGCATGGGAGACACACAAATAGAACAAAAAGTAAATCATGGCATGCTCCTCCTTCCATTATTTTTTAAGTATTCTTGATTTTCTATAGCTGAGTTTAGAATTTTAGAAAATAAAGCTTTAGGAAGTTGCTGTGACAAGTTGCCTGCGTGAAACCTTCCATGCACATAACCACTGTACCAGATATAATTGGGAGCTAATTTCATATTTCCTGCATATCATATTGGAAAATTGAGCTGCCAGATCTATTTAAGGGCTACATGCCAAGTGTGCACACCCAAGCCCTGCTCTTTTTAAGAATATATTCTGTGAGATGTTTTTTCTCTTCAAGACTTAACAATAACATTGTACTAGAAGCCAAATCCAACTAATTGAGTAAGTGTTTGAAGTTCAGATATTTGTTGTGTATTAAACTTAGAAAACTTCCAGAAGACAATATAGCTGAGAGAAATCTTTTCACAGGTATCCTTTCCCTTTAAAAAGTCTCTTAATTCCCAAAACTTCTGAAGTTGCAGATTGTAATACAGCAGACCAACATCATATGCATTATGTGAGGTTCAGTGGGGTCTGGATAGTCTGTGGTCAGGGTGCCTGGTATAACGGTGTAATCAGAGCTTAGTTAATAAGAAATGAGCAGGGCATTATTCAGCCTGTCTCTGGAGAGAATAGGCAACATGCTATGAATATGTATTACTGAAGCCATCTTGCTACTGTAGTACCTTCAAGTTTGTGACTTTTCAAAGAATCTCTCAATCAGTAGACAACGCCACCTGCATTATTTTCCTGTGTTTTTTTTTCTGAGTTTTTTTGCATCTTACTTTTTGTTTTGTTTTGCAAAATATGCTTAACTGGGAGGAAATCTGTATCTTCTATTCCCTAAAGTACAGGGTTGGACTTCAAGCCAGTAAAAGCAGCTTAATTTTCTTATTTAGGCTCTAGAAATAATTGAGAAATAATGGTGATCCAACATCTGTTTAATATTGGATGAGATGACCTTGATAGGAAATGCCAAAATGAAGAAGAAAGGAGGAGGGTGTCAACATACTAATGCGATTTGCTCTGCGAATAGTTTGTGGGTATTACCCACAAGGAGAGATGTTCTGTGTTGTGTTGTACATGTTGTGTTAGCAGTAGAGCCCAGACTTCGCAGTGCAATGCAGAAGTTCCCAAGCATGGGGATGGTGTTCACACAGTCCGGGTCCAAATATGGTAGGTAGAGAACGGAATAGGTAGAATGTATCACTGGTTTTCTCTTTATCTCCTTTCTTCACCATTTTGTCCTTTACCTGATGTCTTTTCCCCTTCAGTTCCCAGTGTCATTTTTTCTTCTTCCCCTATCTAAAAAAAAGATCTGTTAAAATTAATTCATACCTTAATTGTAATAAAGTTTAAATTAATTAAATTTCATTGGCATTTCAGCCAGTGGTGAGTATCTGAGGAGGCATCTTTGGAGCAACTGGTCACATGGACTTTTTTTTTTTACCTAATCATAAGACTAACTGTGCAGCAAGTAACTAGTTTATGAAAAAAAGCCTGGGAAATGTCTTAGTAAAGTTAACTATTGCAAGTCAGTTCTACTGTCAGTTCATTTCCCCCAAGAAGAATTGTAGGAAATTCTGGAAAATCCAATCATTTTTCATGAGGTATATGATTGATGAAAGGATTGTGAAATCACAAGTGAGATGCTATCTAATTTCACCTAGCTGTTACCAAGACCCAAGGTTTTCAGGCTTTTCTGATTATAAGTGAAATATTTTGTAATAAAAACAGTATGGGTATTCTTAACATGTAAAACATAGAAGAGATGAAACAGCAGTTTTGGTAGAAACCTAGATGGGCATCAAGCGGGGAGGGGGAGAGAATGCCAGAGGCTCTTGCAGGCACCCCTGGGATTTGGGGTCTGGAGTCTAAACACCACTGTACCATCTAACCTGCACCTTCTGAAGATCTAGAAGCCTGGGCTCTGAGATGTTAAAAGACTTGCTAGCCAGGAAGAGAAAAGTTAAAACTGGATCCAACACTCCAAACATCTAGTTCGGAGCTTCCCCACAACAGTGATCAAATGACTGATTTTCCCTTGGATTTTTTTTGTGATTATTAGAAAATCTAGAAAGTATAGGAAGTATATGGGAAAAAATGAACTCCACTTAAAATCCCACCAATCAAAAACAATTCTGTGCTACATCTCCAGCAGGAAATAAATTTCAATAATCTTAGCTTCAACAATCTAAACAGATTTCTCTTTTCTCATGTTGATTCAAATGTGTGGTTGATCATGAGACCCAGTGATTATATAAAATCAAATTCTAGGTTTTATATGCATACAGAAAGTCTGAGCTCTTTCATTGATTAAGATTTTTAGGGAGTAGAAATGTATGGTAGAATAGTCCTCTTGAAATATCTCTTCTTAAAACCTCCCTAGTCAGATTTCCTAGAACCCAGACCCAATTTATTCTTGCTGATAATGATAGAATAATTTGAAAACCTTTGCAACAAGAAATCTTTCTCCCCAAGTGGCCAACTGGAAACTCTGGCTATAGCTGAGTATTTCTATCAAATTCTTTGAAGCACCAGCATGGATGCTACTTCCAAATAAAAAAGTGATAGCAAATGAGATGCTTCCTTTTACCACATGCATGAAGTGATTTTAAATTCGTAAGATCCCATGAATCAAGATGAGAATGGAAATGATGGCTTAAGTGATAGGGCAACCTGAATACTGCAACTGACTTTGCTGAGGCTCACTGCAAAACAAGGGCTGGGTGAGCCAGCAAAGGCTATCATATTGGGGTGAAAACCAGAAATCTGTGGCAGGGGCAGAGAATCCAGGTGAGAGTCAGTCAGTGCATGGAGGAGGAAGGTACATGCCCTAAAGCCAGGTTCCTTGCCTCAGATCAGGCTGTCTATTTAAAGTTATTTATCTCTCTAACCATTAGCATCTCCATTTATAAAAATAGGGACCATAGTAATTACATGAATGTTTTGAATGTTTGCTAAGTAAGTCCACACACAGCCACATAAAGCAGGATTTCACACATAGTGTTCAATGAATATTAGCTATTTTGATCATAATTATTATACAACTTTCTGATTTTTACCTTCCTTTATCTCCCATCCCTCTGTTAACTCTGTCCTGTAAATTTAGACTATAAAGACTGTTTTACTGGATGCATCTGGGAGTCCAAAAGAAAGCTGACTTTTTGGCTTAAGCCAAAAGTCAGGCCTGAATTGGACATGAATGGAGTATGAAGCTCAATGGAAACGGAGAGAGTCCTGTATGCCTGGGTACCCCTGAAACACAGACCTTAGGAAGGGCAGAGAATTTCCCAAGGCAGATGAAAGTAGCTTTTACTTACTAAATACTGTGTGTCAGGCACTATGCTAGGTGGAATGCATATGTTATTTCACTTGATACTCTCAATGATGCATGTTTCAGATGAAGGAGACAAGGGTTTAGAGCAGTTACACAACTAGTCCAAGGTCACAGAGCTGGCAGGTGGCAGAGCTAGAAATCCAATCCAAGTACAGTCAACTTCAAAGTTTGTATTTATGCTTATATATTGTACTGCCCCCCAGAAAGAAGCCAAATTGGGAACATAGCATGAACAAAAGTCTTGGACTTTTTGAACATTGAACAAATGTGTTCAAATGGATGTGAAGGATATAATAGGACATGAGTCTGAGTTATAGGGTCTTTGAGCACTATATACAGAAGTATTTATCAGTCCAGTGAAGGGAGCGATTGAGAGCTTTGAGGTATTGGAGGCAATGACATGACTTGCATTTTAAGAACATAACTCTAATGGCAGCTTATGGCAATAAATTTGTTGGAGCAGAGATAGGAGTCAGTAGTGACAAATTTAAGACTATTGAAATAATTCACTGAGAGCATCCTGGACCAGGAAAATGGGAATAGAAAGAAATTTTACACACACACACACACTTATATTCATTCTATATATAGAATATATATTCTAAGACATAATATATTCTATATATATTCTATATATTCTATATATATTCTATATATATATATATATTCTAAGACATAATATATCCATATATATAACAACCAAACTAAGGGCACTGGCTTGGGAATCTGACAATCCAAAGTCTGAATCTCAGTTTTGTCAAACAGAAATTGTTTACCTTTCACATTCAGTTTCCTCCTGTGTAAAGCTGAGAGAATGATTGTCTTAGCTAGTTTGACTTGCTATAACAAAGTATCATAGACTTGGTGGTTTAAAAACTGCAGATATCTGTTTATTACAGTTCTGGAAGATGGAAGTCTGAGATCAGAATGCCAGCATGGTTGGGTTCTGGTAAGACCTTTCTTCCAGGTTGTAGACTGCCAACTTCTCACTGTGTCCTCACATGGCAGAAAGAGGGCATGAGAATCTCTGCAGTCCTTTTATAAAGGATACAATTCCATTCATAGGGGCTCCACCCTCATGGATCTGATCACATCCAAAAGGCCCTGCCTCTTAATGCCGTATCATTGGGGCTAAAGATTCAACAAATGAATTTGTGAGGGACACAAACATTCAATCCATTGTAGTGATGTTAATATTTTGAAAATCAGGATTAAAAAGATGAATCACTGAAAAGCAGCTATAATACAGTTGCCTAGCACATAGTTAGTGCTCAATACATACTGGCTACTTTATTATCATTATAATAATTAACATTCCTTACTGTACTCATCCTTCCTATCAACCAGAGAACAAAAGTGCAGAGAATGAGAAAAAATGAAGTTTTACATTTTATTATGATCTTATTAAACAATTAAAATTTTTCAAAAGTTATATTTCTAATGTTTCTTACACACCAGGGTAGAGAAATTGTGGTGTGTAGGTTTCTGTCTTCCACAAATAGGCATGTTTTTGTTCTTTAGTGAATGAATAAAATGCAATGCACCTAAACAAGCTACATTGCTAATGACCTCTATTGGATGGATAGGAAATCACAGATTGCTTAACTTTTTTAATTTCACTGCCTATTTAGCTCAGACCCATGTGTCCTTTCTGGGTCCCCACTCCTGACAGCAGAGTCCAGGTCAATCTGACTCTTTAATGGCCAAGCAGAGTGAGCCCCATACAAAATTAGTCACTTAAAACTAACCCTCTTTAAGTGAATATTATGTTTAACTTTGGAAGAAACTATCTAATATTTCAAAACTTATTTGTTTGCAAAGTTGGGTTAAGAAGTTTATTTTTTTCAATGTTATCCAGAGGATTTCTGTTGTCAGCTCCTTACATCCAGCAGGATTTACAGATCACAGAGTCTCTCTACAAAGTTGCTACCAGAGAAAAACGTAATTGAGAAGGCTTGGCACTGTTTTCCCAAGAACAGGATGGTGAGGGTTATTTTCATAGCCTCTCTCAGTAGGTTACAGATGATCCAAATTCACAGTGCTACCATAGTGTTCCAGTTTTTTTTCTTTTACTCCTTAAATCTTCTTGTTATCCTGTTTTTTTAATCCTCACCCAAGGAAATGTTTATTAATTTTAGAGAGAGAATGAAACATCAATGTGAGAGCAAAAACATTGATTGGTTGGCTGCCTCCCACATGTACCATGACCAGGAATCAAACACAACCTAGGTTTGTGCCCTGATTGTGAATTAAACCTGTAACCTTTTGGTGTATTGGACAATGTTCCAACCAACTGAGCCACTCAACCAAAGCTTGTTCTCCTGATTTTATTGATCCATGTAAAGTGAGCACTCTGGTTGTTTTGCATTGGTGCAATTTGGGCTTGCCCTGAAGTAGGACCACCAACCTATGGAAGAGGCGCAGTGTTACTAAGCCATGGAGGAACTGGCTACTATTTGGAAAGCATGTTAGCTGTGCTCAATTATGTGCACATTATAGGTGGGCTAACACCTATACATGTGGCCTTTGTTTCATTAGTTCATTTGGAATAAGGATTTGATCCACCTTACAGGATAGGAACAATGATTTTGGAGAAATGGGTCCAGTGGACCACGCTGGCCCACAGGGTTCAAAGTGCTAAAGTTGATAGTATGTTTGGAAGAACACACATTCATAGAAAAATTTAACTGAATGATCTGTTGCCAATGTGCTCTTTGTGCATTTGCTCTATCAATAGCTTACATCCCCAAAGGAGTGTGCAAGCATTCCAATTCAATTGACAATTGTAAATCACAATACAAGTAGCATCAAATCAGTGAATGGTACCATGCCAACTGATATCAGCAATTTCTCCACGGGGCAAATCTGAAGGTGAAAGTGATGGCAAGCAGGAGGCACTCAGTTATAGGTACAATGTTTTAAAACTTGAACTAATTCCTGGAAAGAAAAACATTCACACTTGGAGGATACTTGTGGGGGAGATGTCATGAATTAAATGGTCAGTGATCCTCTGAGTGAACAAATATGTCTTAGAGTTTCATTTTGGTCTTAATTAGTTATTAAAATCATTGGATTCTTTTTCTTAGCTTCATGCCATCAGCTTAACTCTCAGAGTCATTAAAATTCACCAATCAGAGACAATGTACAATAAAATAATGAGACTCAATGTCATTAGCTCCTTAGTGTACACACATGCATATGCACTCACATGCACATGTATACAACCATGAACACACATGTGCACTCATGCCTCTAAACACATTCCAATGGCAGTAGCCACTGCAAATCTTCAGTGTTCTTCTCCAGGGAGCCATATGGGTATTACTCCCTGAATCTGAGACATCTGCTTCTCCAGCATGTGCATAGATCCTGGGCAGGGCTGAGGGCTCTCAAAATCTCAATAGAGAGAGGCAAGGTGGATTCAGAAGCAGACAGGTTTTCTCGGGGGGACCAGACTGAGCCACACAGTGCTCACTAATCAGCATCTGTGCCCTCCTCTTGTGCAGTTTATGTGTGGAGTGATGAAGGAAGATGCATCCTTTCAGTGTCTAGTGACTCTGATATGGGCCTTGTCATTCCAGCCACTCTCTTTGTATACCAAGCCCCTAACATCTGCACGGGGTGGGCAATGAGACATGGGGCCCTGCATTTGGGTTCAACCCAAAGGGCAATCAAAGAAACAGACCAATTCCGTGGAGCCAGACTGTCCCGCTCAGAGTCCTGTGCTGTGCTGCCATGAGCTGCTTACCCCAGTCTCCAGAAGGCTCCCCTGGATAGTGGCTTGTTTATGTGTTCCGCTCCAAGGGGTCGATTTCATTCTCTGCACCGTGGCTCTTTTGGCAGGAGCTTGTATTTGCCTCCTCCAGGCACCCATTATAATTTGACAATTGAAGTCACTAGGTAAAGCTGTTGCTTTTTCCAAAGTATTTCCTTCCCAGCTATGTTTCTTTCCCAAGTAAGTTCACTAGATGGCAGTGAAATGTGAAAGAAACAGGGCTGCTTCTGAAAGGCATTCAGAGGCCGGTGCTGTTGAACAGCCCAGGATAGTGAGTCCTGGATGTAAAAAATCCTGCTATGAGCCGTGGGCTCTGATATATATTAGTAATGGAAGACCAACTGCAGTTTTAAGTGGAACATGTAGTTTTTACTAAATGATCAAATGCAAGATTTATTGTCCAACTTCTTAGCACTCTGTTGATAATTCCTATTCTGGTTGTATTCATAGTATTGTCAAAACCCAGAGATATTTATTTATAGCCTATAAACATATTTCCTTCCAGAAAATGATTATAGCTGTGTCCTACTCATTCAGTCAAAACTGATTGTGTGTAAGTGCAAGTGGGTGTAAATGTGTGTTTTCTTCTGAAGGCAGGAGAGCCCATGATCACTTCAAGGATTTAAGTGTTATTGCTCTTTCTCTATATAACCATCATCTCCCTTTTTCAATCAAGAAGGACACTCCTTTCACTCTATTAAACTCAGGGTCACAGTTTTCTCAGCAGGTAAAACCTGGAATCTTAGATTGCCTGCTTAGGGCAGACTCTGAAACTTAAAATTTATGAAAGGACACCAAAATCTTAGTGCACACACTCTGTTAGTTTATCTGTATGCTACCTGGTTTTTAACCTAAATGCACTTTGTTCAGAGGAGAAGAAAACAATTGTAAATCAACTGGAAAGGTGGTTTCTGCGAGCTGTTGTCTTGCCTGAGGCTGGGGAGGTTCACCTCCTCAGGTTCAGAATGCAGGCTCTGTCACCTCATCGCCTTCGCACCCCTCCTCTCCATGCATGGCCCTGCCTTGGCCTGACCTTGGTAGAAGAGATGCAGGGAGCTCTGTTTCTTGCCAAACATCCTTAGAGAGATGGCATCACTGTGTCATTTGTCTCAGGCCAACCCTGACCTCCGACTCCAGCCCCCACGACTTCAGGATCCCTCTCTGCACCCTGGTCTCTGCTATTTCCTAGTAATTGGTTGACCCTTTCTGGTCTGGCTTCACCCTTACCAGATACTCTCTAAAGTCTGAAGTCCCATCTTTGTATCCCAGCCTGGTCTTGGGAGCCCACTGTCTGATGACAGATGTCCTTTTCCAACTGCATGCCTCTCATTGATGGTTATTGTTAACTTCTGAGTTCCCAACAGTGTTTTCGACTGAGCTGTTTGGATACCATGTGATTCCAACAAGAATCACCATTTAAAAACTCTAGCTTTGCTGATGTGCACACTCAACAAACATTTGCACAGTGTTATTGTGTGCTAGGCTCCAAGCTGGGTCCTAGAGATACAGTGGATATGAGACATGGTTTCTGTTATTGGAGAGCTACAGCCTTCCTTCAAATCTGTGGTCTGGCTTAGTACCTTCTCCAAGGCCAGCAGCTGAGTCCACTCCCAGCCCTGCCAGCCTTGGCAGGAAGATCCTTTTCCAGACCATAGTCACTCCTTGTTGGCTAGTCCTTTTGCAGCAAACTGGGCCATGGCTGACTGTGCCTGAAGTCATCAAAGTGTTCCGCTCAGTTTCAGGTGAAACTCTTTTAACAGCTATCCACAGGCAGCTTGGGGCCACCTTTATTCTATGTGAGAAGAGAACTGGAGTGCTGAATCATCAGGTAGTCACAGTCTTCTTGGATCCGCGTGGTCCAGTGCCTCCACCAAGCAAGGACAACACGGAGCAGGCATGAGGGACCCGACTGGCCTGAGGTGTGAAATCCTGGACCACTTGAGTTCTGCCTGATTAACCTGCTGTAAGAAGGATCAATGTGTCAAATATTTTAAATCACCCACCTTCACTTTAATTGTGTAGATGATCAAGAGATCTCGAGGTGGCAAGGAGCAGAGTATCACCTATCCCTTGCTGAGAAGATAAAATCATCTGAAGCTGTTTCCATGTGCAGTGGGCAGTTGTACCTTCTAGAAAAGCTGTGATTCTGATACTGTATTAATTATCTTGTAAGTAAGCAGTGTGGGTAGTTAATAACATTAGTGATTCCAGTGGGGACTTAAAGATACACATAATAAATCTTAGTGATCTAATAGCTGGAAAGCAAGTAAGTAAATGTCAAGCTCCTCCTTGGCTCTCCCATTGAAATAAGGCCAACATTAAAAAACACCCTAATAAGGAGACTAAGATTGGGAAAAAATCAGATCAGGAAATGATGCCTTTTAGAAAAAAGCATCTTTAAAAACATGGTGCAGTTTTTTAATGTAGTTATTTCCTCCAAAACTTGGTTATGGTAGTGTTTTGTTTTATTTCAACACTGTATGGGTGATACCTTTTTCACTGTGTGCATACACATACATACACACATACCACCTGATTGCTTTTTAAAGCATTTTAAAAGATAAAAGGACTTACTTAAGAAATTCCTTTTAGGAGTCTAAACATTCTTTCTGCTCTTTCCTGGAGCTCTCGCCAGTTTGGTGCTGTTCGGTGTTTTGCTAATCTATGCTGTCAGGGCCCAAGGGTCAGGACTTCTGTGTGCGTCTGGGTGCTTGGTTTGGGTACTTCCCTTTAGTGAAACCTGAAGCTCGAGAATTTATAACAATGACTAAAAGATTATTGCAGAGTACTGAAGCCGTGCTACAAAGTGCTCCTGATGCAGTTTCTCAAGTTAGAAATACAGAAAAAAATCACAGATAGCACTCAGGCCTGATTGCATTAACTAATAACCCTACTCCTTGGGCAGCCAGTGAAGGCTTTTGCACAGCATGGCTGGGGGGTGCACCCTGATTTGACCCCACCCCCCTGCACCTAACTCTGCATTTCCTGCTGTGCCCTACTCAGGTCAGTTTCCCGTGCCCACCATTGTGCTAACTGTGGTGTCCTCAGACTCTCTCTCTGCAATTCCGCAGTGTGCAGTGCAAGACTCACCAGTTACCTCCTAATAATGCTACTTCTCTTCCTCTTTTCAATCCTGTCAGATCTGTGCAGCCCAGGGCTATAGGAGGTGTGGTTCAATTTCTGTGCACCCTATGAATACCACAAATATTCCCTCTTGGGTGGTGGAGGATGAGGAGCCCTCCAGACAAAAGCAAGGATATCTTCTAGATCGAGTGTTACCTTGACGACCCATCTCCTATTACTCAGAAGGCTTTTCCTTTACAGTTATTTCTAGGCTCCTGCTATAAATATCTTCCCGGCAACTGTCTGCCCCTACGGCAGAGTTTTACTATTTCATGCTTGCTGTTTGGGTAATGTGATCACAGAACTGCCATCCCTTCTAGAGCCGTTTCAACAGTTCCCCCTTTCTCCTAAAGAATATCAGCCCTGCTCTGTCAGGAGAGAGCAAGATTTTTTTTTTTTTTCATTAAAAAAATATCTGTGCAATTTACACAAAGCAATCAGGAGCTTTTGGGCCCATGCGGTTCAATGCATGGACTCACAAAGGGGACGGAGGAAACGAAACAGGGTCTGCAAGTTACCTAGACATCTGGGCTGTGAGCTCCCGCTCTGTGGAACCGGGCCAGCCCCTCCAATAAATCCGAACTGCTGGCAATGGCATCTCTCAAGGGGCCAGGTAGATACTTTCCCATAAGTGAAAAATTTCCAGTACAACCAGAGCTTGTTTTTTTTAAGCTTGAGAAGGTAAACTTTTATTTTTAATCTACAATAAATAAGGTATATTGAGGCCAAGGCCCTAATGAGATAATCGCCAAGTTGCCACCAAAATGAGCATGTTTGAAAACATAGGATGGGGTTGGCCCTGGTCCCAGCATCCTGGCTGAGAGGTTGGGTAGAGGGCCTTTGTTGTCCCTATGCCAGGTAACAGTTCAGAGTCAGGCCAGCCCATCCTCTCTGGGAACCGTACTGGTATGTGCTTGAGGGGCTGGTTGGAGGCCCCGAGAGAGAGAAAAGAATGAAAAATGGGTGGGAAGTCAGCCAATGGCAGTCAGCTGTTCACTGTTCTCTCCCTGTGGAAACAGAACCTTCTGAGAGCCATTGCCAGGGGCCTGTGGGAAAGTAGGTAAAGTCAGGAGCAACCTTTGTGATAGTAAAATCAGCTGGGGAAGTAAACGGACTTCAAGCGCTGGGGACATTCCAAGAAAGAGGCTTTGAAGTGGTGGAGACCAGAAGTGGCTGAACACGCCCCACTGGTGTTCTCATAAATGAGGGTTCATCTTTAGGGCCCTTTCCCAGTGCCTCCCTGTCCACCCCTACCCTTGCTTTTGCCCTTTCCAGACAAGCTGCCATTAGGCTCATTGTTAGAGCAGCAAGGGGCATGACAGGAGCCCAATCCCTAGCATGCTTGGGACTGAAGTCCCCAACCCCGCACACTAGTTGTATGACCTTGCACTGTGACTTACCCTTCCTGTGCCTCAGTTTCCTCCTCTGCAACACTGAGTGGGTTGTCCTTCCAGAAGCAGGCCCAGAACTAAGCATCTGAGTGAAAGTGATTTATTAAGGAAGTTCTTCCAGGAAATCCAGGAAAGAAGTAGGGTGATCAGGGTAGGTGGGCAGAGAAGCCACAAAGATTGGGACTGCTGGTGAAGGAAGTCCCAACTTCAGTGGATCCTGGGCAACTCTGCAGTGCAAGGTGCATCTCAGAGTTTGTGCCTCTGTAGGAAAGGGATCCCGTCTCTGTACCCTCTCAGCAGTTAAGTCATTGCTAGGTTGGTGAGGCAGACTTAAGCTGTCTCTGGCTCTCTTCTTGGAGCAAAACAGCTCCAGCAGCCTAAGGGCCAGTTTCTGAACGAGGCAACAAGTATGAGCGGATAGCAGCAAAGCCCACAGAAGCAGGGGTGCACAGACAGGTGGGGGGATCAGAACAGGCACCAGCAGAGGTGTCGTTACACTGTGGGATAGGAGTACGTGCTTCATAGCATTAATGTGGGTATTAAATGAGTGGATACCTACAAAGTACATACCTGAACCCTCCATATAGTGAACTTTCAGTAACTCTAGTTTTATGCAGTGAGCATCACGCTCAGTATCCCCAACCTCTCACCCAGCATGCTGGGAACAGGGCCAGACCCAATCTATGTTTTTAAACATGCTAGTTTCAGTGGCAGCTTCACAGTGATTGTCTCCCTCACAGGCTCACTGCTCAGTTGTGCGCTGGGCCATGACGCAAGCTGGGAGGAGTGGGGAATCTGTCGACAACAGAATGAGCACCTAGAAGGACCACAACTGGCTGGAACTGTGAGATGCACATGAGAAAGAAAAGCTCACTGATCCTAGTGGACAGTAAACTGTGTGGAAAAGGCACAGGGGATTTAACGATCAATAAGCTCCCCATGAGTCAACACAGCATTGAAACTGTCAAAAGCTAGGTCCATTCATGAACTGTCATATTTTTAACTCTACAGGTAGTGGATTCTTCTGACTCCAAGCTTACCATCCCCCTCGAGTTTTATGAGCAGTTCCGATCACTGCCCTCAAGAAGGAGCTTGGAAATCTGGAATAGTGTGTTTAGATCAGGTGTGGTTAGTTGGAGGGCCTGCCTGTGGCTAGCCAGACAAGAAAAGTTAGGGCAGTCAGGACAGCCATCTTCAAATATATGTAGAACTGTCATATGAAGAAAGATGTGAAGCTGTGAGGAGAAGGCCTGATGGGAGGAAGTCTCTTGGAAGTTCTTTGTGAACTTTCCTTTTGTCTGCAGGTTTCAAGGACTGCTTGAATTCCCAGAGGGTGTGGCAGGACAGAGCCTTCCCATGAGCCAGGGCATTGGGCAGGTGCTGACAAGCAATGGAGGGCATTCAGATGTGCAAGGGAGACTGTAGCTTCTAACACCATAGTGTTTACCAAGGGTCAATAAGAAATAGATAATAGGTGATAAGTAGTCAGATTGATAAGTAGATAAGTAGATAGATGGAAAGACAGGTAAACATACAGACGTGGGCAGGCAGAGATAGGCAAGTAGGTAGATGGATGAATGGATAGACAGATGGATAGTTAGACCAAGGGGTGGATGAGTGGAAGTTGGGCCCCGGGTCCAATAGGAATAAATACAAAAATGTCTATTGTAAATAGCCTTGCTCCAGGGACAAATGAGTGGGGATTTAGCTATAGTTCACATAAAGTTTAGGAATAGTCATGGCATGCTTCCTAGAGGCTAAATAGATGGGTGTGTACTCTGAGCTAAGAGATGTGTGAGCAGATAGGAGGCAGTGTCCCGAATGCCCAGGCTGCTTGGTCTGCAGAGTCTTCAGTTCTGCTTTATCCTTGTCTCAGTCAAACCTCCTCACAGTGACACTATTTCTCTTCCCCTTCTTTACAGATAAGGATATTCATATAAAAAAAAAAAAAAGAAGGCCAAGTGAATTAACATCCTAGACAGCTAAGTAGCTCTGATAGCTTCTACTATTCTTCCAGACATCAAGGTGATTTTATGAATATAAGGAATCTGGTTCCCCCTCTTGTGAATGACAATTCCCAACTAGTATTCGCTTTTTAGTATCTAACAGAAACCACTGCAACAGGGAGACTTTGAAAGGAATTCTCTGGGTTTCCTCTTCTGTTTTAATAATGTAGCATGCACAGTAGTGTTCAGATTAATTCTTTATTGTAAATCACTTTGAAACCTACACTGCATATAGGCTGTTTAAATCACAGCCATCTTCTGAGAGGATTTGCAGCACCATGTAAAATGGATTTTCTCATTTAATTTCTATTTCCCAGAGAGACAAACTGAGATAAGTGTACCAGGGTGGATGCTTGTTCCAGCCCTTCAATTGGGAAGGCCCACTTCCTGCCCTGGATTCTACCAAGAACCCCAGGACTGTCTAGGTCATTTCACCTCCTGGAGTCTAAGTGCTCTGCCTGACTCCCAGAATTGCTGTGAATATGAGGTACAAGTCATGGAAACACATCAACAGTAGTAATAGCTAATGTTTACTTAACGCGTATGCGCCAGGAATATGCTAAGTACTTAACTATGTAATCTCCTTTTCATCCTAACCCCAACCCTCGGAGTTTAATACAATTGGTAACTTGTCACATAAACCAGAGCCTATACTCACACAGCACATGTCACACACTCACACCCCACAAGGTTGGCCAACTGGTCCCGGTTTGCCAGTGACTTTCCCAGTGTTCCCAGGAAAATTTCAGAGTCTCAGGAACCCTTCTCAATTCTGAGCAAATCAAAATGGTTGCCCCCCCCCATCTCTCTCTCTCTCTCTCTTTCTCTCACACACACATACACACACACACACACACACGTACGCACGCACGCACGCATAAGGAACCATATATTCCCAGATTTCTGGGGTTGGGAAGGACTTTAAGACACACCCAAGAAATCAGAAAGCTGAGCTGGAGAGCAATGAAATCACTGGTCCAACTGAAGGCAGGGCTGGGGGACTCCTTGGAGTCGGGTAGAAGACAGGGTGAGTCTGTCTGTGATGTTTCTTTATGCCATGGGGATCGCCCACAATTCTCAGAAAACATGCATTATGTAAACAAACTCTCACAGGAGATTTACACATAAAAGATTGTCCTCATAGGCTTACTTGGCAATGTTATTTTCTGGTCAAGGAGGGCCACAACCTTTGCCCAAAAAATGATCCTGAAAGAGTAGTAAATCCATTAAATCAATGTTGGAAACAGCCATTTCCCTTTGAGTTGAAGTTGAGCAGGTTTATCAATCTTGATTCTCTCAAAATCGGGAAATCGCCTTATTTTCCACTTATAAAAGGTATGATGTAAATCATAAAAAAGGAATTATTAAGAATTTTTTAAAATAAATTTGTCAACTTTGCTTAGAATATATGAACATTGATTCCAATCTTTTATGTTGATAGATTTGATGTTCATATTAGTGAATTTGAGGCACTGTCAGAAGCTGAATTATCAAAGATCAATCAAATGTTCAGTCTACCAAGGCAGAAAAGCAGGCTGGTACATTTGAAAGATTTTTTTTTAAAGTGGTAGTAACCACACTGAGCTTTCTGTTCAGCTTTTAGTTAAATAGATAATTAAATTAATCATTATATTCCATTCCCCAGTCTACCTAGTTTTATTTCTTTGTAGATAAATAGAAAAGCATATCACTTATACTAAATGCATACATTTACTAAAGAAATATATATGCCATTATATAGGATGGAAATACATACCATTATATATGATGGAGGGCCCTTAAGAGACCTAGCTATAAAAGGCTTACTGCCAGTCACCTTAAAGTTGAAGGCAGAGGATTTTGTGAAAGAGAAAAATTGGTTGCAGTGCTAATCAGAATGGCAGAGCAATGCATGCCTGCTACAATCCCCCCAACGCTGTGCTGATTCTCAAAGCTATGAAATGAATTGATAATCCCTGCTGCTGAACTGAACAGTTAATGAAATCCCTCCAAGTTCATGAATCACACTGGGGATCAGGCAGATGGTCCATCCCCCAAATCGTGACTGCACCAATTTCACAGAGAAGAGGTTTTCACAGGATGCTGAGTGCAAATGAATAGATGGGAAAATACACACCCACAGCTCCCTCTCGTTCCACAGGCTGGGCTCTGGCTGGCACGTTGAAGTGTCTAGTGAATGAGGCAGTCTCTTTTCCCAGCATACCCAAGGGTATTGAGTTGACAGATCAGCGATTCTGAGACCTGCCCAATCTTTCCACCACAGAAAGAATTTCTGATCAGGAGGTCTACTCCCTGCGAAGCATCAGAGCCTCACCCAGGGGTCGTACCAAGGTACAACAGTGCCAAGGCTGCTGGTTAGAGAAAATAAGAACTGCTGAAAGCTGCCCTTAGTGTAGTGCTAACTGGAGTCAAACAACATGCTGTGTTCTTCACATCCACCACCTCATGTAAAGCCCAGGACTGTAGGCTTTACATATTCATGTTGGTATGTACACATGGAATAGCTAAGACCGTGAGGGAATCCGCGGCACAGTCACAGAGTGGGTGAATAGGAGTCAAGGTGCAACCACTTCTCTGTCTCCAGCTTCCGTGTAGGCAGCCTCTGCCCTGCAATGGCTCGGGGTACCCTCCCTTGCGAGAAGGTTTTCAGGGCGTGTGCAGAACACCTCTCGATTTATAAACAGATGGAGGAGTGATTTCTTTAGTAAAAATTAGGAGAATTTATGCTGGCATTTAGGCGGAAAGTGTTTCAAAATGTGCCCAGGGTTTTGTTTGTATTCAGGTATGGCGAGGACATTGGAACGAGAGTTTGTCACTCACCAGCCCCAAGAGCAGGGGTACACACCATGCAGGGCACGCAGGGAAGCCCCAGGGGCATTCAGCAGGCAGGAGGAGTGAGGGAAAAACCTGGGCAAAAGCCTTTGTTATGGTTTTTCATGGGAAAGCAAGGTAAGCAGCTGAGCAGGCTTAGGACTGCATGTTTCGATTAATTTTGGCAGACTCTGAGCTGTGGAGCTGGTCTCCAGGTGTCTCGTACCTGGGCTGAGTTAGGGCAGGGGCATGATATCCTAGACTGCAGGACCCTGCTAATAGGAGGCTGGTGGGGAACGGGCTCAGAATTGATCAGTCTGTCTACAAACCTGTACCTGCAGGAGAATTGCTTGCCTCCTCTAGGAATGAGTTAACCCTGGGAGAAGCAGTCTGCCCTCCAGTCCACAAGGAACCGAGATTTCAAAGCATCATAAAACACAGAAAATAAAAAATATGGTTAATACAAGAGGGCACCGAAAACCACTCTGTGCATGCAGCTTTTTTACTTTCCCCGAGACAGCATCAGCGTCAGTCACGGCTATGAACATTTTATGGGGCGATTTTGCCATTTTCAGAGCACACCACAGATGGGCTGTTTGCAAGTCTGAGAGGACTGAAACGTGCTCGTGTGCTCTTTGTTGTGACCTCTCTTGATGAGTCTTTATTAGCTTGGGTGCTTGAATCGTGGAAATATTCCTTTAGAAATATGATCATCTGCTTCGTTAACAACCACAGTTTTTATTAACTGAAGTTTTAGTTCACAAAGGTGGGGAGGAGACACCTGACAAAGTTACTGATCTCATGAGCTTTTAATCATATGATGCTCACACCAAGTTTTTCTGTTTTAACTATGTCTTTTGCAATTGTCTGTCTGCTTTGCTACCATAAATGAAGGACTTGTGCCTGAGAGGAATCTGCTCTAAATGGTGAGCACTAAACATTAGCAGTAAGATGAGCGATTGGAGATATTGTCCAACTTTTCTGTCACTGCACAGTAAAGGCTCTGCCCTTAGGTGTGTCCTCAGACTGAAGCCATGCCTTGAGGGACCACTTTTGTCAGCCTTCCCTCTACCTGCAGGCACCTGAGAATCCAGTTTCTTTTATGCTAACACAACCTAATAGGGACAATAGCAGTCTAGCACACTCCACCCTCGCTCTGCACCCTGCTAGTCACACAGCCTGCTGGCTGAGAGCCAGCGCTCTGCAGCTTGACACTTGGGTTCCTCTTCTGACTTGTACCGACTCAGTGACCAGGGATGGTTACCTAAGCTCTCCGAGCTTCATGCTTCTCCTCCCTAGTCTCTAGAATGCAATTATAATAATAGAACCTATATTATAGGATTGGTTGGAGGATTAAATATCTATTCTATGGACAGAATAAGGACTCAAAAACATCGTTTGTTAATGACCTTTTTTTAACATTTTCTTTCTTTTTTTCCCCCATTACCATTTAGTCCCCTTATATCCCCTCTCCCCAGCAATCACCACACTGTTGTCCATGTTCGTGAGTTCTTTTTCCTTTTTGTTTAATTCCTCTATCCCTTCACCCCCCAATTAGTTGTCATCCTGCTCTCTATGAGTCCCATTTTCTTGTTAGTTCACTTTGTTCATTAGATTCCACATATGAGTGAAATCATATGATATTTGTCTTTCTCTGCCTGGCTTATTTCACTTAGCATCATGTTCTCCAGGTCCATCCATACTGTCACAATGGGGTAAAACTTTCTCTTTTTTAGGGCCAAGTAGTACTCCATCGTGTAAAAGTCCTGTAGTTGTTTTATCCGCTCATCTGTTGATAGACCCTTACGTTGCTTATGAAACTTGGTGATTGTCAATCATGCTGTGGTGAACATAGGGGTGCTTATGTTCTTTCAAATTAGTGTTTTGGGATATACTTTAATCAAAATTACAAATTGAATCGTCTAGGGCAATGTAAGACCATGACTGGACCATGACTAGAACTAGATGACCAGCACTGAAAATCTGAACTTACCACAATAAGCTAGTTATGTCACCCCAAACAAGTTACTCATCCACTCTGAGTTCAAGGAGAGTGATATTTGCCTCCTAAGAGAAATGCGGAGATTAAAAACAGTAACAGATGCTTAGTGCTTGGCACAGTGTCTTACATGGTAGAAGATACTCAATGTATGATAGTTGTTATTACTATTGTATTATTGAGCATTTACATTTTCCTTGACATAGAGCTTGCTACTGAACTTTTGCCTGTTTTACCCTCAGTCACCTCTATGAGCTATGCATTGCCTGGTCGGCTATGATTCCCACGCAGTTCTGCTTCAAAGGATTTTGATCAGAGTTGGCTTTCCTATCTATTCTCCCAGCTGAGCTACCCAGTTAGGTGGTTAAAAGACTCGCATACAGACACCCAGACCCTGGAAGAGGCACATTGGCCTAATGGAATAAGGTAACCAATATCTTGGGGCCTAATTTTTGGTTTGCTATTGGTCCTTCGTGCTTCATCACACACACATACAGGAGGAAGTCGATATTCGAAATGTCACGTTAGCAGAGACCAAAATTGACTACTGTGTTTTACAAGTCCTGGAGAGTTTATTAAAAACTAAATTGATAGCTAAAAAGGACTCTGGGTAGGAGAAGCCCATAAACCTAATGGCATTTATTAATTTATGGGCCATTATTATGAAATGAGTAATCTTTACATGAAAGCAGCCCAGAGCTGTGATTTGGTTAGGATGATGCTTGCTGTCTCCCTTACAGAGATGATGACCACCCACCACTCAAGTCTGAGCCAGCTTAGGTGCCCAGCCTCCACCTCAACTAGAGTGCCTGTTCTGCCTCTCTCTGCCTTGACACATTTATCTCTTTGGGATCAGTCTCTTACCCTGATGACACAAGCCTGGCAAATGATCGGGAAGGCAGCAGATGAGGTATGACGATCCCAGCTGGGTGCTGACCACCCTGGGTTCTTTTCCCAATCAGCCTCCAGCTGGCCGGTCCTGCTCCGTCTCAGGCTTCAGTTTATTTACCTTCAAGATGAGAGGTTTGCATGACTGCTTTCCAGTGTCTCCTTTAATAATTACAGGCCATGCCCAGGATCCAAAGGGTCATCTGGTCCAGCAAAGTACTGTCACGTAATCCCCAGCCTGGAAGAGGCTCATCGTCTTGGCCCCAGGCACAAGAGAGGGATGAGAAAAGGGCAAGGCACCAACAAAGAACACTCCCTGCTTGTCAAGTCTGTTCCCTAAGAGCTGGATGAAAGAAGGTGTGAGGTGCTTATGACATCTGGGGTTGTGGGGGCTCCCTTCCTAGGCTACTCTCTGCTGGAAGTCAGTTCCAGTGTCCACAGGCTGGAAAAATGGAGGAAAGGAGAGGCAAACATAGAACATAATAAAAGCCTTCAGTTGCTACATAAGAAACAAATTTAAAAGTGGAAAAGTGGCAGAGAAACTGGATGGTTTGGAAATGTCACTCTATCAGACATTCCAGGCTCATGGGGAGGATCAGTCAGTTGTCAATTCTATCATCATACAGTCTTGCTGAATATTGGGATGTTCGAGGTACCAAAGGAGACACAGAACCAAATCTACATAGCCTGTTACTCTCTGGCCACAGCAAACTTGTTGCCTAATAGCCCTGTAGATTTCTCCCATTCTATTAAATACCATCACTATATAGGCTTATTATCTGAAAGTTAATGTTGGCTGTCGAGATGGAATCAGGACTCATAAATTTTCATTAACGGATATATTAGAGAACCTTTCTATCATTTTTATCTCATTTGCTTGTCTTTCATTTAGAGAAATAAACCTAATAATTATTGAATGCTTACTCAGTACTGGCCCCTGCTTTAAGAGCTTTCTGTGGCATTATATGTTTAATTTTCATGTTGACCTTGTAAGGTATTTGCTGATGTTATCTGCAATGTGTAGGTTGGGAAAGTGAAACATGGAGAATTGACATACATAGATGGCCAGAGGCCGAGTTGGGATTTGAGCCACCTGTGGGGTCGATCGGCCTCCCAACAACCCCACAAGCAAAGGCTGGGCCCCTCCTTCTGTGGCTGAGGTCAATGAGAAGCAAAATGAGCTGCCTTGGTGCCCTGGACACTCCAAGATGACCAAACCCTGGACTGTCCCAGTCTTAAGGGAAATCCTTCAGAATCTAGTGGTAGTCTGTGCTTCCCTCTTAGGGAATTCTTAGGGCTCAGCCAGAATGTGGAGCCTTGATAGGAACGGCCAGCTGGAAAGGGCTGAGTGCAGATGCACACGTCTCCACAGAAAAGGATGGCGGCCAGGGTAAAGAGAGGTTGATGTGGTGCAACAGGAAACGTGTGTTTGGAGCCAGAAGACCTGAGTTAGAACTTCACTGTCTTTGGACTTCGGGCAATTCACATAATTTCTCTGAGTGAGCATTGGCTTCTTCATCCATCATACAGGGTTACAACCCCCACCACACCCTAATGTGTAAAGTTGTTGTGAAGGTCACAGGAGAAAATAGATATCAATACTACAAAATGCAATCTGTTCCAGAGAGCACCTTGCACATAATAGGTGCTCAATAAATGATTGTTGAATGAGGCAGTTTTCACTTAGGCAGTAGATCAGCTGAGCCACCCACTCCCTCTTCTGGAGGGGGTGAAAAGTCAGCTTTCTTCTGTGTGCCACTGAAAAGGAGTCCCATTGCTCCACTTGTAGTCTGGCCGTGACAAAATGGAAGGTTTGACACACAGTAAGAAGACCTCCTGAGAGCCAGGGTGTTAAAATCTTAAGAATATTCTCACAGGAGTGTCAAAGTTGTTGCTACCGCTGTTTGGTTTGATCTGATTTGCAGATAATCTTGCCTAGAGACAAGGGACAAAGCAGACTGACTGCCCCCCCAACCCCGTCCTTCCTACTCTTGGGATTGCAAAAAAATAAACCTGAGAACACTATGACCCGAGGTGTTGTTCACTCAGGATCCAGCAAAGCAGACAGTGGAAGATGACTTCTGTCTTGTATTTATTTTGTGTGGATTTATTACGATTATTCATTCATGGTAGTGGTCCCCTGCAATGATGTGTTTTCTGTCTCAGAAATCTAATGACAAGGGTCATTAATCCTTGGGGCCTGGTTGATCGTCAGGTGGACTGAGGCTGAAAATATTCAATATCATGTAATGTTTTGTACAATCGGGTTCATTTTATAAGACAGTTTCTCATCTTCTTTCCTACCTGATGCCTTACTCATGTTGGTGACTGTGCTTGTGTAATCACATGCCATGTAGCACAGGTATCTCCTAAACAGCAGCGGCAGGACTACTTGAGATGGATGTTGAGTCTATGAGAATGGGACTCTTTCTGAATATTTCAGAAGCTGCAGTCTATGATTTAATTATATAATCCTCTGAGCATCAGGTAGAAAACCTCAATTCAAATAGATGTGCTTCTCCTGTGTTTGCTTCTAAAAATTAATGCATTCATCAAACCTTAAGGGCAGGTTATTCCAGACGGATCTCTCCTCACAACATGCAACAACAAACTCCCATGTTGCAAAGGGCTTCTCCAATGGACAAGAGTGATCCCCTAATAGCATGCTGAGGGAAAGCCTTTCCACTACAATGGAAGGGAATGCAGAAATTGACATTTTTCCAATACTAATACTGATGACTATAATACACAAGCACACTTTAGCATTTACAAAGCACCTTCACATGCATTATCCCCTTTGAGCTTTATAACAACCCTGAGAGGTTAGTGGAGTATTATTATAATTATATGATTATCTTTACTTAATGAATGAGAAAGCTACAGCTCCAAGGTTTCACCGTCATCAAGCAGCAAAAGAAGGACCCACATTTCAGCTGACCAGGTCCAGACCTTGCATATCAGTGAGAAAGAAGAAACAATTTGGGGTCTGGGTACAATTCTTATTACATGGATTTCTTGCATAATGGATTTTCCTCAGTCCCTAGCAACATTTTTAGTCTCCTGTGGTACCTACCTGGTACTGTGGCAGAACTTGAGGTTCCTGGCTTCTCTTCACCTCCTGGAGTGTTTCAGTGACACAGAGCTGCCCCTATGGAAACTACAAAGTTCTTTAGACCCAGGCCCTCCGTTAGAAGGATCAAAGCTTGAAACTCCAAGGACTGCCTCCTCCATAAGTGACCAGACTCTGTCCTCACCTAAGCACACTTAATCTTGCACACCTCCTCTTTCAGCTCAGCAACTCTTCATCACTCTGTTTTCTCCTGTCTCCCTTACTTGTGAGCTCTGTGAGGACAAAGACCACACCTCATTCAGCTTTATATCCTAAGCAGGTCATCACAGTTTGGGGTATAATGTGTGAAATGAACACATGAAGAAATTAATTAAATAATTATTAGGGAGAAATACAAGCAAATGTAGCAATAGTAATGTGTTTGAAAACTTTCTACATTTTAGCTTCTTAAAATTACAGCTTTAACCCAGGCTCAGAAATGACAAAGTAAACTCAAGCACACTTTATTCTTGAACCATACTCAAAAACTCCCAGGTTCTCTGTGATCACTCTCAGGCCTTTGTCACACAGCTCTGGGCTGCTGAATTGACCCGTTCTGGATGGGTGAACAGGAAAGGGGTGCATGGTAGATGCGTGGTGGGTCAGCCTCAGTAATGAGGCTGGTTTTTCAGAGACTCAGAAGTGACAGACAAACTTAAGACCAAGTAGCCATCCTGCTAAGGTCAGATTCTTCTGGTAAATATTAGTACCCTTCTGTGGCTAGAGGTAGGTGGTATATTGCAAGTAAAAAAAGTCTTAGGCAAAATTCTGCCCAACATACAAATAATTGTGAACAAATCAGCAGCAACACACAAAGTCCTGTAACTTCAGGAAGTCCTACTCTGTCTTAATAACAATGCAGGACTATCATTAATTGAGGCTGTGGTCTCCAGATTAATGTTTAATAGAGTATACATATACCTGTGTTTTGCTGTGTATAATGTGCAGTTTTTTTGCCCAAATATTTGAGGGAAAAATAAGGATACGCATTATACATGGATATAATGATTACATAATGTGGGTATAATAATGGTATAATAATCCCATGTATAATGTGCACAAAATCATGGGTGCACATTATACATGGTAAAATATGGTACATTCCATTATACATGTATATACATGCACAGTATATATACTATACATATACACATATATATGCATATACATATTACATGTACACACAAATATGCAGCCATGTAATATGAAAAAGACATAGTTATTGAAGAAGATGCAAGATACCAGAAAAATGATGCTCAGTCCCTTTCAAAGTAGGCACTTTGAGACCTCACACAGTTCTCCCAATTGCCATCAGCTGCCCTGTTGTATTTTCCTGAATCTCATCAATAGTCTGAAGTCTTCCCTTTCAAAGGTGAATTTAGTTTTGGAAAAAGCCAGATGTCACAGGGCATCAAATCTGGGCTGTAGGGAGACTGAGTCACCTGGGTGATTTGATGTTTTGCCAAAAAGCTCTGCACGACACATGATGCATGAGTGAATGCACTGTCATGATGAAGCTGCCAGTCACCAGTTGCCCATTGCTGTGGCCTTCTAAATCATCCAAATATTTTCCATGGAGGAATGTTCAAGCTTAATGCAAAATTTGATGCAGATTTCTTGCTCTACTCGCTTAGTCACGCTGAATGCGATGACCACACAATACACATGCTCACTCAGTGATGTCTATGCCCCTACTGACTAGTACGGTGAAGTCGTCACTATTCATGCATGCACATTCCAGTCCGCTCTCCTTGGCTGCCAGTTTACAGTGATGTCACTCAAACCACTCTCGTTATATTAACTATGGCTGGACTTTTTCCAGATAGACCTCATATATAGCCTATATTTTAAAATTGTTCATCATACATACCCAGTGAAATTTCACTCAGTCATAGATCAAATATTTCAGCTGAGGTTGGGCTAAGGTGTACATTTTCACTGTTGATTTTGGTAAGCAATACGGTATCTTTGAAGGAGCAACATTTCTGGAAGAAGATAGATTCAGGTTCCAGTTCTGTATGTTTTTAGTGGCTGGGAGAGCTATGTAAACTCTTCAGACCTTGGTTTCTTGATTTGGAAAAACTGAATTAATAATAAGTAATGCATAGTGTTGTTGTGATGCTTAAATATGATAATGAAGATGAAGTATATAATATGTACCTGAGCTGATTAGGTGCTAAGGAAATAATATTTCCTCCCCTCCTTTCCTTTGCTCCCCCCAATAGTCAGATGAGCAGAATTTCATCAGGACATAGAGTGCTTACTACAGAAAAAAAAATTAAGAGATGTAGACCATTTATTGTTTGTATGCAAATGTGATTGTCATTTAATTAAGCCATATCTAGTCATTGCTGATGATCTTGAAGAACCTTTTCTTGGCAATGCTATATTGGCTAGAAGTTGGCTTGAGTTATTAGAGCTTTAAAAAATTATTAGGGACATCTTTCTTTGACTATACTTCATAGACTATACAGAATGTCAACTAATTCTGGGTAATCTCTGATCCTTGTCTACAGGACTTGCTATATTACAGCCTTCTGTATAACCTAGACTAAATCATCTAAGACTAAGTTCCTTGAAGTTAAGACTTGAAGATTTTTTTTTTACACAGCCTCCCATCACCCAGCTTCATGTAGTTAGCCATGGCTTACCAGTGTTACCTTCTTAACATTCCCTCCTGCCCTGTGTGAGTCTCCTCTTGTCCACTGGAGTTGTCTCCAGTTCATCTGTATGTAACAGTAAATAAATAGACAAACTAATTACTGGACACTTTCCAGATTAAAAAAAAATTAGTGAGAGGAGCTAGTTCTACAACCAAACATGTGTGTACATCAAGCCAACACACCACTAGATGAAACATTTCCTGTTTTCTGTGCTCATTAGGCATGAACTCTAAAAGCATTAATTCCCAGGGGCATTACACCAGGGCACAGAAGCGCTGTTGTCCCGTGCAGCAGTTTATAGCCTTCAGGATATCTGTGATGTCTCCTCAACTGTTGATCTTGATAACTGTGGCTTTTCCCATCTGTGTATATTCAACATTTCAGCCCTAAAACAGCTGATAATTTGTCTTCTTGAAGACCCAGGTCTTAAACATTTGCACTCTTTGATTCTGATCTTCAGTTTCTGGACAAAGAGAAGATTGGAGCACAAGACTTAGGTCAGAGGGCAGTTGGCACACACTTGGAGCATCCCCCACCCTCTCAACTTCCACTACTTTCTATTTACTTTGTCCCCTGAAGCCCCGTTCTATAACCTGTACCCTTACAACTCACCTGGACCACCAATCTACTAACCACTTAAGTATTTTGTTGGTGCTGTGGTACTGCCTACACAAAATTTAAAGGGAACTTTTGGTGACCCAACTCATACAGGGCAACTTCCAGTCTTCCAACACATGAGTTATCAGAGATTTCAATTTGACCATTTGGGTGGTCATAATAGGATCATGAAAAAAACATGAAGATGGCATACTCTTTTCCCTGAACTGTCCATCACTTTATCTCCTCTCCCAACAACAGCCCTTAGACCAGGCAAGACACCACCAACCACATCCGCCATCGTGCGACATCTTTCCCATCGTGGATACCAGCCATGTAATATCTGACCTTGGGCCCCAGTTATGTTTTGGTTTTGGAGTGTATATTTAAGATCCGTTGTGTTCAATTTCAGCCGCACAATACAAAACCAACCATACAAAAAGGATGGACAAAATTTAGTGAATCATGTAGGAACTTGAGGACTGTAACATTTCTTGCCGACAACCCAAAGGATCTAGTTCTTCATGACCTAGAACACCTCCTTTCATACAAAGATGCTTCTGAGATTCATCCCATCAAATTCCTTGTAGCCCTTCTCTCACATCGACAACCCAGCATGCAAGTCACCCCTACTCACAGGCTACTAAAGGCATTATAAGAAGTATACCAATCAGCAAGATCATCAGGGAGAGCACATGCATGGAAGATATTGCCTGGCATCAACATCTGAGCCAAAAGATGTGAGGTACCCTGGGTTGTCAGGGAAGCTGGTATGGGTACACATCATAGAGTACCCTCATAGAGCAAGCCTTGCCCTTGTCGCTTTTCTTTTTTCTCCTATACTATGTTATGTTTCTTTAATCCCTGTTCTCTGGCTCTTTCTCTCCCTCCCTTCATACAAATTATAAGCACATGTATATATTTTTTCTAGCAATCAAAATCCCTAACTATGCTTTACTTAGACTTGTTTAATGCAAGTTTTAGTAAAGAAACCTCATGCCTGGCAGATGCAGAGTAGGGATGGATAGACATCTATTTTCCAGAAGCATGTTTTATTACTTTTATGACTCAAATATCTCCATCTCACCTCATTTTCCTTTAAGGCTGAATATGTAGCAAACTGAGATTACTGATATGAGGTCTCAGCAGGGAATGAGTGGAGACAAAGAGCTTATTAGCATAGTTTCCTGTCTTCTAAAAAAATCCCTCCTTTCCCAAAATAACTGATAAATGATCCTTTGCGGTGATGGTTTGGTGCTGCTTCTACTGTTGTCAAAGGCCTACTCTACAACTTGCTGAAAATCAGAGCTTCCTGGATCTGGACAGCAAATGTGGATACTTGTATGTTGGGGTAACACCACTGAGGCTCAAAAAGCACCAGGCTTTTGAATACAAGTCTACATTAACTTACAACATTTTAATCGTAACAATATTTTAGATTTTTATTTTTTCCAAAGAATGCTTAGAATGAAAAAGAATGAGATTATGTGAATCCTGCATTGTGCCCAAAATTGCATAGCCATGGTTGTTATATCTGGTTTATTCTTCCTGATACCTCCTTCACTTGGCACTTTGAGGACATCATCCCAAAGAAGTTGTAACTTGTGATTTCCCAAGACTCATTTGTACCCAAACTCAGCCTAACATCTCCTTGGCCCTAAAATGTCTTGCCTCTCCTTATTCACTTGGCCATGAAACTCTCACTGTTCCACTTATCTCAAGTAGATATCCAGAATAAAGCAGTCTTATTAAACATTCATCATAAAGAATGAATGGTCAATTGATTTGAACCTTCCCAAAAGAGTTTTTATTTTAATGAGGAAGTTGTTAACATGAATTGATGTCTAATGACTGGATTTCAGGTGTAAACATCAACATTTATTGAAGACTTATTACATGTTGGTCATAGTCCTTTGTGCTTTGTGGTAAAGCCACAAAATTAAGAGAAGCAATCTTGCAATACAAAGAAATCCTTCCCAAAACTTCTTTCTTTCACTCTCCCTCTCATCTCAGTCACCAGTTCCTACCACATCCAAGTGTACCCCAGTACCCACCGTCACCCAGTCTTCTCACCAGGGCTCAGTCTTCTTCCTTCAATGCTTACCTTGGGGAAGATGCCCAGTAAGTGCATCTTTCCACACATGTCTGGTCATTTATTCTGCCTATTTACACACACACACACACACACACACACACACACACACACACAAAATCACCGAAGTCCCAGTCTACTTACCCCCCAAAGAACAGAGTTTAGGGGCAATAATAATTTGGATGTTAACCTTTTCCCTCACCCTATTCTTATATCTTCCTCTCCTGATTTAGAACTGTTTTCTAATGCAAGATAGGTCTTTTTTCTCCTAAACTGGTTCTTTACATGAAGTATTTTCAGTTGGAAAAAAAAAATCTCTGGATTACTTACAAAGAAAACTTTTCCATTAAAATGTTTTTTTTATGAAATTCATCTTAAACCAAAGTTTTCTCCTGTGTTTTGGTAACATAAGCATGAGATATGAAGGGTAAATTTACCTTTCCACTGGAAAAAAAAAACAGGACTTACATAGTGGGCAGTGTTGATATTAATAGTGTTTAAAGGTCATTGATATTAGACTTCCTCCCTAGTCGAATAAAGATGCCAGCCTGATTTAATTTTTTTTTAATATGGCATGGCATTTTGGTGGGGGCGGGCATTAAATCCACCTTGAATTTACATTTGCTCTGGACTGGCTTCTGAGACACCGAGATCCAAATGTCCTCACAGGTGGAATGGCCACATGGAACAACAGAAAGGCCACTCAAGAAAGTGAGGACATGAGTATTCGGTGATCTGGGCTCTTTCCCTGAAAAGGGGTGTCTGCCTGAAGTACATTAGTAACCTCAGTTTGTGCCTTTCCCCTAGAGAATACTTACTGAAGAGTGAAGGTATTAATCTTGTCTTGCAACCCTTCAATACCCTTTGATTAGTGCATCAATCTTGGTGTAAATCCTTGCATCTCCTTTTAAGAAGTTAAGGAAACTTCCTGTGGCAATGAATCTGTCAGCTCAGTGATCTTGAAACATATCCTTCTCAACCTTGCTGATTCAGCGTCACTCTGAGCAGCCCATTTGCAGAAACCATGTCTGCATTTGTTCACTTTTGCATCCTCAGGGCCTTGCCACAGTGTCTAGTACACAGCAGGCATTCGATGGCTGTTAGACAAGTGAATGAACCAAGATATAGCATGACAGCATGCGTAACAGTCCAAGGAAACTTCAGAGCCCTGAGTTGGATGAGAGGTGCCGTGCTTCTAACCCCCAGACAGCGCCCCATTAGCAAGTCCATTCCTGCTCAGATAGACGTGCTCTTTCCGTCTCTGCCTTTCTTCAACGCTTACCTTCCCTGACCATTTTACTTTCATCCAATTCTTCTCCAGAGGGCTGCCTTTCTATATTGCTAATAAATGTTGATAGAAGAAAAAAATACTAGGGCAAAAACCAAATAAACTGAAAGATTAAGATGAAGAATGCTTCTATTTGCCATTTTTAAACCCCACTTATTTGAACCTTACAGTAGCCCCTCTTTATCTGTGGTTTAGCTTTTCACAGTTTCGGTCACCTGCCATCAATTGTAGTCCAAAAATGTTAAAGAGAAAATTCCGGAAATAAACAATTCATAAGTTTTAAATTGCATGCTGCTCTGAGTAGCATGATGAAATCTCCCTTAGTCTCACTCCACCTGCCTGGGGTGTGAATCATTGTCCCTTTTTCCAGCATCTCCATGCTGTACATGCTCCTCACCCCTTAGGCGCTGAATAGCCATTTCTGTTAACAGATCAACTGCCTTAATATCACAGTGTATGTGTTCAAATAACCCTTATTTTACTTAATAATGACCCCAAAGCGCAAGTGTAGTGATGCTGGCAATTCAGATCTGCCAAAGAGAAGCTGTTAAGTGTATGTATGTATAGGAAAAACCCAGCACATGTAGGGTTTGGCACTACACAGTTCCAGGCATCCAATAGGGGTCTTGAATATATCCCCTGCAGATGGGTGGGGGGAACTACAGTAACTTCCATTAGAAGGCAAAGGATTTAATCTTCCCAGATTCCAGTAGGACTCTTGTGGGGAGGAGACAGGGGAAAGGAGGTAGACACTGGATTGCACTGAACAGCAGTCTGTGCAAGGTGGAGGGTCCCTGGGGAGGAGCCCCAGATGGGGCATGGTGCTGTGCTCAGAGGAGGTGGAGGATGCGGGGGAACAGAGAGAAAGAAGCTGGGCAATTCCAGTCAATGAGAGATTTGAGAGGAAAGAAAATCTGAACGCGTAGTGAGGTGTTGTGTGAGCCATCCCTTCAAGAACACCCATGGCAAAGACCTATTCATGCTTCAAGGTGGAGTGGACTGGTCCTAGAGGCAGCCCTATGATACTTGATTAATATTACTCTCAAAATAGCCAGAGAGAGATAGCAAAAGTTAGAAGTGAAATAAAGGGCCAGGAGACTCCTCCAAAAAAGCTGTAAGTCCCAAATATTTGGTTTTATAGGCCATGGAATTTTAAAAAGCTTTTTGAACTCAACTTTTAAATTTTGCCAATCAAAGCCACTGGGGCAGAGGGAGGGATGACTGTCCTATTAGCAGTATCATAATAGAAAGTTAGACACCAAAAAACTAGAAAATGCATATTTATAAAATAAAATACAATCTTTAAGCTTGAATATATTTGGCTTCGGTGGAAACTCTCTTACACTTGTTCATATTTTTCACATTTCATCATTGAGCAATAAAAAATTCTTCATGGGTCCTCAGACCAGTGTCTGTGAACAGCTGTCTCGGAGGCCCCGGGGCATACAGGCTCCTGTGAACTCCGATGAAGTTTGTGAATCCTCTCCCAAGAAAATATGCACATGCATACAGGCTTTGGCAAAGAACTTCAGAGAGTTCGTCTCTAAGATAAGCACTTATACTCCAGAGAACCCTGTACATCATAGACATCTATCATTTGACTTAGGCATGGCATGGCCAGTAGTCTTTGCAATCTTATCTTCATTTTACGGCAGTGAATACTAATGCATGGCAGTTCTGTCACTTACAGTCTATCACCATGCGAATTAGTGGCAGACCAAGGAATCAAATTCTCATGACCTCAGTTCAGCATTGACTTAGCAAAACTATTTAACACTCCTAGAATATAACACAGAGGACAACCATACAGAAAAGTAAGTCAGCAAATCCACTTTCTCTCCCACTGGAGACAGCAGTCGAGACTGACAGGGGTGGGGGGGCGGGGGAGGAGGAGTGATTGGAAACAGCGACACTGGAGAGAGAATGAAAGCAAGGCACTGTGCCAGGAGAGAGTAATGCACCCCACAAATCAGTATGTTTTTACGAGGGAGAGAGCCAGCTGACTGTGTAAGACAGCTTCCTTCATTTCACTTAACCTGGGGGCGTGGGAGACAGAAAACAATTCCAATCAACCCTAATAAAATTAACGTCCTAGTAGGTGCAAATCCTGAGTTCAGCTGCTGCCAAGCAGTCTGTGATAATATATGTGTGAGAACTTCACACTCACACATGAGTAAGTGATATCAAAGGTAAAGTATTATTATTTCTGCTCATTTTAATGATTTTCAGTGGGAAGGGATGCAAACTGGCCTCCCATCCCCCAGAGCCTTTTGATCCCAAGGTTAAGAACTCTGAGTTCTTAGCTACTTAGTACAGACCAAAGTCAGATTTAAAAACAAACATGATGAACAAAATAATAGAAATATACTACATTGTAATTTATCAAAGCTTTATTGAACTAGAATTTTTCTGCCCCACACTTAAATGATAAAATCACAGGAAAAACAATGCACATTGAGGTCTGGTATATATTATTCTTTCTTGATCACAACTGATTTTTTCTCTCAGAAGTTCCCCTCAGATATGCAGTATAATCACCACCTAGAGAAGCAACCCGCAAAATGGCCCACTGTTCCATCCACTGACACTTGTTACGCCTTCATGCTCCCTGGAGCCTGAGCCTAGAAAAGCTCAACTTTCTCATATGACCAGCAATTCTAGCTAAGCTGTTAGTGACTTCACACCTTCCTCCTCCCAGGCTTATGTGTACGCCAAAGATAATCCTACCAAGTGCACTGCTTAACTTATTAAAACGGACTTTAATGGTAGAATTTCAGGTGGGACAGCACCTCGATGGAGAAGATATTTGGAGTATAAAGGACCTTGTCCAGCGCAAGTTAGGTCCTCCTGTGCTAGTTATTGTTTTTGCTACCTGGCGTTAGCGCTGGCTGTGCTCGTGCCTGCTCTGACCAAGGAGATGGCTCTCCTCATGGATGTGCATACACACGGGTGTGTGTTCATGTCCATGTTCTTCATGAGGTGACAGGCCAGGCAGCTGACTTGTTTGTGTCATTTCCTAGTTCTGCTGTCATAAATAAGGCTGGTACGTACAAGCGTAGCTGTTCTTTAAGTTTCGTTATATAGTGTTTTCATTTTCTTTTTTCTCAATACTGGTTATTACTGTTTAAATGTTTTACTATTGGTTTCCATAAAAAAAACTTATTTTCTATGTGACTTACAAGGTTTTGTATGGGCTCAGAGAAGGTTTTCTCTGTGAAGGATAGAAGGTTGAGTGCACATCTGTTGATGTGCCCCTATGATTGTTAACATTATTACATATTATTATTTAACTCTTTATTCAATCAGTCAATAACAATACTGTTTCTTTCCAATTACCTTTATATTTTGTAATGGTTTTTGCTTTGTGTATTTTTTATGTTAGGTTATTTGCTACATACAGTTTTCTGGCTTATTGCAACTGTGGATTCCATGCTTTTACAATGTGCTTTGACCTTCTCAGTCCTTGGTGAGTCCTTTGGCCATGAACTCAGTGTGCAACACACAGATATAGGCTCCACCTCTGAATCCTTCAAATGCTGGGTGATTCTTTCTCCTTGTTCTTCTGTGTCCCTTTTTTATAGCCTTCTCTCCATTTTCAACACACATACATGGAATTTTTATCCTCCTCACTCATTCTCTCTATCCAGGTTCAATGCATTCTCTTGTTTCATTCACAAATATGTAAGCTAATCAGCCAAGTTCCTGACCTCAAGGTGCTGAGCCAAGGAAACAGCGGTGTAGCCATCCATACCCTGAGCATGCTGGCAGGGCCCCCAGCACCTTCGCCAGATGAAGGTGTGGGACATTGGCTTGATTGTGTTTTGTGGGGCCAGCCCCCCCATTCCAACCTTCAGTAAGAGTAGCAGGACCAAGTGCACAGCTCACCACCCAATTCTTAATGTGGCTCTGTCCTACCACACTGGGCCTCATCCTCCTCAGTTGCCCAGGTTTTCACAACTCTGAATCAGCAGGGTCTTTCTCAACATTCTCTCCACCATGTGCTTCCAACGGTCTCTGCCCATTACACTTGGTGTTAGAAGGCTATACTTCCCAGAGACACTGAGCCACCATGGTCTCCGACCCCAATGCTCACTAACATACACACACGCCCTGCACTCTTCACTTCTCATTTCCTTTTCTGTTGTATTCTGAAAGTCACAAGATGTGTATGTCAGTATAATTATGTTAGCAGGAAGAATTAGGAGTTAGGACTCTGGTCACCTCTAAAGGATTCCATGGAGAAGAAAATACTATGACCCCTTCTTTTTCGTGCTTTATTTAGACACGAGACTGTCAGCCTTGGGGGCATATAAAGGAGGGACAGCATGTTTTCTTTCACGGGTGTAGGGCATCTTTGTTTCATAACATTAAGCATGCTTAGGTCACTAGTTATTTAACTTTGATTCCAAAAGTGTTTCTAATAGTGAAAATTTCTCCCAAATTTCTGTTTCTTGATGTTTCAGTTTGGAGGTACTTGAGTGAGTTCTTACCATTTTCTGTGACTTAGGAACTTCAGTGGGGAATTGGGAGAGACTGCGCTGAGGCCTCCACACAGATGCAACTTCAGATGAGAACTAGAAAAACAAAGTTTGACCTAACGGAGGAAGGCTGCCTACCATTCATCATCAGTCTCCTCTTGTCACTGGTAGGATATAACATCAATGATGGGTGTGAGCAAAGACCCTATGTGCCAATAATGGGTTTAGCATTCTCTCCATGCAAATTAGTATTATGAAAATGCTGAAGAATGGTAGAGTACCTGATAAATGATTGGTGGCTTTATTATAATGTATTATTATCACTGCAAGTTTTGCATTTCTAAAATTGCCTCTGCCGCTGTTTCAATGAATGATTTATTCCCTCAACGTTAAAAATGAGCATAATATTCTGATGGCTGCATTTCACCAGGAGTGCCACAGTAACCGGCACCAGCAAACTGCCTTTCAAAGTTCACGCAGAAGAAACCATAATTTCCTGGGAATAAGCATTTATTGTTTTCCAAAGGCTAAAGAAAAGAATCCCTCTCCAGTAGCCATGGTGATGTTGGGTGGAGGAATTCCATACTCAGATGGTAGCTTGCACATGGCACTGTTTTACAATAAAACATATTTCTGGGACTACTGGAAGTGGCCATAGTGACATGTAATTTAAAAGTGCTATGGGAGGAAAAGTGGAACTGGGAACACATGCATTCTTTCAGTGAAGCTGTAGTTGGGGAAAACACCAATATAAAAATAGGCTATTTTTAGGACCTCAATATCTCCGCTCTGTGAATGCTTTTGAGTCATATCTTATGAGGATGACACACTTGGCTACTGTTGGGCTGTAGCTCCCATCCAGCTGCAGGAGGGGGTGGGATTAAGTGGCATTCCATCCTGAGCGCTTCCTGGCGAAATTGCTAGGGCACTTCTGATTGCAAAATCTTTACCCTTGGCATTGACTTAAGTAGCAGGAAAAACATGACTTGGTTTTTCTAATCCTTGGTAGATATATTGCTGCTCTTAAGCTTTTGAGCCATTCACTTGGCCTCAAATGTCTCAGGGAAGCTGTAAATTTCTAATATTAGATTTTTCATTTTTGGTGCACTTAAAATTCCTGGGGTAATTTTTTAATGGCATGCATATAGCAAATAGATGTAACTCTCATATTTTGAGTATGGTGTCTTTTTAATACTGTGGCAAATAGCAAATCCTAAGGAGTTCAAAATGCGTACCAGATGGAAGTGTGCTAAATCCACATACAAGATTGTGTGCTTTTAAGCAGTGATCCCTGGGCTAACCTAGTTTGATTGGACAACGGCCAGATAGTTATTAAGGGGCAACTACATGCCCAGCATTTTGTTGTACTCTGATGAGTTTCCACAAAACAGAACTATAAGGAGTTTATCACTAAATTAAGGATACACAATTAAAGCACATGATATAAGACTTAAAAATAAAAGAGGAGAGCCCTGGCCAGGAAGTGCAGTTGTTGAAGGCATTGTCCTACTACTCCAAGGTTGTGGGTCCAATCCCCCATCAGGGCACATACAAAAATCAACCAATGAGTGCATAACTAAGTGGAAAAACAAATCAATGTTTTTCTCTTTCCCTCTTTCTCTCTCAAATCAATCAATCAATAAATTTTTTTTAAAAGAAGACAGGGAACCTAGTGGAAAGAACTCCCTTTCCTGTGAGCACTGGCCAGACAGACCGTGCCTGTGTTTGTCTCTGAGTCTCCTTTCCTCTACATCTATGGCTCAGCAACCCCACACCCACCCTCAAGTTGGTGAATATTCTCTATACATCTCTTTAATCAGATACATATCATTTTACATAAATGAATCTTACTGATTTCCCCCTGAACAATAATATATCTAAAATAAAATTCCTTGTCTGTAAATGTAGATATGCATCATCATTTCATTGGCTGTGTAAAAGTGCACATTTTACCCAGTATTTAACCAATTTCTTTTTGAAAAGCATTAAAGTGGTTTCTGAGTTTTTCACTGCTATAAACAGTAAGTTATATATATCTATCTGTGTATTTGTCTGATTACCTCCTTGGGATATAGTTCTAGAAATGGCATTTGGGGTTCAGAGGATATGTGCATTTTGAGTTTTGATTCATTTTGTCAGAATGCTTCCTTCTACAAAGTATAGGAAATCCAGTGAAAGAAATAAAAAAATGAAGAATTGATGATGTCAAATAAAAAGTTTAGAAGTTGGGACATTCTAGAATTAAGTTGGCAACTTACTAATGTCACTAAAACCAAAGTCCGCCTCCATCTGGATCATCTGGTTTTCAGTATACTGACTCGGTCCTCAAGCTTGTCCCTCAGAGTCACACAATGTTGCCACATTTCTAGGCATCACATAACAATACTGTTATGAAAAAAAGCATTTCTCTATTCAGCTCTTTTCTTCACAAACACAATATTTCCCTTTGCATTACTTCACCAAATGGGCTGGACAACTAATGAAAATCAATCTTGTTAGCTTACAAAATTCTTCAGATGAAGAGAATATTGACAAACTACTTTCCAGAAAGATCACATCTACTTATATTTTTACCATTAGCACCTGTTTTTCCACCTTTTGTCAATCTGATAATGCATAAAAAAGAATACCTTGATTTGTTTTTTTTGGGGGGGAGCTATTTCTTTTTTTATTGGGATATAATAATTATACCTTGTTTTATATTAAGTATCTGACTCTTGAATATCTTTTCAAATATTTATTCACTGTTTTGGTTCTTTTCAAAAACAATAAAATTGCGAGGTTATGTTCTTGGCCTTTGTTTATTTATTTTTCCCTAACTGGCTTGTAAGTGCGTGCTTTGGGCATATTAGAAACATCACTGGACCAAGAGCGACTGGTTTGATTCCCAAGCTGTCCACTTATAAAGACTGTGACCTTATGTGACCTCAAGCACAATATTTTGCTTTTCAGTGCTTCACTTTTTTCTAAAGAAAAATAGGATAATAGTAGTACTTATTTCAGAGAATTGATGTGATAATTAAATGAGTGAAGTCACGTGAAGTGCTTGGAGTCTGGCACAGAGGGAGAGCATGGTGCATGCTAATGATTGCTTAAACGTAGAGGAAGGGCACGCAGAGGTCACCTGTGGAGACTCTGGAAACAGACTGAGTGGGTGGGGGTTCTCCCAACACTTACTAGTGGGGTCATCTTGGGTTAGTTACTTCACCTCACTTACTATGCCTCAGTTTTTTCATCCCTAAAATAGATGAAAAAATTGTAATTATTAAATAAATCGATACATATATAGTGCTTAGAGTAATGCCTGACACTTAGTAAATGCAAAGCACGTAAAATCTATTTTTATTATCCAAAAGATGTTGTGTCACTTGAGTCCAGACAACTTCAGAACTCCCACAGTGGGCTAGAGGAGGAGAAGATTTGGGGGAGCTCATGGAAACCCTCCATTCCCAAAACCCCAATAGGCAGAGGGAGAGTTTCCGTGAAATTCCACCTTCAGCTTCTACATTATTCTTTCTTTTTGGGTAATATTGGGGCTTCAGAGGAGACAGATGCTAACACTGCCATCTGGATTCACTTACACACAAGTTTTAGACTCCACAGTTACAAAATGTAACTAGATTTGGACCAGGTTGGCTCTCTCTTTTAACCCTGATATGATTTGGAATAAGCTCTTTGCTGTTCGGTTAGTTGTTTTTCAACCAAAATTATCAGATAAATTAGGTATCCTTTGCCTCTTGTTTTTTGTTTTCTCCTCTGTTATATCTAAATCCATCACTATCGCCTTGATACAAGAAACATTTTTAGTTTGTCCATGCATATTTTCCCCTGCTCCCAACCACCTTTTAAACCAAAAGTAGACTTTATACCTGATTACGGCAACCTAAAACTCGACGTATGGGCTGGAGGTGCTGCACGTCGCATTTTGATCTGTGGTTTAGCCGGTGGGTACATATAAAGTGGCGCAGCCAGTCCATTCTCCGCAAACCCTATAATTGCAGAGAGCTCTGTGTCTTGTTCCTTCACTGAAGCGCTACAAACTGCCCTCGGGGACAGCCATGCTCCCATGTCAGCAGCATTCCCACCCGCCCATCCCCTCTGGTCACTCAGGTTGTGGAGAGAGGACTAGGAGGGTCCAGTCTGTACTCTCCTGGATTAGGTCCTCAGTCAGCAATGAGTTTTCTGTTTATCCTTTCTGCAAAACATGGTCATTTTTTCTCTAGATTCTACCACACTATGGAAATTGGAAAGTCCTGCGTAAGAATAGTAACATAGGTGTTAAAAAATATCTTTTACATTTCTTCTCTCTCAGATTCTTCAATATTTTTTAATTATATTTTATTGATTATGCTATTACAGATGTCCCATTTCTCCCCATCATTCCCCTCCACCCTGCACACCCCCTGCCACCCACATTCCCCCCTTTAGTTCATGTCCATGTGTCATAAGTTCTTTAGCTTCTACTCTTCCCACACTATTCTTGCCCTCCCCCTGTCTATCTTCTACCCACTGTCTATGCTACTTATTCTCTGTACCTTTTCCCCCTCTCTCCTCCTCCCACTCCCCTGTTGCTAACCCTCCATGTGAACTCCATTTCTGTACTTCTGCTCCTGTTGTAGTGGTTTGCTTAGTTGGCTTTTGTTTTTGGTGTGGTTGTTAATATCTGTGAGTTTGCTGTCTTTTTACTGTCCTATTTTTTATCTTCTTTTTCTTAGATAAGTCCCTTTAACATTTCATAGAATAAGGACTTCGTGATGATGAACTCCTTTAACTTGACCTTATCTGAGAAGCGCTTTATCTTCCATTCTAAATACAGCTTCACTGGATAGAGCAATCTTGGATGTAGGTCCTTGACTTTTATGTCTTGGACTACTTCTTTCCAGCCCCTTCTTGCCTGTAAGGTCTCTTTTGAGAAAGCAGCTGACAGTCTGATGGGAACTCCTTTATAGATGACTGTGCCCTTATCCCTTGCTGCTTCTAGAATTCTCTCCTTCATTTTAATCTTGGCTAATGTAATTCTGATGTGCCTTGGTGTGTTCCTCCTTGGGTCCACCTTCTTTGGGACTCTCTGAGCTTCCTGGACTTCCTGGAAGTGTATTTCCTTTGCCAGATTGGGGAAGTTTTCCTTTATTATTTGTTCAAATAAGTTTTCCACTTGTTGCTCTTCCTCTTCCCCTTCTGGTACCCCTATAATTCAGATGTTGGGATGTTTAAAGATGTCCTAGAGGTTCCTAAGCCTCTCCTCATTTTTTTGAATTCTTGTTTCTTCAATCTTTTCTGTTTGGTTGTTTCTTTCTTCCTTCTGGTCCACTCCATTGATTTGAGTTCCGATTTTCCTCCTATCACTATTGGTTCCCTGTGCGTTTTCCTTCATTTCACTTATTGTAGCCTTCATTTGTTCATCTAATTTGCGACCAAAATCAACCAATTCTTTGAGCTTCCTAATCACCAGGGCTTTGAACTGTACATCTGATAGGTTGGCTACCAGTGCTTTGAGTTGTGCATCTGATAGGTTGGCTATCTCTTGATCACTTAGATGAATTAGCTCTGGGGCTTTGATCTGTTCTCCTGTTTGAGCCATCTTTGTTTTTTGTTTTTTTTGTTTGTTTGTTTTGGGGGTATTTTTTTTTTTTTTTGGTCTGGTCTCGGCTGTTATGTATGTGGGGTGGAACCTTAGGAGTTTACCAGGACAGGGCAACCCAGTCGCAGAGTTGTGACACTGTATGTGGGGGTGGGGTCCAAGAGGGAACAGTGGTGTTTGCTCCGTTATCTCCTGGATTCCAGTCCCCTCCGCCGCTTTCCCCAAGCAAACTGGGCCCTTCTGGTGCTGATTTCTGTGTGGGTGGGCCTTTGCATGTTCTAGGACCCTGTGGGTCTCCCCAACAAACTCTCCTGTGAGGCTGGGACTCCCTCCCGGCACCTCAACCCCCACAAGTGTTTTCAATTGGTGCTTGTAGGCTCCACTTCCCGTCACCGGGGCCCTGCACTGCACAGAATGTCTTGCTGCCTGTTTTCACCAGGTTTATCTGCACGTGAGTGTGTAACCCTGGTCAGCGGCCTTGTGTGCCTCACTTGGTCTGCTCGTTGCCTCCCCATACTCGGTAACCGTTGCCTGTGTGTCTGGGGTGTGCCAACCACCGCCTGGGCACCCGGGACCACCAGCCACCACCCTTTCCTGCCACGACCCCTCTCTGCCAGCTACTGACTCCGCCCCTCTTACTGGTCTGGGTGAATCATTGTCAGACTTCCATACAATTCAATTTTCTATCTGTTCTGGTTGAGTTTTTTTGTTCTATATTTTTGTTGTCCTTACTCTTGGTTGTGAGAGGAGACACAGTGTGTCCACCTACACCTCCATCTTGGCCGGAAGTCAGATTCTTCAATATTATACTAGTGTTTTTTTTTTTTAACCGATTCAGGCTGGTCAGTGTATCTAAAAGAAATGGGAAAACGATTCTAGAATGAGAAATGAAGATTTTGCAAGTATGCATTTCAAATTGCATATATCTAGCTATAATTTGTTCTTTGAAGAAGCAAAAGATGTGTAAGTGCAAACTTCAGATTGACCCTAATCAATTAATTCTATGTGATAGATGAATTTAGCATGAAAATAGCCAAAATTCCCCTCAAGGGATTTGGGAAAAGAAGAAAGTAGCATTTGGGGACAGACCGTATTTGGTAAAGGAAAACCCCCAACCCCGCCCCACTCCCCTGAACCAAGCCAGGCATTTCTAGTCATTTCTCTCCAGCTCCATCCACTGAAGGCACCAGAGAGGAAACACACTTATGCCAGGCTCAGTTTAAGACCTAGGCAGAGATGAATGAATTGTTTCATTTGCAGGGGACCAGATATTACTTCCCTGATCAAAACTGTTCTTTTATTTGTGGGTAAGTTTTATTGCTTTTTAAATCATACCCACCACCCAGACCAGCAAACTGAGCATGGTTCCAAGAGACTGATGCACCAAATGAGAGTCAAGGGTGTACATGAGCAGAGCAGATGGGAAGGGCTTCTTTGATATCAAAATTGTTTGCAGCATGCATTAGCTTTTGTCTTGTTTGATTCATGTTTTCCCTTTTCTTGAAATTTCCTGAGCTGAAGTAATAATACAAAATACACAAGGAGCCTGGTGTTTATTATTTTCCTGTTATTTGTCAACATGACATATTCTCATAAACCCAACTCTATAGGGCGAAGACAGTGTGTGAAGAAGATAATATATTCAGATTGCACCGAGCAGGAAGAAAACCTCCATCTTATAGCTTTCATTTAATTCAGTGTTGTTGTATTTATTGGGATTTGAAAAGTGTGTTCTCCACTTGTGTGGCCTCATCTGAGAGGCAAATGACTGAGTCTAAGATCTGTATTGACAACACTACATTACATAACTTTCACTGACCTAAAAAGCAACATGCTTTAATTGCAAAGCTCTTTGAGTACTCATCCCCTACATTTCACTGAAGAAGATTCATTCAGTTTTATTGTCTGCTCTTCTTAGATATGACAAGTGGCTTAGCTAAGCCAAAGAAGATATAGAACACGTGGGTCCACTTGCCAAGCCTTCAAGATTTTGTAACAAAACATAATCTGCCAGGCCTGGTAAGGCTAAATATAACCATAGAAAACTTACTTGCTACCTGGAGAGATGGCCAGAAAAATGAATTTTCAAAATATCCTATAAGTAATAATGTTATTTTTCTTTTGAATTTAGAAGGAGCTCTTTGCTCTCACTAGAGGAGACAAAGAAGCAGCAAATAGCTTAGCCATGCATTTGAAATAACTGAGCATTTGCTTGTAAATGAACCCAGCAGATGGTGGGGTGGGCTTTGATGGGTTCTGGGTTTGCATAGGGTGGAAGATGTGTAAGTGGCAGTTTAGAAAGCCAATGGCAAATCCCTGATGCTGTGCACACAACAGGGGGCTAGGGAAGTGGTAACTGGACTGAGACTGGTATTGGAGAAATATTGGAAAAAATCTTTAAAAATATTTTTTTTCAATTTAACAGGGAATGAAGTAGGTGTGATAAAACTGTAAAGAGCAAATATCTTTAGAGTGAAAGCAGGTCTCCTTACAGTCTTTTTGAAACTTTAGTTGCTGTTTCAGAGATTTGTGAGAAAACAAGCAAATCTAGTGATCATTCAGTGCCTGCTTTGTGGATCTAATTCATGGATTTGATTTGATTTTTATTTATTTAATTTTTTGAACCAGTTATTTTTGTGTATTGTTTATTCAAGAAAGATGTGTATTAGTAAATAAAACTTTAAGAGGATCATGAAAAATTCAAAGAAAATGTCTTTTAAAAAATTACAAGAGTAAATTATTTATAGTAGGCTAACAATTATGAATAACTTCTCTAAACTTTATAAACCCTACCTAATCAGTATAAATATGGAATTAGATTGAGTGGTTGCTTAGGACTCTGTAATTGCATAACTTTTTTTCTTTCAATTTTATTTTGCATTGGCTTCATGTGTACAGCTTAGTGGTTAGACAATCATATACTTTACATAGTGTTTCCCTCCATATTTCCAGTACCCAGCTGGCACCATACAGAGTTATTGCAATATTATTGACTATACTTCCTATATTGTACTTTACATCCCATGACTATTTTGTAAGTACCAATCTGTGCTGCTTCTTTCCTTCACTTCTTTCACTCAGTCCTCCAACAACCCCCCACCTCTAATTCATGGATTTTAGGTTTTGAGTGTGTGTATATCTGTGTATCTGTGAGTATGTGTGTATTTGTGTGTACATGTGTGACATGTATGTCTCTGCAAGTATCCACATGTATATCTGTGTGTGTTTGCAGCTGAGACAGTGTAGGGATTAAGGGTATGAGGAAGTCAGAAGAAAGGGAATAGAAAACTTAGTCTCTGTTCCTGAGGATCTCATTTTGTAGGTGGAACACATCAAAGAGTCAATAAGATGAATACAGCATCCGGAAAAAACTAATCCACAAATGTATATTCATTTAAGGTAACCTGATAATCTAAGCTCCTTGAATCTGCCTTGGGAGAAAATAGTGCATTGATGCATTAATTAGTTTGTTAACAAACTGACCATAGTTGAGTCACTGGCAACAAATGTCCAGGTGATGCCTATATGGTTGGGATGGATTTTCTCCAGAGTGAATCAATACTCTTTTTTCACATCTTCCTGGGATGAAGCAAAAATTAAAGACCTGTAAAATGGACTTGAGATAGGAATGGAGGAAAAACTCCCTCCCTTGAGATGCAAGAAGGCAGTTCTTGAACCTGAGCCTGGGGAGGCCTGGACCTGGACGGGTGCTGGGCATCCTCCCTGGTCACTGGAGACTGTTCAGGTTGCAGGCGGGATGCTGGCTCTCTACCAGACTCTACCATGGGTCTACACCTGTAAAGCAATTTTAATCTTTCTTTTCACTTTTGTTGTCTCTTTAATAAAGACTTACTAAAAGCATCAGCCTAGTCTCAGATGTAGTTTGGAAAATCAGGGCAACGTTTGTGTCCATTCTTAGGACAGAGTTATGCCGGCAGGAAACAGCACTGTGCCCTGTGCCCATAGCAGTGGCTGGGTCGGGAGAGGCCATCTCTCCAGAGTCACCGGCAGCAGAGGAGGTGGCAGGGACGCAGCTGTGGATGAAAGACCCTGAGCTGAGGGACCGGAGCTATTTGTTCCAGAGCATGCTGCAGGGCCTCAGGAAGTGCTCAGAAATAGTGGGGCCTTTTTGTTGGAGGTGGACTGACACCATAATAATATGAGTGTAAAAAAGCAAGTACAACCTTCCTTAGATGTCAAAGGTGGGTGACTCTTAGGTATAGGAGTGAAAAATCTATTCTGTTAGCTCTCCCCTTACACACAGTTTCTCTTTTCATGGTTTTGGTTACCCACAGTCAACTGTGGTCCAAAAATATTAAATGGAAAATTCCAGAAATAAACGGTTGATAAGTCATAAATTACAGGCTGTTCTGAGTAACGTGATGAAATCTTACACTGTCTTGCTCCATCCCGCCCGAGATGTGAATCGTCCCTTTGTCCAGTGTCTCCATGTCGGAGATGCTCCTCCCTCCCCCCACTTAGGCACTTAGTTACCTCAGTTATCAGATCAACTGCCATGGCATCACAGGGCTCGTGTTTAAGTCTCCTTTACAGTAGCCTCATGCCACTGCATCACAGTGCCTATGTCCTTCACCTCACTCCGTCACGCAACCCAGGCGGTACAGCATGTAAGACATTTTGAGAGAGAGATCACATTCACATAACTTTTATTACAATGTAGTGTTATAATGGTTCTATTTTACTATTAGTTATTAGTGTTAATCTCTTACTGTGCCTAATTATAAATGAATCTTTATCATATTATAGGAAAAACATAGTATATGCAAGTTTAGTACTCTCTGTGGTTTACAGCATCTACTGGGGGGTCTTAGGATGTATGCCCCACAGATAAGGGGGGACTGCTGTACTCAGTGTTATAGATTGAGTGCTGTATCCCCCAAAATTCAGAAGTTGAAACCTTACCCTCCCACCCCAATGCAATGATATTAGAAGGTAGAACCTTTGGTAGATAATTGGAGTTAGATGAGGTCATGAGGGTGGACCCCTCGTGAATAATATTAGTACCCGTGTAAGAGTGCTTGCTCCCTTATTCTGCTCTCTGCCACATGGGGATACAAAGAACTTTGTGACTTGGAAGGGAATGCTCACCAAACTCCAGCCATGCTGCCATGCTGGTCTCACACTTCCAGCCTCCAGAACTGTGAGAAATAAATTCTTGTTGTTTACGAACCACCCAATCTGTGGTCTTTTTGTTATAGCAACCTGAGGGGGCTAAGCCACTCAGGGAATATAGGAGAAAGGAGTTGCCTGAGTTGGGTGAAGACAGTGAGCTAAGGATCATAGGAAAGGTGCATTGGAAGTGGAGTTCTAGGGAAATAAGGACATGGAGAAGAACATCGAACCTTCCAACTGGGGGAAACCTGCAGGGCTTGGGCTCTGCTGATAGCAAAGCCATGTGTGTCCAGGCAGCACAGGGGGCTTCCTGCACACCCTCACCTCAAGATCCTCACATTTTAAAAAGTGTTTACTTGTGCCAGAGCAGAATGACTCAAAGTGATCTGATCCTCCTTGTCTGTAGCTAATCAGCCATGCTCTGTCATTAGGGATCAGTGGTCCTGGGTCTCTGTTAACATGACACTGTGTAAAGAGTCATAATTCCATGACCTCCTTTTCCTCATAGCTATTATTAGCTTGGGAGAGAAAACAAAAACCAGAGAATCAAAAAGCAGTGTTTTTGAGGTTCAGACCCCACCATCTCTGCAGGAATCCCTCAAAATGTTTCCCCATGTGCCCTGGGAGTGCCAGGAAGACGTCTAAGGTGTGTGTATTAGTTTCCAAGAGCTGCTGTAAAAATCACCACAAACTGGGTGGCTTAAAACCACAGAATTATTTCTCTCACAGTTCTGGGGGCTGGAAATCCAAAACCAAGGAGTCGGCAGAATTGGTTGTTTCTGGAGGCTCCAAGAGACAGCCTGTTCCATGCCTCCCTCCCAGCCTGCAATCCTGAGCATTCCTTGGCTTGTCAATAGATACATCCCTCCAATCTCAATTTCACAGGTCTTCTTTTCTGTGTATGTCTGTCTCTGGGTCTCTTCTCTTTCTCTTACAACTTTAAATAAAGATAAAATCCAACAGTCTCTAAGGAAATTTGGGCAGAAAAAAGATTCGTGTTAGACCACTACGAATCACGAGGACTGGGAGGGCACAGCCTGGCTGATGCGCCGACAACCTCACTGGGGGGATTCCCACCAGAGTCTACCTTTTTTTCCTAAGTTCTAGAATGCTTACCAGTGGGATTCTCCAGCTTCCCGTTCTCAAACCTATTTTTTTAATTTTATCTCATTTTATTTATTTTAGAGAGAGGGGAAGGGAGGGAGAGAGGGAGAGAAACATCAATGTATGGTTGCCTCTTACGTGTCCCCTCCTGGGTACCTGGCCTACAACCCAGACATGTGTCCTGACTGGGAATTGAACCAGTGACTGTTTAGTTCTCAGGTCAGCACTCAATCCATTAAGCCACACCAGCAAGGGCTCAAATCTATTTTAAATACTCCATCTAATTTGAAACTACTCCACACTTGACCGTTAATTGCTCTTTCGTATTGACAGTTATCTCCTCACCCCCCCCAAACCCCCATCGCACATGTGTAATTCTAATGGGCTTCATTGCTGTGTTTACTGCCTTTAAACATTTTCATTTGAAAAAGGTAAGAGAGAGGTTTTCAGGTACAAATTAAACCAGCACATTAAACCAGTAAATCAGGAACACAGCCCTAGGCAAACCAAGAGTGACTGACTTCTTGACTTCTTTCCTCACAATTCTTTGAGCCCCAGGTTCTTCCTGAACACAGAACTCTGGTGGCCACGGTCATTCCGGGCATCCTGTTCTTTGAGCTACGGGTGGGTCTTCCAAACAGCCAGTAAGAGATCTTGTTGCAGACCAACTCTCATCCCATTTTTGAGCAGACTTCAGGAACTAGAGGTATAGTCAGTGAACAGAAACCTCCATGCCAGAAGGAAAGAAATATTTTTGTCTTTGGGGCATCCAGGGAGAGCCCCATTTTGTTTTAAAAATTACTGTTGTTTTAATTACTGTAAAACTGTGCCATAATGTAATAAGTGAGGAGTTTCAAGAAAAAAAATCAGTTGTATAAATGGGGGGATTGTGCTACCGAGAGGCCAATGCTATGAATAGGGCAGTCTCAAAGCTCACTGGTCAGAACATCTTACGTTCCTGTTTTGCCATCCAAATTCATCCCAGCGCCAGCAGTTTTGTGTTCAGGCTTGAATATCCATGAGGACTGTCTTCAGGGCAGTGACAGCCGTCCAGTCTTGTTTTGATAGGCTGGTTCACTCTTCAGCCTGATTTAGGACCATTAGCTACTACCCTGTACCACCCCCACTCCTGCCCACCACATTCCTCCTCTATTTCCCTTCAGTTTCCTCCTCCCCCATAAGAACTCTACCCACCCCCCCCATTATCTTGGGATCTTACTGATTAATAGCACAGAAATATTATCTACTATTTATTGAGTGACTTTGTGCTAGGCTGCATGCTAAGTGCCTTCACATTTTTTATTAAATGGATAAAACAGTTCTGTGAGGTAGGTACTGTTTTTCCCATTGGTGAAGAAAGAAGCAGAGCCTGGACTTCAAAAGCCTGCCACAGGCTCTGCAGAGGGGAGGCAGGGACACCATAGTTCCGACTCTGCTCTGCATAACTCCAAAGCCTCTTTCTATTTCATGCCACTCATTGGTATTAAAACCCGAGAGGGTCACATTCTCCCATACTTCTTGGACTTGGGAATCCCTGAAAGGGGAAATTTCTAAGATGGAAAGTACTTTCCATCCCTAAAGTTTCACATTTCATATTACAGTCAGTTTTGTTTTCTAGATTATTCAGTACTAAATACAATGAGGTTCTTCTTTGAGTTTTCAGAACACAGCTGGGAGAGAAATCAATAGGAATATTTAAATCATCTTCCCCGTCAGCTGATACTCACCACAGATGCGACAAAAATAGTTTAGAGTACATATCAACCCCTTTGAGCGACTCTCTGCCTCTTAAATCACTGAAACTGATCACTCTAGTTTGAAAAACTAAAATGAACAGAATGGCTTCTCTTTTTTCCTTGTATGTATATTTATTTATGCACATGTTATGTGTGGTCTTTGAGGCTTCCCAGTCCCCTTGATACCAAGACTCCCCAAAGTAAGAATCCTTGTGAAGGTGATCAACATTGAATCAACAATTTTTAAAAGAAGATATTCCAGAAGCCAAGATCAAGCTTAGGCCCAGGCCATGGTTACAGGGTGACTCCTGCTTTTAGCCCTCTTCTGTCCTTCCTAGCTATTTGCAAAAGCAACACCAGGTCAATCGTTTCAGGCCTCGGCTCCAGAAGACAACTTGTCACTTTGTCCTACGCCTGGGATATCAAGCTCTAGGCCAGTGTCCACAGTGGACTGTGGTGCTGACGGCCTAGACCCTTTGTCTCCCCCAGACACAGCCAGCTGCCACTCCAGAAATCCCCACCAAGGCCAGTTCCTTCAGATCTCCTTGAGGGTGAACATTCCTATCAGGGAACAAGAGGAGAGTTGGGAGAATCCACAGACTACATGCTAACAGACGGGCATGCGGGGAACGTTCTTGTTGTACCCTGGAGCCCAGACCTCCAAGGCAGTGTCATCGTCTGGGGCTTCACTGTGAGATGCTGGTCTGCTCACATCAGAATCTCAGGGCTGCTGTCACTCCTAAGGAACCAAGGAGCTGTTCTCATCTTTTCCAAGAAGCAAGGACAGCAACAAAAGCTAAATCCCAAAGGATAAAGATGTTAAAGCAATTTGCAGTAGCATATTTCCACTGTGAAAAACCCATTCTTTACTCAATGAATCTGATAGAATTGAATTTTTGACACAAGAGCCATCAAAATTCAGTTTAGATCAGAACATCTCTGTGCCTCACAGGGGTCATTCAACATTATCCTGAGAGTGGCGTTGGAGAAGGAAGCCCAACCACAGATCAGAAAGAATATGAGTAGCACAGCCCCAGGTGTAACTCCATGGTTTATAAAGACCTCGGTCTTTCTCTTCTCTAGATAATTTCCCGCAACCAGCCCCAATGGCCATGCTTCCCAATGGCAGTAGTGACTACTCAGTGGGAAGTTTATGTCACCACATTTAGATTAATTTAGATTTTCCTCATTAGAGCAAACACAGGGTCATTACTTTCACCACTCTGGGCTGCTCTGGGGCCAATCCAGGCAGGACCCTGAATCACTGCCTATTGTAGGCATCTACCTGTGAAAGGCCAAGGGCTAATCCTTGCCCTGAACAAACAAATTATTTCCTGTATGGAGTCAGAAACCAGAAAGGCTGGACGCAGGAGCAAGACCACCAGAAACAGAGTAAAGCTGAAAATTACTTCTGCCTTGGCATTAACCAATATTAATTAATTCTGCCTTTGTTTTCTTTTTTTCTTTGACTTTCTTTTATTGTTATTGTTCAATTACAGTTGTCCCCATTCCCCCTCATTACTCTCCCCTGCCCTACCCACCAAAATATGGTCAAATTAGGCCCTTTGCACTTAACTGATCTAGAAAAGACTTTTTCACAAAAAGTTATAGAACAGCTTTGAATGTTGCTATGTGTCTTTTTTATAACATTTAAAAACATTCCTGCAGCATAATATAGATGAGGAAGATAGTGGCTCCTCCTATCCCTTAACAAGCTTTCACCTAAGGGTTTCATTCAGAGAGAAGTGTCACCAATTCTGATCATTGCAGCCACCGTAGAGCAGCAGTGATTACAATGTTTGATTATATCCTGTGCAAATATTTGAATTATTTTAACCAATGTGTGAAGGAAAGTGAATCAGAATTTGTTTATAACAGAATATATTAGAGCTGATGACCCCAAATATCTACAGTATTTGGTTAGTAAACTGGAAAGTATCTTTCAGTGATTCAATCTATTAAAACAGCATTTATTTATATTTATGCCATAAATATTTCCTAGTAAATTAGTGTAAAGTATATAAATCTTTATAAAACAGGGAAACTATGATCAGTATATAATAGACATGTTAGCCATTGAAAGAGGGAAGACACACCCTGGCTGAATCAAGAAAAGTGTCATGAAGGACAGAGGTGTTTGAACACCTGACAAAAGTAGCACAGTTTCACTAGGAAAAAGTCAAAGGGAGAGAAGTCCCAGCAGATTTTGCACACATGGGGTCGAAAAGGCAGGCATAAGCTAAAGGAGCAAGGAGATTTATTAGGCTCCAGCATAACTCACATGAAGTTGTAACAGCAGAAGGACCAGAGCATATAGCCTGACTATAACAATATCACTTAAATTAATCTGGTAGACAAGGGACAGGCATTGAAGGTCCTTGAGCAGAGAAGTGTCATGGTTAGAAGTAGCTTTATGAAGACTATGGTGGTCGTGGTTCTATGATCTTCCCAGACGGCTGTAACAAAGTACTACAACCCTGGTGCCTTAAAATAACAGTAATTTATTCTCTCACGGTTCTGGAGGCTGGAAGTGTGAAATCAAGGTGTCAGCAGGGCCATGATCCCTCTGATGGCTGGAGGAGAATCTGTCCCGTGTCCCTCTTTTAGCTTCTGCTGGTTGCCAGCAATCCTTGGCATCACTCCAGCCTCTGCCTTCACATGGTATTCTCTCACTGTGTCTGTGTGTCTGTATCCAACTTTTCCTCTCTTAATAAGGATATCAATCATATCGGATTTAGGATTCGCCCTAATCCAGAAGGATCTCATCCTAACTTGATTACCTCTACAAAGACCCTATTTCCAAATAAGATCACATTCACCAGTTCCAGGTAGACATGAACTTCAAGGGATACTATTTAATCCAATCAAGAGGCCAAAAGTAGGAGAAATTAACTCAGGGAAAGATTGGCAACTCAGAGACATCAATGAGGAGCCCAAGCCCAGAGCAGCAACACTAGGCATGAAGAGGAGATAAAAGGCAGAATCAGTTGGGTTGGATTAGAGGAGGAGGGAAGTTAAAGATGACCCAGAGGTCTGGGACTGGGTGCCTGGGTGAGGGTAGTGCCCCAACACAGGTGGGAAGGAGAATGCGGTTGTTAGTTTGGTGAGAAATTAGTTTGATGTTAGTTTTCCTTGCATACAGCTAACAAAAGATGTTGCTACGTGTGGCTGTTCAGGCAGCAGGCATTTAGAGCTGGAGTGCTGGGCAGAGGTTAGGGCACGTAGAGGGCATTTAGGGTAAATTCAGCAAAAGGAGGTAGAGAACTTATCCTCAGAGTGGATAAAAGCCTGGACTGAGAGAAGGTGAATGAGAAGGACAGAGACAGGCAGGATTTTGGAGAACAGCTCACGTGCACACCAGGAAGGGAGAGAGGCGATGAAAGAGGGAGAATGCAGGAAGCCAATGGGCAGGGACTGAGAGCAGCAGGGGGAAGAAAAGAATAGTTTTTTTTTTTTAATAAATCATGATTTAATCCTTTTATAAAATATAAACTTGCATTCTAGGATATTTCCTTTATATCTACACAACATGCATGAAATTTTAGGATTTCTTCATAAAATAACATGGAATATATAACAAATATTACTCATAAAAACATAATTCCTCAGGAATATCCGTGTATTCAATCCTGAGCAATTTTAATGTTATATGTTAATATATGCGTTCAGATTTTTGATGAAGAAATCATTTCTGTCAATACATAGATAACACAGCAACATGTTGCAAGCAAAGACACCATTTTAAAAAAGTGTTCTGTGTCCTGCCCTCTCTCTGTGCCTTTAAGATACTCACTGTTTTTAAACTTCACATGAGTATAGCCATGCGGTACACATCCTTTCGTGTCCAGCCTCTTTCATTCAAAGATGTATTCCTAAATCTACCCATGTTATTGGGTGTAACAGAGATTCATTCATGTTCATTGCTGTACTTCATTCCATTATATGGCTTGTCAGTATGAATATATAACATATTTATCTACCTCCAATTGGCATTTGGATAATGTTAATTTTTGAGCTATTATCAATAATGCTGCTATGAAAATCCTGGGCATGAGTTTGGTGCTCAGACAGACACATTTCTTTGGGTGTATGCCAAGATGTGAAGCTTATTTGTAAATGTCTCCTAATTTTAAATCTTTAACAAAATAGCTCAGGTAAGAAGATTATAGTCTGTTTCCCCTTTGGTGCAGAAAACAAATGAAGTTTTAAACAGACAAATTTTAATGATGGAAAGCTAATCTGAAAACACCACAGCCAAGCAAGACTTTTGAAAGAACATCGTAAGAAAGTCTTTTTGAAAAACACCATGAAGAAACCAAGTTAGGCTTCCTTAAAGAGCAGCTCTGAAGAATTTGAAAGACAGAAAGAGCTCTGTTTTATTTGGAGAAAGCAGAAGTGTTCTAATTGCCAATTTCAGCCTGAAAACTGAAAAACAAAACACAACAGAAGAATCGAGTGTAACTCTATATACTCTGTGACTTTTTTGAAGTACTGCAAGTTGCAATTCTCAGAGCTTCATTAAGATAAAATAAGTCATTTTGCTTTTTCACCAGGGAGTCATATAATCTCTTTAATTAAGAGGAAGTAAAACAGTTATTCCACTCTGAAGGCCTGGTGCATGCTAGTTCACAGTCCTGAGAAGTAAATTTATACAGGCTTGCTGGTGTGACACCTTGCCATTCCTTCTCCCCGAGCCCTGCATACTCTGTTACTGCCACCTTCCCATCAACACCTCATTAAATAGAATGCCTGCATGAGCGAACAGCAAACCGCTGGGTCTGTGTCCACGGGGCAGGGGCTGAACTCTGCCTCCCTGTGACCTCAGTTCCTGAAAAGAATGAATTTGCAGAGTGGTCAAGGAGACACCTGAGCTGATCTGTGGTGTCTCAGGAGCCTGAAGTGCTGTTAATGCAGGAAGGAAGGAAGCGTGCTGCCTGCACCTGGAGATACGATGTCTGGATTCGGGGCCCTGGCCTCAAGCTGGCCTTCAGCAGATGGGAGGAAGGAGGAAGCCCAAAGTCCCCGAGGGCCTGTTCCCTCATGTCCCAAACACAGTTCATCTCGGATCAATTTTACACTCCTCCCAACTTTAAGAATTGCATCACTCTATGTTTTTTGCTCCAACATTAACTTCAACTAAATTCCTCTAGTGCCATTATTGAGTCTCTCCATTACACAATGGAGATGCTATTAAGATTATCTTGTAAATGAATACCAGACATTTTCCAGTAAGCACCTCCCCATCACCACCACACACACTTTTTAACCAACTTTGCTTCCTCACAAGAACTCTCTCTGTTTTATTCAACAGAAGACTACTTTTCCCTTAGTGAAAGGGAACAAGTGATTGTTCACAAAACTAGATTGCTGTACACACACAAGCCCAGTGTAGTGGTTGTATCAGTGATTCTGGATCCAGAAGAATGAGGCTCGTATTCAAGTTCCACCGTTGGCCTGGCTGTGAGGCTATGAGTGAGTGACTTAACCATTCTGTTCCTGAGTTTCCCTGTCTGCTGAATGGGAAGGGTGAAGTTGATGACCACCTCGCTGGGCCGTTGTGAGGATTAAATAAGTTCATATTTGTGAGGCACAGAGTATGTGATTAGAAGTGAGTAGATAGATAGCTAAGCAAATGAGCAATAAGTAAGATCTTACTTAGAAATTAGAAATGCACATTCTTAGATGTAAAAGACCTGCCTCACTTATACAATATCTAACATCTAACCTATTGTGAGTAAAAAGGCTGTTATTAAACAACAATACCATACTTGAACAATTAAAAGAAAAGGAAAAAAGATTTAAAAAAGAAAAAACAAACAATAATACCAATGCATAGTCTAAGAATAGTTCATAAAAATAGCCTTCCAACAATTTATCACTCTAGCATTTCCAGTCACAAGATTAATAGCTTGGTGTTTGCAGTACATGACAAAAATCATTACAACCTCAATGCAAGTTTAATAGAAAATAGCAAACTCAGTAAATATTTAATGTTCAATTTTGTTAAATTAATTAAATGAATTATTTAATTCATTAGCTGCTATTTTGTAATGATTGTTTATGTGTCCAAGAAAGTAAAGGTATCTACATTGTCCCGTCAAAAATGCTCAAGAAATGATATCCTGAAGGTCATTGTTATCATTGTTTTCTCCAAACACAGCTAGTGACCTTAAGAATAAGTGGGAACATAAAGAGATTAGCAACAGAATAAACTAGAGGCCCACTATAAATTTAGGGAGGCAGTGGGATAAGCCTTACTGATAAAAGTCATTGGTAACAAGTCTTTCTTTACACAGCTAAGTCTCAGGGGAACACGCAACCATATTTAAGGTGTCGATGCTCTCGTATATCTTGGCACACAGTGGGAATTCTAAGCACCTTTATTGCCAAGGCTGCTGATCCTTTATGAGATTAGCTCTGAGTTTTGGAGATTTGAAATTGAGTAGCTGACAAGTGTTATCAATTTCATACAGTTCACTTCTGATTAGGTGTCAAGGGCCAAAGTCTTTCAAGATTCAACATTTTCTTTGCTTTGATATCGTCTCAAGGCCAAAGGGAAGTTTTATGAAGGGGGATATTTGGATGATTTACCCTTTGTTTTGCTTAGTGTGGTTTTAGTTTCCATTCGTCCCAATAGGTATATTTGGCGTAGGTCATACAGAGATGTATAAGGGAACCATTAATAAAGATTCTCTTAAATTGCCTCTAAATGTGGACTTCTGTAGGTAGATGGATCTCACATCTTGTTGCTCGTCATTAGTTTATGCCCATTATTGGAATGTTCATGGGACATAGCTGGGCCCATTTGGATCAATGAAGCCTTGGTTTAAAAAGGGGAATTAGTATTGGGGAATTAGTTTTAGGGAATTTTCTAAACCAGTAATTTTGCTTATTAAGGGAGATTATAAGTTGAAATAAAAATGAGATGCCATTTTCTCGCTTCACATTGCCCCAAATTCAAAAGTTGGCTCTCATACCATGTGGCTGACTGAGGCATCCTCTATATTGGGGGGGTGTGAATTGATACAACCTCTATGGAGGGTAAAATGTACAATCTCTATTTGTTTTTAATGTATATGACCTTTGAGCCAGAAATTCTACTTCTAGAAGTCTACCTTATAAGTATTTTGGCACTTATATAAAACACACTTTCTGTTGTATTAGTGACACATTCAAATACCTGTCTTTAGGGAATAGGTTAAATGAGATATTCCAAACAATGAAGTGCTATTTACAGTTGTAAATATGCTACTATTTGTACTATTTGTGTATGCTAATATATATGTAAAATATATATGCATGACATATATCCAGGCATAAAATTTCTCTCTCTCTCTCTCTCTCTCTCTCTCTCTCTCTCTATATATATATATATATATATATATATATATATATATATATATATATATATATATTTCAGGCTAGCTCTAAGTGTTTTATCTAGAGTTATCACATTCATTCCCAAAACAACCCTATTAGGCTTGGATATCTTTAAATCCCATGTAACTTTTACAAATGAGAAAGAACCATCAAAATGTCTATAAAAGATTTGGGAGAACATGCAAGGCTCTGTTCTTCCACAACCTGCATTTGTTAGACTGCAGGTGGTGGGGCTGAGGTTGTTACCCTGGAGCCTTCTCAGTTTGCCTGCTGGTGCTGATCGCAGAATCTCTACAAATCCCTTTTACTCCAAACCGTACAGCCAGCGACAGGTAGCAAACCTGAAAGACCAGACGAGTTATTGTGCATTTTTTCCATCATGAGCCCAGCACGCTGCTGCATGTGCCTGACACCAATTTCACTGTTTGTTAGTTTTGAAAGTCTTGAAATTCATCCTTGTGAGCAGGCAGGGTAGGAGGATGTAGGAACCAGGGCTGGAGTGGGTGGGTGGGACAGATGTGGAGGAATAGAGTCTTTGTCCTTATCTGAGATGCTGTCAAAATTGAAAATGCATTGTGAGTAGGGAAGACAAGGTTGGTTGTGTCAACCGTCTGACACAAACACGGGAAGAATGAGGCAGACACTGCGGGCATGGTCTGCTGGCACCACTGCCCTGATCCACGGCAGTGCCAGCCTGAGGGGGTCCCTACAGAGGCAAGCCTTTAAATTAACATCTGTCCTGAGAGACAGCTACACCAGACAGGGGAACCTTTATAACTAGACCCAGACAGGCAGCTGTCTGTGGGGCCATTAAAAGAGACTGTTTCACTAAAACAAGCATAATATCTTTAAAAATCCTCTTTCTTTCTAGTTTTAAGTTAAGGCAGAAGCCTGACAGACAGTATGTCAATAAGGCACTGGTAATGACCGCTGTTACATGTATCATTGTGCGGGTGCTTGCAGAATAAACTGGGCCTATAGACCATAACCGAATGGTCAAAATAAAAGCCACTGATTTTGCCTTTAAATAATTATTTAATTTTTGTTTCAAATTTCTGCTTAGCTTCACTAATCGAGGTATACAAATGGTTAACAAGGCTATCTCAATGACCAATTCAGGGCAACTTTATGGTGGTCTGATCCACTGCTTTGTGCCTGACCTTCAAATAAATGCTTTTGCTGAGTAGAAAATCACTGCACTAGGGTGGATAGAGAGACTATTCTGGAAAAACATTTTGCATAGTCAGTTGCCCACTGCCTCAGGGTTGCACGCCGTTGCACTTAACAGAGATTGTTTGATATGTATGGAACTGTGCTCTCGTTGAACCAAGGACCTCACCTCTGCAGAGTACTCACGCTGTTGAAGTGGGTGATTTCTTTTTAAATCTGTAGAATAACATAGTTCTCTCTGGAAGGATGGTGTACCCACAGTTTCCTTAGAGAGGACGGAGACGGCACCAGCTTCCTGTCTGTGTAGGGAATTCAGCCACTCCCCACCCCCCAAAGACTTTTTTTTTATCTGAGTCCTATCCCCAAAATGTTGTGAAGATTTTTCATAGACATGGGAAAAGGAGAGGGTCACCCAAGATTCAAACAGAAAGAAACTCTAAATTTTAAAATACAACCATAAATATTATAATTTAAGTGTGTAGAACAAATCTAGCATTTGTCTACTGTATCAGGTGTTTTGCTGAGTAATTATTCTCAGTTGGTGAGCCACAGCCTGGTGGTCTGGTCAGATCTTTCCCTGGTGGTCATTAATCTTTAATTCATGGGTAAAGTGTCTTTTTTTTTTCAATCTGTGATTTATACCATCAAAGTGATACCTCTGGGGTGGAGTTAGGATTCAGTGCTGCAACTACTGAGTCCTTGGTTGCCACCTCCTCAAACGCATGGTCTCTGGGTTCAAACCCTTAGATCCATCATGGCCCCAGCCATGCTTCTGTCACTTTTTGCTGCAAATCCCTCCTCAGGAGGCATGCTCTGCACCTCGCTCAGTCTTCCTCATTGCCCTTCCCATTGGGAGAGAGGAATGGTCTCCTTTCCCCTTTTATCAGTGAGCTCTCCCTCATCCCCCGCGTCCCAGAGTGAGTGCCACCAATGAGGAAGTACACTCTTCTTTCATACACCCCCCAAAAGATAGCACAGTAGTCCCCATTTGTTCACGGTTTCATTTTCCATGGTTGCAGTTACCCAGTCAACTGCGGTCCAGAAATATTGAATGGAAAATCAAAAAATGAACAATTCATAAGTTTTAAATTGTGCATTATTCTGAGTATTGTGATGAAAGCTTGCGCCATCTCACCCTAGCCTCCTGGGGCAGGGGTCATCCCTTTGTCCAGCGTCTCCACACTATGCACGCTTCCATTAGTCACTTAGTAGCCATGTAGGTTATCTGATCTGCTGTCACAGTAACTCGGTTATTGTGTTCCAGTTACCCTTGTATTACTTCATAATGGCCCTAAAGCCATTCATATAACTTTGATTAGAGTAGATTGTTATAATTATTCTATTTCATTATTAGTTATTGTCTCTTCCTGTGCCTAACTTATAAGTCAAACTTTATTATAGTTACACAAGTATAGGAAATATATATGTATAGTGTTCAGAACTATCCATAGTTTCAAGCATCCATTGGAGGTCATGGAACATACCCTAGAAGATAGAGGGAGATACCGTACACAATTACATCATATCTTGCCATGTCTTCTCAAGACTACATAGTCTTAAAGAAGGAGCTTTGTCTTAACCTTCTTAGCAGGACTAATACTCATCCCAGTATCTGGCCCAGTTCCTGAATAAATATTTGTTGAAAGGATGAATGAATAAATACACAAATATCCAGATTTTATATAAGCATCAATACAACTTCTCCATAATTACCAAAAATGTATCAGTTAGACATAATATAATTACTAAAAGAGCTTCCCCAATCTGCCCAAGCCATTCTTTACCATATTTTTATCTACTAATAGGCACTGATGGCACTGAACTTGCCTTATAATAATGTATCTTCAGTGGTTTCCCTGCATTCAGACTGGTGAGGTCCTTCTGCTTCTAGGGAACCAACCTGCCCCACATGGCTCATATATATCATCCACTAACACCAGAATCCATAATAAATATCTCATAAATGAGACATTCCACTACCACTACCAATTTCCCCAGTCCACTACCAATTTGCTCATTCTCTTTTCATTTTAACACCCTTCTGATCAATTTCTCCCTTTTGGAAATAGTTAAAGTGATTAGCTCCCAAAGTAGGATGTTCTTGATACGTACTGCTTGGAAGCCTAGCTCAAGGATACTAATCACTGACACTGCTCAAATTATGCAGTTTCTTGTCCTTGAAGTTTGCTGTTTACACTCTAGAAGAAGCCACTGCCATGGACTGTCCTTAAAGCCCAAAAAATTATCTTAGAAAATAGCCATGTGGCCCTGGCTGGGTTGCTCAGTTGGGTAGAGCATCATCCTGATAAGCCTAGGTTGCGGGTTTGATTCCTGGTCAGGGCACATACAAGAATCATCAATGAATGCATAAATAAGTAGAACAAGAAATCAATGTTTCTCTCTCTCTCTCCCTTTCTCTCTCTCTCCCCCTTCATCTCTCTCTCTAAAATCAGTACATAAATTTTTTTAAAGTAGCCATGTAAAATCATTGCTGGGGCTCGGATACTGCCTTATATGAAAAATATTAACTATTCTCCATCAGTTGATACCTTATCCATTGTAAGAGGATTAATGAAATAAACAAGTGTATCTTTTATGAAGTTTCAACAACTCAAAATACTTTGTCCAATGAAATTCATAAGGCAAGCTAGAGAAAGCCTAGTTTTGAAAGCCCTCCTGAGCTTTCTGGGAGACCAGAAATATACTGCATCTGTGTAACCCCGATCTTCCCCAATAGTCTCCTGTGTGTATGGTTGATGGCTCACCCATCTTACCTGGTGAAAGGAGGCACCCAGCTTTTTGAGTACCTGGTGGCGGCTATAGTTTTAACAGAAGATAGCAACAGCTAGTGGAGTGTTTGTTGTTGATGTCGCTTGCTCTGGTCATTGCATCAAGTACAGACATGGCAAACACAGTAGCTGATAGGGAGGTCTGTGAATATGAGTTTGCTCATCAGGGAAATATAGTTTCTACACATTTTTGGCTATTGGAGCCATTCATCACAGCACTGCGCCCCCTCCCTAGTGCCTTTGCCTAACAGGAGACGCCTGTCAGGAAGCCTACTCCAATTCTTCTATCGGAGGCCTGAAAACAGAACCCAAACCCTAACTCAAAGAATGTTTATGTACAATTTATGACCGACTGTCAAGCTAAACTGCTCGGACAGGCTCCAAATGTGCTTTAGAAATAATACGATGCTTTTTAATCAATTTTTTCTGCATTCTTTACTTCATGGTTGCTTTGTTTAAATGTTAAGTGCCAAATTAAGTGGATCTGTATGTCCTCTGGGAAAATGAAAATTCACAGAAAGATACTAAATTGGAAAGTTTCATATGTTCCCACTTTAGAGAGCTCTGATGAGAAGAGAAGTTTTATTATGGAGCAAAGACCATTTGTGTTTATAGTTTCTTCTCAGTTTCATGTGGGCTACCTTATTCTTTGTTATCAGCTTTGACTGCTACGTGGTCACACCTTGTTTAGAGCCAGAGACGACTAGAATTTGCCTGGATCGTGAAGCTCTGAAATGTTTAGGGAACGGAAGTTGCTTGCAGACCATGGCTGTTTTCCATACGATAGTCATAGCAAGAATAGCCAGTATAGGTCTGATAAGCAAGTGCTCCTGAGAGACTTTTCTCAGGCCTAAGAAGTTGTCCAAAGGATGGTCTTTCTTAAGATATAAGGTTTCTACCTTGAAAGGGAAAGACATTCTGACACATGCTACAACACGGATGAACCTTGAAAACGAGGATGAACCTTGTGCTAAGTGAAATGAGCCAGACACAAAAGGGCAAACATTGTCTTGATGCCACTTATATGAGGAAGCAACAGCATTCAACATCCATAGAGATAAAAAGTAGGGTGCTGGTTGCCAGGGGCTGGAAAGCAGGGAGGATGGGGGGTTGTTATTGAAAGAGGCTGAGTCTCAGTTTTATAAGAGAAGAAGAGCCCTGAAGATTGGCTGCCCAGCGGTGTGAATGTACTGAACGATACTGAACTTTACACTTAAACATAGTGAGGATGGTAGATTTTTATGTTACATGTATTTTACCATAATTCACTTTTGAAGTAAAAAAAGAAGCAAACTTTGGAGGCAGGGAAGAAGACATTTGCACGGTTTAGTGGAGATTCTTTAACTGGCAGAAGCTTAAGGAGTTGACACAAGAGGTTAAATTTTTTCCCTTGATGTTTATCTACTCTTGCAGAGGAGGGGGTGGGATGGAGGATGGGGGAGAGTGTGAGGGTATCTAATAATATTCTGAGGAAAAATTTAGTGCCCCCACAATTTTTGTTTCCTTGTTTTTCACAAGACTATGTGCTGTTCTGTCATCGTGTACAGAACAAGGTCTGATGCGTGTTTTACAAAGAACTATTGATGGCATGTCTGTGTGAATTGCCCTATCCTTGGTCACAGCCAACTTCTATGAGACCCACTGCCCCCATCTACAATACACTCCAGTGTGTTTGGCCATTTATGAAAGGTCAGAAATGAACTGAGAAATGGCTAGAGTCAAAAACATGTGGCCCTATAAATATCAGAGTCAGACAGTTTAGTCCATTTTTTCCCACTCTGGCTTCTCACTCCATCTCACTGTCTCTTACTCTTTCACCCACTGCTGAGGTTCCCTGCATTTTGCACAGCACCTCGGACTGTGAAGTTATGTTGTAAAGAGGAAGCAGTGGCCAGATTCTTCACCTGGCGATATCGCTGTGTGCCCAGTCTGGTCCCATAGCACCATTAAGATAGCTTTCTGAAAAAAAAAAAAAAAAAATCCTTTAAGATCTGTGGCTACAAAGCACCAGCAGTAGAGGCTGCGATGTTCTGTTTTGTTTTAAGGGTTTCCACTTCCCATTAGTGGTAATTCTGCCTTGTGACTAAATTTGATGCCAGCCGTGGTTTCTGAGCTGAGAGTGTGCAGGTTTGGGCTGTCAGCCTAAGAACAAATCGGAACAGTCATTATGACGTTAGCTGCCAAACTGGAAGACTTTGAAGTGACGCTGGAACATCTGCTCATGGACGTGTTTGTAAGTAAAGGCTTTCATTTACTCCACACACAATAGTTCCTCCTCTGCCACCCCCAAAGTCTTTGTTTGCGACTGTCCCCATTACTGGATCTGAATCTGCTCCGCAATTGTGCAATTCTCACTCAGTGCCCTTATTTCTTACTCCTGAGCCTTGCGGGGAGAAAACCATAGTCTCTAAGTGCCTGAGTCGGGTGGGGTGGTCTGTATAGATTGAATAGCAGAGAAGTGACTTTTTAAATCAAGTACTTCCAGAGGTCTGAAGAAATGGGGTGAAGAAACAAAATAGTTGTCAGAAGAGACAGAAGCAGCTTCAATAGGCATTCCTTAAAAGAATCAGATTTGTGCATAAAGTGAAGTGATCGGTCCAGAAAAAGCGGGGCAGCGGGGGGTAGGCTCAAAATACTGTGTTTTTCAGGTGGAGAACGCTAAGGGCAGGACAGAGTGAGAACTTCACTCTCATGGAGCCCCAGTGCCTGGACCCTGGCCACTTCCATAGGTATTAGGTTACCAAGCCTTCCTCAGGAGTTGATTTTATAGGATGAGGCTGTTTTCGTGACTCATTTTTAAAGAAACAGCAACTGACAAGGACACTTCTGTTCTTGTGATGCTTTTAAGAAACACGATCTTTGAAAACTCCTGGCATTCATAGCAACTTAAACATCACTTCTACCCCAAACCAACCACAAGCCTTCTTAGTGTTTTCTCAGGGTTTTCTGCTGGTGACAGGTCTGTCTGTTTTGCATTATCGATGGGGTTTGGGGAACTACAGACTGTGTAAAACATGCAGGTGGTAACACAGCTGAAAGGTGTTCTCCTTCCAAGAACAACACAGGCGCTGCCTCGGGAAAGGCGGCTGCGGTCCATTTTGAGGACAAGCCAGTCTGCATCTCAAATCTGGAAAAGGCTGCGGAGGGTGGGCTCTCTCACTATACATCACTGAGTCCCTTTCAGGAACCTTTCAGGAAATGATGTGTTTTGGCAGACGTGAGAGTCTGGGGCTTTTTTTCTTTATTAATTTATAATTTGTCTTCAAATTGAGGTAACGTTCTGCTGGCAGGATGCCTAGAAGGAATTAGCCTGTCCAGGCTGGGTACCAGAATTCATTTGACCATAGGGTAAGGAAGTTATGACTCAAAGAGGAAAGTGTCAAGAAAGAAGAGCGTCCTTCTGGGTTTCCAGTGATGGGAGATTGTGGCCAGCGGCATCCTTAATTTATCTGAAGTAGTAATAGAGAATGAGCAGCAGGATGGGGAAGTTTCTTCGACAGCCGATGTCCTCTGCCCAGCCACCTTGGCCTGCCTCTGGGGGGGCTTTGGGGAGGTGGATAGGCTCCCCTTGTGGGATGGTCTGTGAGATACCAAAGGGCCAGTGTGCACGTGCTCGTCTCGGGGGCAAAATTCACCAGGAAGTTGTTTTATTGAAATATGGCAAAGTCATTAATGTATTACCTTTTTCTCCTTAACTGCCCCTACCTCACCCCATGTCCCCAACACCTCCACCAGTGTGATATCTTGTTTGGAAGCTCCAAGATGCACTCACTCCCTTTTGAAAGAAAATGCAGGCACACAGTCCATCCTTTTCTATAAATACAACCCACGGTTTCAGGCCCCAGCTGAGCCCTCTCTCTCGGCTGAGCTGTCTGTTCTGCGTTCAGCACCCCTCCTCTAGTTCATCCTCCACTGGCCATCTCCAGAGCAGCTGCCCTGCACCCCAGTTTTGTAATTAACAAAAAATTATTTCTTAGACTGTTTTTAGCTTCACAGCAAAATTGAGCAGTAAGTACACACACACACACACACACACACACACACACACCCCTCCCCCCCATGGACATCCCACACAAGAGTTGTTACAATCAATCAATGAACCTGCTTTAACACATCATTATCACTCAAAGTCAATAGCTTCCATTAGGGTTCCCTCTTGGTGTTGTACACGCTAGGTTTTCCAGATGGGTAAGGACATGTGTCCTTCACTGCAGTGTGTACAGGACAGTGTCACTGCCCTAAAAATTCTCTGTGCTACATGTACTCATCCTTCCCTCCCCTCTAACACCTGGCAATTAACTAATCTTTTTACTGTCTTCATAGTTTTGTCTTTTCCAGAATGTTGGAATCATACAGTATGTAAGATGGACTTCTTTCACCTAGCAATATGCAGTTAAATTTCTAACATGTCTTTCTATGGCTTGGTAGCTCATTTCTTTTCAGCATTGGGTAGTATTCCATTGTCTGATGTACTACACTTATTTATCCACTCATCCACTAAAGGACATCTTGGTTGCCTCCAAGTTTGGACAATTATGAATAAAACTGCTATAAATATCCATGTGCAAGCTTTTATGTGCACATATGTTTCAATTAATCTGGGTAAGTACTAAAAAACTCCATTGCTGGATCAGATCGTAATAATAGTAAGTTAAGTTTTGCAAGAAACTGCCAAACTGTCTTCTAAACCTCCAACATGTACCATTTTAAATTCTGACAAGCAGTGAACTCTCATACACTATTGCTCCACATTCATGCCAACATGTGGTGTTGTCAGTGTTTTGGATTTTAGCCATTCTAATTGGTGGGTAGTGATATCTCATTGTTGTCTTAACTTGCAACTCCCTAATCATATATTATGTGGGACATATTTTCATAGACTTCATTGCCATCTGTATATCTTCTTTGGCAAGGTGTCTCTTCAGGTTTTTTGTCCATTTTTTAATCTAGTTGTTTGTTTTCCTATTGTTGATCTTAAGGGTTTATTGTATATTTTGGATACCAGTCATTTGTCAGATATGTCTTTTACAAATATTTTTCTCCCAGTCCATGGTTTGTTTTCTTATTTTATTGACAGTGTTTTTTTGCAGAGCAGAAAATTTTCATTTTAATGAACTCTGAAATCTAATTTGTCAGTTCTGACTTTCATGGGCCATGTCTTGGTGTTGTATCTAAGATGACATAGCCATGTCCAATGTCAACTGTGTTTTCTGCTGGGTTATCTTCTAGGGGTTTATAGTTTCGTGTTGTATATTTAAGTCTATGATCCATTTGAGTTAATTTGTGTGAAGGGCATCAGGTCTCTGCTTAGATTCATTTTTTTCCATGTGGATGTTCAGTTATTCTGGCACCATTTAGTGAAAAGATTATCTTTGCTCCATTAGACCACCCTTACTCCTTTGATAAATCGGTTGACTAGATTTATGCAGATCTCTTTCTGGACTCTCTACTCTGTTCCATTAATCTGTTTGTCTGTTCTTGCACAATGCCACACTGTTTTAATTGGTGTAGTTTTACAGTACACCAATTAATGTCAGCTCTCCAACTTTGTTCTTTTCCTTCGATATTGAGGTGACTAATCTGGGCTTTTTGCCTCCCAGATAAATTTCAGAATCAGTTTGTTGATATCCACAAAATAATTTGCTGGGATTTTTATTAGGATCATGTGGAATCTATAGCTCAAGTTGGAAAGAACTGACATTTTGATACTGTTGAGTCTTCCTATCATGAGCATGGAATATTTGTCCACTTATTTAGTCCTCTGTTGATATCTTTCACCAGAGGTTTCCCATTTTCCTCATATAGATCTTTAGATCTTATATTTTGTTAGGATTATACCTAAATATTTCATTTTGGGGTGCTAATGTAATTGGTAATATGTTTTTAATTTCAAATTCCACTTGTTCATTGCTGGTATAGAGTAAAGCAATTTACTTTTATATATTAACCTTGTATCCTGTAACCTTGCTATAGTTGTTCCAGGAGTGTATTTTTCAATTCTTGCAGATTTTTTGCATGGACAATCACATCACCTGTGAACAATCACAGTCTTATTTTTTTCTTTCCCAATCTGTATACCTTTGGTTTCCTTTTCTTGCTACATTAGCTAGGACTCCCGATACAATGATGAACAGCAGTGGTGAGGGGGACATCCTTGTTCCTGAGCTTAGCAGGAAAGCTTCAAGTTTCTCATCATTAAGTGTGATGTTAGCTGTAGGCTTTTTGTAGATATTGTTTATCAAATTGAGGAAGTTCCCCTCTATTCCTTGTTTAGTGAGGGTATTTATCATGCATGGGTGTTGGATTTTTTTCAAATACTTTGTCTATATCATTTTCTCTGGTAAAATGGAAAATTCCTCTGGTTTTCTTCTTAAGACCATCCTTGTTAAGAAGAACAGAATACTCTGACATACTTCCATGTGGACATCCCTAAAGAACATTGAGAATGAGCTCTAAACTTGCACAGACTTGGGTCTCAATCTCAGCGCAGCATCCTCCCTAGTCATGTGACTGTCTACAAGTGTTTAATCTTTCTGAGCTTTCTGAGCTTTGATTTCCTTATCAATACATGTAGCTAATACTACATGGTTTAGAGGATCACAGTGAATATTGAAAAGAGATAATTTAGAGCAAGTAATAGGGCCATGCCTGATTCAAAGGAGGCACTGGGTGAGTTAACCCTCTTCTGCCCCTAGAAAAGGGTTTAAGTCCCTACCCACAGAAAGTTACTTTTCATTCCTTTACTCCTCAGACTCTCTCTTATTCTCTCTCTTATTGTTGTCACAGAAGCACCCCCCTTGAATTATCAGGGGTTTGCATTCTGTCAAAGCACAGTATTTATGCCCTGCTTTAACCACAGCTGTGGCTGTTTCTCTGGCTACCAAAATGGCAGGAGGCACTAGGTCCTGAGCTCTGCAGCCAACAGGGGGCTGGAGCCCTGGGGCACAGGACTGTGCTGGGTTTCTCAGCTCTCCAGCTGGGCTTCTGTGGTGAGGCCTCTGAGCAAGGTGACTTTGAGATGCATTTCCAAAGTCACTTCCCTGGAGAGAGTCAATAAGAGTATGTGACATCCCATAGGCCTTGGGAAGATAAAAGCTCACATAACAATGAAGGCACCTGACATCCATAGGACAGTATCCCTCTTCTCATCCTTGCTAGGGACTGCTGGTTTGCTCACATGAGTCTAATTGTCTAGAAAGAATATTTCCATCAGAGGCCATTAGCCTTGGCTTTCCTCTACAGCTCCTAGCATTCTCATTAGAATGTCATCCCACTATCTCAAGAACAGCTGTTTCCATATTGACACTTCCTTTCCAGGATTACAAAAGGCCACTGGGGGGTTTTGTGGGATTGCAAGGCTTCTGCAAGATGAGATAAAAGGGACACATTAGATCTGGTGTTTCATAATTAGTTGTCACCACTCTGGGGCTCCCAGAGCTGCTGCGATGCTGCTGAATTCGTGAACAAAAATAACACACATATGCATTCGAACAAACATATGCATGCAAACACACACACACACACACACACACACACACACACCTACCACTGCACCAAAGTAAAGAGCACAAAAGGCGAGGTCAGTCAAAGCTTATGAATGACACTTCAGGACAAGCTCCAGAATTGCTGGCAATGCCATTGCGGATGTAGTTGTCTTTCTTCCCCTCTCTGTCTATCCTCATCTTATTTCAAAGGCGTGAAGGGGCTTCTGTCCAAAGCATAGGCTGGGGGCTTTGCATTCAGCGCCCATGTCACTAGCAGATCCATGGACTAAAAGCCTATAACATACACAGAAGGAAAAAAAAACAGGAAATTAATCAGGCCACCTGAAAAGCTATTTACTGCATTAGATAACCCAATTATCTAGATTCAAGTTTGTCCATTCAGAAAGAGGCCGGGCGGCTCCAGCTCTCCCTTCCAGCATTCCATGCACACTTTCTCAAGACCATCAGTGACCTTCTGATTACTACCCACTGCTCTCAGTTTTTATCTGACTTAAACTCTCCAGCATTGCTCCATCTGTTTATAATTTAATTCTTATTTTTATCAAAATTATACATATGCCTGGCAATGTTAATAACATTTTAAAGTTCAAGAGTACTACAGGGCTTATAAAGAAAACAAACAGTAAGACCCTTTCTCTCAGTCTCTGAGTCCCTCTCTCCAGGGGCACTTGTGGAGATCTGTTTCAGCTGTTGCTTCTGTAATTAACTCTAGGCTCTCGTAATATAATTATACTGTGATTTCCTAATTACTCAATTTCTGACATTTTATGCTGCTACCCTGAAGGATGAGGCTTTAACTTACTTAAAGCCTTACTCCAAGCCCTGCAAGCACGCATGTATCTCTTTTTTCTTTTCAATATATCACGGTTTAAATCAAATGTCAGTTTTATGATGACTGCCAAATATTGTTTACGGCAGAGAAGTATTACATATCTTGAATGTTATGTCTTTATGTTTTTCCAGGAGTTAATAACTGCTTTGTTTCATTGTCTGCTTAATATTCTAGGTAGCCCTCAATCATTTCTCAGTTCTTCAGTAGAACTGCGTATCTTCTCTTAATTGGGGAAACTTATCGAATATTCAACATATTCTCTTTTTTTCTAATTTTTGAGACATTCTTTCTCGGTCCCTTCATCCTCCTGCAACAACTGCACCAGCTTCTAAGTGTCTTGAGTGGTTGCCTTCTGGAGGCACCTCTTTCCCATTATTCTGGGAACTCCCTTTCCACCTGTCCTGTGATTAGTTCTTTTTTCCTTGGCATTCATGTTCTTCTCTGTGTAGGTCTAACTTTCATTTACTGGAGACTGTATTCCAGTAAACTTCTGAGAAGAGGTGAGTGAGAAGTAAAATTTTTGTTCTTGAATATCTGCCCTCACACTTAATAACTTGTCTAGTGGTTACTTGTCTGCTGATAAAGTCAGAGGTACATATCCATGCTTGACTCTCAAGTTCCAGGTCAAAATGTTCACATACCAGAAGTTCTGTATGTCTAGAGCTACTTGTTTTCATCTTCCCAAACCTTCACCTCCTCCTGTGTACTTAACTAATAGGACCATCCTTCCTCTAGTCCCTTAGTATAGAGAAACACTGTATACCTCTCTCTACCATTTATGACTCCCCAGCATCTTGTGTTCAACTTCTCACCACTATCCTACTTCTGAACTTAATCATTGCTTGTTTGGACAATTGCAACAACTTTGTAACAGCCCCCCTAGGCTCTTCATTGTACCATTCATCCTCTATCACTCAAGTTCAAAAAATGTAAGTTAGATGGTGTAATTTCCTCCCCAAAAATAACTTTCAATGACTCCCTTTTGCTCACAGAATAGGGTCTAAAATATATATTTTGTATACTGTACAACTCAGAATCTGGTCTCATTATCATTTGCTACTGCCTTTTTTCTCACACATGTGATTCTACTATCTCATTTAATTTTCAAAACAACATTCTGTATTCATGCATTCATGTTGTGGAGGTTTAAAATTCAAATAGAATGGAGTACCCCTAAGCAAGCAGTAACAACTATAATCCCCTACCCATCCTCATTTATATCTAAGGATTTGTCCATTATAGGAGAAATATCTAGGATTTTGCCCATTATGATCACAATTTCCTGCTGAGAAACCCTTTGGCATTTTGACTTCTGATATGTTGGGAATCCTCTAGGGCACATTCAAGATAAACCATATTCCCATGATGTGAGACTTCCAGGCACCCATCTTTGTCCTGGATTTGTAACAAACGTGTTCTTTCTTCCCCTTGGGAAAATGTAGACCACATAGCCTGTCCCAGAGAACCCTGAGCAGGCAGGCAGATGCTCTTGAAAGTGACAATTTCCTGGGCAAAAGAGAGACATTCCAGCTGATGGCCCAAAAGAAAGCCATTCTCCTTTGAAGTACCACAGGGATTACTTAAACCAAGATGGACCATTCTCTGGTTGAAGAAAATGACATGTGAGAAAGGAACCTGCATGGACATTAGAAGGGAATTTAAAAGTTGATTATTAGCCACCCAATGCTTATCTAAGACAGCTGAAATTTGGAAACTAAGCCTAACAAAACTCAAAAGTCAACATCCATTGACAGTGTGAGGTGTGCTATATATATTCCACTAATCCTGAGTAGTCAATACCACAGATAAGGGCATTATTTATTTTGCCATTCTAGGTGCAATTAACAGTTTACCCTGTGCAAACTTCACTTCATAAATATGGCAAATCAATGCTGGTTATCAAAATCTATCCACAACTGATAGCGCATGAAAAAGGGTTGTGCAAAATGGCCTCGAAACCAATCCACACAGCCTGCCCCACACGGGTTGGCTTATTACCTACTTAATCACACAGGCATCCTGGACATCTTATTGATTTGTCAGGACCTACACATGACATCGCTCCTAACAGCATGTGCAGTAAGCCGTTACCACCATGCAGAATAGCCATATCCCAGGCTGCAGCCATTGATTGCCTCAGTTGGCCTCCTACTGGGAAGGGCCAGTGGTGCTCTGATGGAGCAAATCATACCAAGACCAGATGTGAAGGCCCTGTGTGTGAAGGAATAATATCTTCTGCTGCTGGTGGATAAGGTCTCTCCCCCTTTTTTCAGTGAATAGTTGAATGATTTTCTCAGCATGCCAATGAGCATGGTATTTGATGCCCACAAAGCAAGAGACGCTAAAACAAAATGTAGACTTATCCTCTACATCACAGGTGGCAAACACAAGGCCCACGGGCTGAATCCAGCCCTCCACCTTGTTTTTTCTGGCCTGGCACCTCGTTTCTACCTGATGGCAGAACCGAGCTCTCGATTAACTGTTAAGAAGTAGTTACATTTACACAGTCCTAAAACTACATTTGGCCCATTGAAGGCAATCACAAGGCTGATGTGACAACCCTGCTCTACACAGGCCGTTAACATATTTTCTATTTGACATTCTCTACAGCTTGATCATTGCCATCAAGACTGAGTGAGATTCTAGGATGCCCAATTAGCATGGGGGCTTTCATCCAGCAAATGCTGCATTTTCTTCCTATGCTGGAAGACTGAAGGTCTGGGTTCCTTTGTGATGGGATTGTAAGTTTTTCCATTGATGGAGGTAGAGGGTCTTACGCTAATTGCTTCTCTTCTCCTAGTTACTTAAATGAAACGTATTAAATAAAAGTTCACAAAGATCCAAGAAGAAACCTGCTTACCACCCTGTGGCTAAACTGGACCACCTTTGAGGCATTTAGGTGGATAAAACATGGATATCACAGCAGAACATGTATGAAGAGGGAGAAAGATAGATGATGAGGTTCAGGAAGGCTGTTGTGATGGAGGCAAAAGGAAAACAGTATGCAGAATTGAGAGTGGAAACAAATGAGGTGTGTGTGTCTGTGCATGCCGTTTACAAAGGACTTTGGCAAACATTACTTTATGCCATCCTGTTGGGCAGGTGTTCCGTAACCTTCCAGGTGCAAATGCAGGGATAGACTTTTTTCAGTTCACTACTGACATCACCGCAGACAAGAACAGAGTTTGAGCAACAAAAGAAAACTCTTCCCATAAGCAAATGTTCCCTCATGTCCTCAATTGTTGGCCCAGCACATGATGCATAGTAGCCCTACAGGACAGTACAGTGGTTAATGGACTCTGAAGCCACTTATAGTGTCACCTGGGCAGTTACTTCACTTCTCTGTGCCTCTGTGTCTTCATCTTCATTTAGGGTAAATAAAAGTACTGATTTGATAAAGGGTTGTAAGAATTAAGTGAGCTACTATATTTTAAAACCTTTAGAATATTTACAGCAATGGAATGTGCCATATAAGGAGGTTGCCATTGTTTTATTAGACACTCAGAAAAATAATTGGTAAATGAATGATGTGACATAATGAAATGAATAATAAAATTGGTTTAGACAACGGCAAAGCCAATACCACAGAACTTGACATCAAAGACTGGAAGAGCACGGACAATGTAATCTCAGAAGCAGGTAGTAGAGGCGTTTACCTGGTCCACCCACCTTTATGAACCTTGATACTCAGAAATCAAACCGAACAATTCAGTTTAAACTTCTTTTATTACTTTTGCCTGGCTGTTCATGAAGAACTATTAAATGAAACCCAGAATGTATTCCAAGTAGACAAGGGAAAGGGAAAGAAGGAAGGAAAAAAGGAAGGAAAAAGAAAAGGCAGAGAGGGAAGGAAAAGTTGATCTGCTCACCTAAGCAAGCTCTAATTCTTCCTACAATTTCTTCCAAATGCCACAGGAGCAGGAAAAGTCTATGCAAAGATGGGCAATCCCAACAGTGCCCTGCGGCAAATGCAAACCTTATTTAAAACCAAGAGAAAGGGAAACTGTCCTGCTCGGGTGAACTGTAGATAATCTCCCAGGTCCTGGCCATGTGGGGTCTGGTGATAACTGTGTTGCTTGATGTCTTCGTCCTATTCTTAGGGATATTAGGTTTCATGTTTGGCCTAAATTCTGACCACTTTTCAAACAGAAAATTATGGATGTAGGCAGTGTTTCTGTTTGCATAACCTCAGTCACAGCTTCCTATAATGAGATGTGACATGAATTACCCAGGTTAGCTGACTTAGGAGCTCCGGGATATGGTGTGGGATGTTGAAGGAAGACAGGACTTCCCTTCTAAAGTCCCCACCCGCTCCTGCTCCTACTCTAGGAATTGTCCAAATCGGTTAGGACTTTGTTTTCATCGTGTGTGCATTTGGGTCAATCTCATCCTGTTTCTTCTCTCTCCTGTTTTATGTGACAATAATTGACAATTGCAAACATCATTCAAGGCTACAGCTTCTCCCCTCCCCAGTTCTGGTGTGAGTGATCCCTGCAGTAGGAAGGGTGGGTGTATGGGCCTCTAATTCCTGTGCAGCAGAGGTCAAGGCAGGAAGCTCACTCTCTCTCTCTCTCTAGGACTGACAGGTATTTAAGCCTAACTCTTGTCCTTGTGCTGCACCTTGTGGGGTCTTTGAAGATCCTGCCTCCTGTTTCCCATTGGTGAGGGGTTCTCAGTGCAATTCCCTGCAAGAGTGAGGCCTCCCTTCAAGCCATTTAAGATTCCTCTCTTGACCTAGGCCCTATACCACAGCCTCTGCAGGTGGGGTTTCCTTGGCCTTCACACAACACACCAAGTACCTAAGAGGAGCCAAGACCAACTCAGGCAGCCATATCTGACCCAACACAATGGGATGGAAGTGACTCCCCATATCCCATGCTTTCCCCCTCATTGCTGCCACCAGCTGCTTCAGCCAGTCCCCTTTCCTTGAGAAAGCTCCCAGCGCCCTCCCAACAGGTTCCTCAGAGCCCCGCTCACCAGGTCTTGGCTCCCACTTCCTTCTTCCTCCTTCTCATCTGACAGCCTGGAGGACAAGGTCAACTTAGAGCTTCAGAACTCTTCTCAGACCCTTCTTCACAAGCCCTGAGTGGATGTGGAAGGTAAAAATGGGTGGTACCCATTGTCCTGAGATCTCCAATAAAATTGAGAAAGAGCCCCCTTTTAACATCCTGCTAAATTTACTTGAGATGATGTTAAAAGAGGCTTCTATACTGTTTTCTATTCTTTCTTTCCTTAATTTAAGTGGTAGTTCCCCTTTGACCAGAGAAAGAATGAAAATGTACAAAAACATGAGATGTAACATTTTCTGAGTTGATTCTGCCCATCTTTTCTGGAAGGGCACTTCAGCTCACCTTCCCAGCACTTCTCAGCTCATTGCCCTCTGGCCCTGGAGCTTCATTATAACACCTACTGCACATTGTGCCTCCAGTTACCAGCGCCCCAAGTTAAAATTTCCATCCAATAGACCATTCTTTCTGTATTCTGCCAAAGGAGCAAATAAAGCATCACAAATGAGTGTACTTGGTGCTAGTGAGTTATAATGAGGTAAGATGAGATGTGCGTATACGTGGGCCTCAGATTGTCAAAGGGGACAGCTGCACGAATGGGCATTTCAGGACTGGGCCAAGAGTTCAAGCAACACTGGAGTCCAGTGTGTCAGGTTCACTCCAAGCAGAGCCCAGCGGCTGCAATGACCAGTCCTCTTATCTGTGCCATGGCCTGGTACTCTGTCAGAAGATGACCCACCCTGCCCATGGCTTGTTAGCATGCACCAGCACAGCCAGGGCCTGACCTGTGAGTCAGCTATTGTCCCCGTGCCCACACACACTGTCCCCTGGTACCACCTTCTCCAGCACCAGGGTTGTAAACTGCTTTCTGTCACATGGTCCATCATCCCCAACCTCCTTTTCCACCCTGCTGTCATTCCTGATCAAGAACACCCATTTGATTTGAGACATCTTTCTTTGGTGTATCAAGACCACTGATTTTTCTGAAATATTGTTCCATTACTATGCATTTTTTATTTCAGAGTTTGAATATAAACATTTTCATTGAGATGGGAAGGAAACGTCCAAAACAAACAACCCAAAAACTTCACTGGCCTTGAGTGCTCTCTTCGAAGAGGCTTCAAAAGCAGGAGCTTCAGGGACTGTAGGACAGAAAGGTGTCTTCTCCACCCGATCTCTCTAGGGTTCACTGACACCCTCTCCCAGTCCCATCCTCCCCATCTGCCCCATGGTCCTTACACTCTTCCTCAGATGCACAGAAAACCCCCTCATCCACCACCCTGGCAGAAACATGTTCTCTTTAACTCATACTTTGCTCTCTTTCAGTTATTCCTAATTCACTGTCTTCCATTTCTTTATTCTTATGAATCCTGAGTACCTCAGTGCTTGTCCTTGGCTGTTGACCCTCAGGTCTGTTCCCTTTTCTCTCCCCTGCTTGGGTGGCTAGCCCCACAAGTCTGTGTCAGTTGGTGACTTCAGTGCATGAAAGACACCGGTAAAAGATTGAAAGAGGGTAAGAAGGGACAAGCAAGCCAGTCCTTCCTGTCCCCTACTCGGCCTTGGCAGATGACTTCACCTGTGGTCCGGTGCCACCTGATGGGTCCACAGTGTTGCAGCCTCTGGTAGGTGACCCTGGCCTTTGGCTCCGGGAAACAGCTCTGCCCTGTGTCCCTCAAACCAAGGCTTATGCTGGCTTTGGCCGCCTCACCAACTCCTGTAGGCTTCTTCCTCTCCCATCACCTGTGCTTAGCTCCCACAGATATTGAAGCAGTAGTTCTGGAGACCCAAGAACTGCTCAATTGAATACCATTTCCTATATTGAAATTATCTCTTTTTTTAAAGACAGATTTTTTCATTTTCCTGTTGGGCCCCGTGGATATATCTCCTTTCTGGATTTCCAGCCTGCTGTAATCTGATAAAGTCCTCCGTGACAGGTGAGGGTAGTTTGACTTTAGTTTTTACCTTGTCTCTGACAGTTCTAGCTGAGCTACTTTAGTCACCTTATTAAACCTCTATGAACCCCAGTTTCATCACCTGTAAAAAATAGATAATAAAATTCAATTTTGCCATTGAGACAGCCTTTGGTAATCTCCCAGCATGTTGCCTGGTGACTACTGGGTACTCAGTAAACATTAAATCCCCTCACCTGTCATGAAGTGGTCATATCCACTAAGATATGGGTGCATATCCCCTCCAGGGAAACATGTTTGTATTATAGCAATGGCCTTCTAGAAATAAACACTTTAGACTTAATAATCAATTTTAAACATATAAATCTCAAACACCCACAATCAGAAAGATAGTCTTGGACAAGCTGACCTTTGAGAGCCTTCAAATTTCTCTGAAGAGGTGGCTACCTACCCTCTGAGGACTGGGGAGGGCTTCTGAGCCACCTTCTCGTCTCCATTAGCTGGAAGGAGGTACCGATGCTGATATGAAAAATGATCCTGCTCCCTACCCCCTGTGGGGGTGGAATGTGTGGGGCTCGAATGTGTGGGAGTCTGGCTCAGGGTTATTTTTGTTTCCATTAACATTCTCTTCTATATGTATTTTAACCTTAATCAATTGCACATGTTTTTGTTTTATTTGCACTTAGTTCATCAAAGTATCCCTCATGGTCTGAACTATGCCAGAGGCCTTAAGCTCTCTGGTGAAATGCTCATTAATGCCCCTGGGAAACAGGAAGTTGCATTCAGTCAAATATAAATAAAGTCAGCTCCCAGGGGCTTTGCCCTGGCCTGGGTCAGGAAGGAGATGGTGACTTCTCAGTTGATCTGATCCGTTGCTCCCTCTCAAACTGAACAGAGGAAGGAGGGAGAAATTCCCAACACTCAGGACAAAAAAGTGCTTTGAAAATGCGCCTATCCTTTGTTTGACACCATTATGTAGTGAAGCAGGGCTTTATAAAGGAAAGGGATTCTATTGATTTGGCCAAATAATTGGGTGTCATTCCAGATTTATTTCCACCCCCAAATAGTTTGAAACCAGGCAGCACAGGCAGGAAGTGAGAAATAGGAGGGAAAGTTTGGGAGCCTAAGCTACCTTGCCAAAGACGCTTGCGAGTCATGCTATACAGCCTTCCATCTTCCCCTGCCTCTCCCTTCCCTCTCACCCTCTCACTAACTCTCCGGCTGCACATGTGGAACCAATTACCAACAAAGCCCGATTGTTATATATTTGGAATTTCCCACATCAACTTGATGCTTTCTTTAACTACCTCTTAATGTGCGTCTGCACTGGGTGATCGGACCCACGTTTCCAGCCTGCCCGCCCCTGCCCCCACCCATACCCTCCTTCTAAGAGTCTTTTTCCTGATTCATTTTATAGTGGTATAAAATCCTACTCCTTCCCTTCACACCCCGCCCCCACTTCCCATTAGATTCTTTGAATAAACAGAACGTTCTTTTCCATCATTTTCAATAAACTGGCCTGTAGAGAGTAAATATAAGCTGGTTCCCAAAGCATGAGAGTGATATCAGGTTAACACCCAAAAAGCATGGGAAGATTACAAAGGAAATGGCATCTCTTTCACAGAACCCAGACTGGACAAGAGCAGCGGAAGTAGAAATATGGTTAAAAGAAAACTAAAATTCCTCCAATCCTGGAAGCCCCTTACTTGTTTTTCTTTAGAGTAATTTTCTCTGCTACAGAAATAAGCAGCTTTAGAGGGGAGTGGAGATGGGGGTGGGGAAAGTAAACAATATATCAGTTACACAGTATTACAGAAAAGTTAAAATTGTGGCCATGTGCACCTTCAGACAATCTAAGAACATTGTCTGATACAGAATTATACAATTAGATTAGAAAATAATAGGCAGATGTGATGGATGCATACGAGCTTGGACCCCTTTTTGCAGAGCCTCATAAAATCAAACATAACTTCTTCATGTTTACTGGCACATATAAAAATAAATGTTCGATAACGAACATTTAAATGAGGAGGTGCCAAATGCAAGTAGATCTGAGTTGATTCATCTGAACCATGTGACACAAACATTTTTCCCTTCCGTCTCTCACACTGTCTCTCTGTGGACTGCACTCACATATATAATTAAATTGTATGCCTACATTTATTTTCTATGTGTTAGAAAGCAGAAAGAATAAAACAAATATGCATCTGACGCTCATATGTATAATTTACTACTGGAAAGAGGAACACCCTCCCCCACAAGTCCCCAGTGTGCTATGTCACTGGTCTTCAAATATTTTTTCCTGTGTTGGGAAGAGAGTAAAATCAGAATGCAGGATTTCACCGTAATCTCCACACCAGATGGTGATGTTCCAAATAGTCTTTTTAAGGTGGACATGTGACCTACTGTACAGCCGAGGGGCTCCGGCATCACGTGACAGAATGAATAATACGTCTGATAGAGCTTTGACTAGACAACTGACCTGGTTACCATCTGTAGCCACGAGAAGCAAAGTTGACGTTTCTGGATCACTCTCCCCAGAAGCGTCGCCTGCCCGCTTCTGGGACGTGCAGCCTTGCAGAGGGACTGACACACAGGGACAGACAGGAGGGAGCTGAAACTCAACTTGCAGAACTGGGGCTACTTTTCTTCTTCCCCATCCCCCCACCTCCTGACAAACCGCATCTTGACTCATATGGTTGAAAGAAAACTCTTTCAGTTATTTGATATTTGGGAAACCTCCAGGAGACCATAACTTTGTTTTGAGGAAGCCTCTGTCTCTCCCTTCACTGGGAACGCTGGCGTGCGTGCGCACACACCCACACACACACTCACACACTCACACACCGCTCTACACCATGGTGGTTCAGGCTGCAGTGGCTCCGAATAGATCCCAGAGACTTTTGCTGAAAATTCCTTATGGATCTCTGAGAAGACGCAGCGTGGAGAGGGTAAGCGATGTGGTGGGCTGTGTGTCTTCACCCAGCAATTATTGCTCCCAAGAAAGGGAGATGTTTGATTTCGTTGTACTGTACATAGCATCCTTCTGCTAGTCCAGTTTTCCTGAAAAATTCAAATTGCTGGGACTATAGAATACTAAGTCATATGCCATTTTTTTCTTAATTGATAATGATGAGAAATTTGAAATAGAAATTTTTGTCTGCTGTGCATGCGGTGGCGGGGGGTGGTTAGAGATGAAAAATGGAAAAGATTGGGGTGGGGGCTGCCCCCTGTGACGGGTATGGAAGATGGGTGTGCTTGTGGGGGAAGCATCGGGGCTGCAGGGGCTGGGAAACCTGTATTCTTCTGTTCAGTGAAACAGATCCATTAGTGCAGCAGGCTGCAAATTTCCTCTCTGGGTGACAGTGTCTTCAAAGGAGGTGATGATGACGTTAAGGAGCTCTGATGCCTTGAAATTTAAATTGTGCAGCCACAGCCGGTTGATTAAAACCCTCTCAGTTTTGTTGTTGTTGTTCGTTGTTGTTGTTGTTTCAAATACCTTGTTATCATTTTGGTTTTTTTTTACTACTATGGATTTTGGCTCAAAATTACGCTGTTAATCTGAAAGCATGCATACTTCATAGTAGCCTCTGGCAGAGAAGACCCTATAAAACAATGCTACGGATTTTGTGCGGGAAATGACTGCAGTTGATGCAAAGCTGGCTGTTCTCAACACCGCGGGCTCCTTTGTGTGGGAACAGGGCCTGCACCCCCACAAGGGTGGAATCCTTGGTGGGTCTCAGGAACCCCCACAGCCCCTGTTTGAATCATGGCAGCTGCTCCGTGAGCTGTGAACACTTCCGAGAGGGCTCAGGTTAAGGTATGATTTGATAACAATAAGTCCAGAAGCTCTCTTGATAGATAGCAACTGGCCACATCTTATAAAGGGGAAGAGTGTTTAATTCAAGTGGCTTTTTCTGGTTTGTATACTTACTACTGCTCAGTAAATTGTAAACTTAAGGAAAATATAATTAAAGCTTTAAAAATATGAAGGGCTATCTAGGCTCCTAAGGCAGGGGTGATTTCCTGACATTTGATGAGTTATATGTCTTCTGCCGTTGGAGTAACAATGAAAAAATTCCATTTCTGCTCTGGTTGTATGTAGGTCTTTATTTTGAAACATCTTTCTTCTGCTCAATACCAGGGTCAGTAACTCACATAGATTCAGTGCCTACTGCGTGCCCACTTTTATACCAGGAGCTTTAGAGCATAGGACCAACAGCTATGGGGAAAGTTACAGATTTCTCAAGCTTATGTTGATATGGTCTTAGGCTCTGGGGAAAAGGCTTTGACCTGTATGGTAACTAAGGTTATTTAACATGTTCTGTTCACAATACTTACTTGGAAATGTGAACTGCATCCACTGGAGTTGTACCACACGGCAATACTAATGACAGAGTTATCCTATGTACAGGCACAAAAAAATTCACAGTGACCTGGTAACCTCTATGTAACCATTGTAATCTCCAGTTGGATGCCTAAGAAATCAAGGTGTATGCAGTTGTCATTTCTGTTTCATTGTTCACCAATTTTAGAAAAACTGACAATATGTGAACACAGGGCCATATATAAAACATGTCAGGTGTTGTCTGTGTTTGCATATACTTACATTTAAAACACAAAGATCTCTTTTCTGCCCTCGGGCACATGCCAGTATTGCCCAGGCCTTAGGAGTCTGATCTGAAAGCTTCTGGGCCCTTAAGAGAAAGAAGCACGCCCATCATCAGAGCACCAGGCATGCTATCACTGTCCCTGCTAGGTGTGCTGGGACACCTGGAGCGCTACTCGCTGGGACAGTGCCCTTCCTTGCATTCCTCTGAGCCTACGATCTCACCCTCCACCACAAGGGAGGGTGAGACTAATTAGAATATATAACGCCATGTCAACCGCAGTGGGGTGTGTTACACTGTTGCTGATTTTATGACAATTTTCAGGACCAGAGTCATAGATCTGTATGACGGGAGGGCAGGAAAGGCGAGAAACGGCATCTGCTTTAAGGGCCAGCCCTGAGGACCAGTGCTGTGTTCTGGGGACTCCCCGAGTTCAAAGCAGTGACAGCTTTTTCAGTTACATCAGTGGCCCAGAGGGTGATGGCGTCAGCGTCGTCTCGTGGTGTTTGGTGATGCCAAAGCCTCGCGTGTCTGTGCCGCCTTTGCACCAACGCATGTTCTCGTTCGTGGCCTCACTTGACCATTGTGAGGTGTTAAGGAGTTGCAGAGAACAGGGCTGTTACTTTTGACCTATTTGAATAGGGAAACCAAGGCGGGGACAGATTTAATCCTCTTCTGTCCAGCGACAGAGCAGGATCTGCCACTGAGCCCACGGTCCATCACCTTTGCTCCCCAGGGAGCTCCCACATTGCAGCCTGGCCCTGAGAAATGCCTTACAGCCGACCTGCCAGCAGAACCTCACCTGAGAGGGAATACGGAAGACTTACCTAAGGCAGGGATGCCAGCACCAGGAGAACAGCTGATGGTTTCTAGGGCTCTGACAGTCATGCTCCCTGAAGTGTCCAGGATGAAACAATTGTTTCTGTTTCCCAACTGCCTAGAAGTTGAGTTGAAAGAAAAGAGCACCTTTTTAACCATGCTACCTAGACATTCAAATCCTGATTACAGAAGCCCTCGCTCAGCCTGGGAGGCCAGGCTTCTCGTTCCTATGTTTTCACAGACTTCCATGAGCCCATCACCAGGCCAGACAGGGTGGAAAACATAAAAGAAATACAAGATGTTATGTTTGGTGAAATAGGAGAGATTAGGGTTACAGGTTTATATAAATGAAACAATGTTAAGTCAATATAATAGGACTTTAATTCGCTATATAAGTAATGAAGACAATTCAGGTGCCACAGGGAGCAGCCAGGCGGGGTGGAAAGGTTTGCAGCCACACTGTCCTGAACTGTACACTGTGTGGCCTTGACCAAGTGACCCAGGCTTTCTCAGCCTGGGTTTCTTCATTTGCATAAATAAATATTTATTTTCACTTGTTAAAGATTTGATATAACAGTATGTAAGGACCTACCACAATACCTGGCGTATAGAAGGCAATCATTGATAACAGGCATAGTTTGTTTGTTTTTTTGTTTGCCTATCTTTGAGTGGAGAAACACTTGACTTGTATTTTTAATAGCTGATGGCCCTTTACATACACTCTTAGTCACACCTCACTGTCACCCAGGGAGATCCTTAAGAGATATTCACCTGAAAGAGCCAAAACAGTGGTACTTCCTGGCGGTAACATCCGTTTTAGGGACCCCCAATTTTATGTAAGACATGTGGAAGACAAAGTGTTTCAAACTCTTTGCACACCAATGTCAATAATTAAATTTACTCGAGCCCATTAATTCCATAGGGTCTCTTCCCTCTAAAGATGGGTATTTTTGCTCCAGAGGTAAAAATGAACTTCATGGAAAAGTCTAATGAATGAAGAACATAATATATAAATAAGTTAAGGAAAAAGCTAATGTGGTCACTTTTTTTTCCTGGGAGTTTGCCTTGGGGTAGGAGGGAATGTTTTATCAAATTACTGTGACCCTATAATATGAGGAAATAGTTTCATGCTGGAAATTACTGTTATAGGATCAAAACCAAAGGATAAGGGGGCACAAGCTTTATTTATGTGGTCCAGCCTATGTTGCTTTAGCACATGCATTTATTCAGGGAGTTCATCTCCCCGTTCCCGTTGTTTTATTCTCTCTACCGTCCAGACCCACATATCCTAGACTGGACCTGACATCCCTGCTCTCTCAAATGTCTCAGCACCTCGAATTCAATAGTATACCCTAAACGGAACTCCTCATCTTGCCCACAGTCCTGCTTCTCCTGCAACCCCACCAGCTCCCCAAACACCCAAACCAGAACCCAGGCACCTTGCCTGCCTCCGGCCTGGCGGTGGTCTCCGCTGCCTCATCAGCGACCACGTGCTGCCAGTTCCAACTCCAGAATATCTCTCATTCCCAACCGCTCCTTTCCGTCCCTGCTTCAGGCCACCAGCATGACTCACTTTGTAACAGCTGCCAGTCTGGTTCTCCCCCAGTCCATGCTCTATGTTTGCAGACAATGTGGTCTTGCCAGAACAGTGACTTTCAACCTTTGTGCTGCAAGAGGCACGCTGGTGTGCAGCAAAAATTTGCAAACCTGCACTACTTGACTAGTGAGTCAGATGCACTGATCGCTTTTCCCTTCGACTGTCAAATTTAAAAAATGACAACAGCCAACACAACAATAGCCATCCTGTGAGAATGAATTGAAATTATAACTATTTTTTGTTAAATTGGCAAAAAATATGTTTTTTGGCATATGCAGATTTTTAGTAATTACATTATATGTGCCATTAGGTGAAAAACATTGAAAACCACTGTTATAAAACAAAAGCTTAAGAGTGTCACTTTGTCTACTTAAAACCCTAAATGGTTTCCTGCTTAAGGTAAGTACAAATGTAATTACAAGGCCAGTCCTTCATAATCAAGATCCTGCTACCCTCTCCAACCCCATATCTCCCCATACCTTATACCCAACCATACTGGATATGTGTGAAGTTCCTCCAAACTGCCATGCTCTGCCTTGCCTTGGGGCCTTTGCACATGCTTTTGCCTTATTGACACATACATTGCCTCCTCCCTCCACCTTCTTAACTTCTATTCACACCCTTCAGTCTAAATTTATCGTCCTGCGGGAAGCTTTTCCAGGTACCCCATCCCCTCCTCAAGCCTGAAAGCACGCTCTTCCTTCTGGCCCCCACAGCACTCTACGGTTCCTTTATAAGAGCATGAACCACATTGCATTGCATCCTCCTCTCGCCATCCTGCTCCCATCAGGTCAGTCCCCCACGTGATGACAGGCTCCTTGAGGGCAGGGAGCACACCTTGGACCCTGTTCATGACAGGAATGTTATAGATATTCCCTGGATGAGAAAAGGAAGGAAATCTGAGAGTTCTTACAAACTTCCCTCAGTGAGAAAATGTGGGAAGAGGATCAGAATTAACATATTAACAGGAACAGCCTCCCTTCTTATGTTAAATTACCACAAGCCTCATTATTGTTGGTGGAAAATGTATTCACTCTTATGTCAATACAAACTGAGGCGAAGGATGCTCTTCTCCTATTTATTCTGAACTCTAAGACCATCCCATAAACCTTATAGTCGTACAAAGTGTGTGTGTGTATGAACAAATGGCCAGACTCAGATGATACATCTCTTCAAATTAATGTAAATTTGACTTTGTCCTTGAAAAAAAAAAAGCAGCAAGAAAGCATTCTCTCTTTTACCGCAATTGTTTGAATATTTAAGTGAAAGGAATTTTTCATCTTGGAAAGACTGAAATGGTGTGATATTTCTGGGAGTGGTATTTTTAACACAGTATAAATTAAACCTTTTTGCATCCACATTATTCATTATTTGACATGTTGCTCCAGGTTGACCTATTGCCAGTCTATCATTTTGCAAACCATTACATTATCACAGCTGCTAAGCTGCATAACTTAAGAATTCAGCATACAACAGAGCCTCTGTAGTCAAGTGTGCGGTGCTTACATTCTGAGTGTAATCATGCAGGGAAGTGTAAGGCTTCACCAAAAACACACACAGCAGACGGCTTTTAGTGGATATTTATTACCGTTGAAAGCAGACAGCCAAGAAACTGTTCAGACACACGAGGGTAATCACACATATTATTATCTAACCCCCTCATCCTGCATATGTTTTTGTTTCTTCTATAAATATACACCTCTCTGGAGAAGAAAGAACATGGAATCTCAGGGACTCCAGGCCTCTGGTCCACAGGCTGTGCTGAAGATCATTTTGCCCATGTGGCTTAATCTCATACAATTTTAAGTGACCTCAGCTTGGTTAGCCAACATTGACTTCATTTCTGACAGCAGCTTATGTCAAGTTAAACCAATGACTTAGTCATCTTGGCCGGAATGAGATTGTGTAGTAGAAAGGCTGTTCCTGCTGGTTCTACCCCTGAGTTTTACTCCTCACGCTGGTGTGGAGGGCAGGACTGGAAATCTCTCTTCAAAAAGTCGGGACCCCCAGAGTGGTACTGTCCTGCACCAAATGGTGGCTGTCAAGCTGAGCATGAAACCAGATGGCGGTTTCTCTATTTAGATGACTCGTCCCCAAGTTCTGACTCCTTTTTGGGACTATCGCTATCGCCATCGGTCGAATTCCATGACTCATCCTAAAGCAGTGTTTCTCAATCTTGATTTCACATTAGAAGCATCTGAGGAGCTCTAAAAGCCCCAATGCGCAGGCTGTCCGCCAGACCGCTGCGTATCAGAGTCTCTGCAGAGGGGACCCACACATCAGTATCTAAGCCCCCAGCTGACTCCAGTGTGCAGCCTAAGGTGAGATTATTGGGCACAATGCTGGCCTTATTTTAAGATTGGCTAGTTCCTGTGTTTTCTTTTGTCTTTACACAAAAAGGAAATAAATGAGTTGATTGTGTTGGATATTTAGTCAAAAGCATTATTCCCAACAAGAGAAAAAACATTTAAGCTCCTTGCAAGTTGGGTCCATATTCCTGGGACATCCTATGCAGTAACTAGCACTTTGAGGTCACTTTCTGGATAATTAAACCAGCCTTCTGAAGCCAAAGAGGCTAATATTGTGCAGAACTTCCAGACAATTTGAGGTCAGAAACCCCCAACCCAACTCCTCCTGCATAGTTCTTCTCCACTGGAGCACGGAAAAGCCCCTTCTGGGTTTCTCAGCCCGCCATCTTGCAGCCTTGTTCACAAAAACAATCATGCATTCCCAGAACGCTTTCTATAGGTGTTTTGAAATCAGATCTCTTATAAATTGCTCTAGTAGAATGAATACTACCCACCTGTGTGACATAAGAGTTTCTTTGAACACACAGTTGAAAACAATCCACTTTTATTTGTATTGATCCATCAACACACCTCTGAGAACAATATTATTTTATGTGTAGGAAACAATATAGAGGAAACTATGGCAATGGATCTTTGTTTTCTAATCTGGGAGTGGATGAACCACATCTGTAGATTTTTTTCATTCTTTTCCAGTAACTTAGTAACCAACTGCTTCAAAGGATGCGGTCAGTTTTTCTATTATTCCCCAGGGCCTAGAACAGTGCCTGGCATATATATAGGGCAAATAAATATTTATTGACTGAATGTGAGTAGATGAATAAAAAGAATGTCTTTGAAGGAGGAAGGGTATGGGTGGAGGTAGGAGAGGGGATAAGGGGGGATAAATGGTAATGGAAATAAAATACAGTAAAAAATAAAATGTAATAAATTGTTTAAAAGAGTGTCTTCATGGGCATAAACTTAGGCCTTTCATCACACAGAACTGTCACCCCAAGGACAGGGGGGCCAAGTGCCTGCTCTCCTTAATCAGATGGATATTTGTGTCATGGTCAGTCAATGGTCAGGGCCATTTTGAGGTGCTAGTTTTTCTTTTTTTTAACTTATATCTTTTATTAAAGGAAAGTTGGCATTCAATATTGTATTAGTTTCAGGTGGATCACATAATAATTTAACATATACCTTACCATGTGAAGAAGGCAGTTCTTTGCAGAGAACTTGATCCTGAGAAACGTGAAATCTGACTACAGAGATCGCATTTTTGGGAGTGCGAGCAGCCCTTTTCATTCCCAGTCAGGATCAGTTTGTGGGTATTTTCCTCCACTATTTACTGACTTTTCTCAAAAATGCCAAGATCACATTTCCACATGGATAGATTTCTTTTAAATGCTTGCTTCAGCCTCTCAATTGGAACATCAATCAGGAAAACCAATAGAACTTATGAGTATATTGATTATTTCTGGAATATGTGTTCTAAGTTCAATCAGACAAAATCAGTTTCAGAACATAAATGCCATGGAGAATATATCTAGAACCCAACACCCTATTTATTAATTCCACAAATTTTTATTTAGTACCTACTACATGCTAGTCAGTATTCTAGGCCCAGGAAATACAGAGAAGTATCTGCTTTCATGTTAAATGCTAATAAGGTCTCCAAAGAAAAATATAGCAGGATAAGGAGCAAGGGGAGATGGGGTGTGCCATGTTTTCATATAATGGAGTTCTCTGTTAAGATGATGTTTGAGGACAGACATGAAGGAATAAGGAAGAAAGCCAGGTAGTCATCTGGGGAAAGAACACTGTAGACAGAGGAAACCACAAGTGCAAAAGGTGTGATGCTACCGTGCATTTGATGGCTGTGAGAAATAGCAAGGGGGCAGCTGGAGCTGGAGCATCGTGAAGGGGATGGGGTATGTGGGGAAGGGCAGCAGTCAGAGAAGTGTTAGAAGCCCAGATGCCAGAGGGCTGCGTGGGCCATGATAAAGACATTGGGGTTTTACTCTGAGTGAGAGAAAAGAACACCAGTGGTTGGAGGCAAAAGGATGATAATAGCTGACATTTTTTGAAGCAGTCACTATGGCCACTAGGCTGGCAGAGAAATGGGTAAAAGCAGGGTGACTCATTAGGTCATTAGTGTAATAATTGTGATGAGAGATGATGATGGTTTAGACCAGATGATGCTCTGGAAGTGATAAGAAATAATTGGAGAGAAGATAGAGCTGATAGGATTGGCTGATGGGTTGGCGGGGGGGCAGTGAGAGAGGAAGGGAGGAGTCAAAAATGACTCCTGGACAGCTATAGACTGCAGTTGACACTTATTGAGATGGGGAATGCTGCAGGAAGAGCTGGTTGGTGATGATGCCAGGGACAGTGGAGATTAAGAGCTGTGTTTGGAGGATGATTAAAAATTCAAATGGAAGATGTTAAAAGTGTAATTTTTGTGTTTAGGCGAGATGCCTGGACTGGAGATATGTATGTTATTGGGGGCGTGCTGGAGCTGGCTTCTCCAGGCTCTCAAGAGCTGATCATGTGCATCTCTTCACATCTACACATTCAGGACGATGCAGGGGTAACTTGAAATGGGCCCTAGTGGGGGAATTTACACCATGGAAATTGGCAAACATTACAAATCAGGGCTTTTTTTTTTTTTCTAGACAGTTGATAGGCAAACTTTTATCAGTATACCACTGAAGGATGGTGTTTAAAGGCACAGGACTGGGCGATATTGCCTGGGGAACATGTGTGGATGGGAACAAGGGAATGTCAGAGGATTGGACCCAAGGCCACTCTAAAGTTTAGAGTTCAGTTCCTTGGGGAGCAACCAGCAAAGCAGATAAATAAGGAGTAACCACTCAGGTAGAAAGAGAATTGAGGAGAAATTCTCAGAAGGAATGTTGCCAATAGTCAAGGAAGATAAAGACTAAAAGTATCTCATTGTGATCAAAAAGTTCGTGTGAAAACTGCATGCATCAGAATCACCCAGGTGTTCTCTAAATATCCAGATGTGTGGTCTTCACCCCAGACACACTGAGTCTCAACCTCTAGGGCACATGACATGGATGAAACTTTGAGAAATAGTATCTGTAGTATAGATTTCCAGAAAAATAAGCATCAGTCAGGTAGAGAAAGAATACAGACTAGGGAGGAGGAGATGATGCAGACAGAAAAAGAGAAATGCTGGTAGGACAATTGTTACTTAACCTCAGGTCAGTCCTGGACAGGGCAAGTGGGGGCCACAATGGGAATGATGGGTGAAGGTTGTGACAGCCAAGGCCGGCCATGAACCTTCCTCCCTATGGCACCCTGGAAACACAGTGTTGCTGTTTCCAGTAGGACCCCCCTTAAACCACTGTGTCAGAAAAGTGGAACTGCAGTCGTCACTTAGAACTTGTCCAGCCCAGGGGAAAAAAGGCAAGAGAGAAGGCGAAAGACAGATTTCAGTCTCTAAGAAGGTGCCTCTGGCACATCAAACTCCAATAAGTGAAACAAAAGTTTTAACAGAAGCCATGTTGTGGGTCCCTCCCACAATTCTGGGCTGATGTTGGTGAATGAGCCTATTTCTTCCCGAAGTACAATCTGTGTGGATAAGCTTCGCTGCTAGTGCTCTGAGAAAGCTGTTCTTCTGCACATGTGCAGTAACACCCCTGCTTTTGCATTGCTGTGTTGTGTGGCCAGGTCTGTCTACGTGGGCAGCAGTGTGGGTGCCAGGTTCTGGAATCCCTGTCATTAAGATGTCAACCCAGTACTTAAGGAGAGGGAAAAGAGAGAGACGCCCTCATCCTGCTGGGCTCCAGCTCTAGGTTTTCAAGTAGTAGAACACTTAGGGAGAGGAGCTACCAAAGAAAGACAAAATCCTCTGGAAATACGAAAGGGCACTTGTGCATTTGAAATCAGTAGTACAGAGTGATACGCTCACACCTCCACCACTAATGACGGCTGTGCAGTCCCTCCTGAGGACCAACCCAGCAAGCAGGAGCCAGGCTCCCCAGGCCATGCGCTGTCCATTCAACATCATTTCTGGGGGCGATGCCCCAGATCCTGTGGCATTTAGTTCAACCACAGAAGCCATTCACAGATCATCTTAATTTTATTTTATTTCTAGTACAATGCCTGGACATGTGTTCTGTGGTCCTCTCTGGGCAACGTCAGACCAATATGCCTACAAGCAAACAAACAAAAGTATCTTCAGGATGCTCTGACTTCTTTTTCCCTTCAGTGAAATGGCCTTAAGGTGGCCTGAGAGAAACATGTGTAATGTGTAGCAGAACAGGGCCTGTGCAGGGCAAGACTTTTCTTGCTCCTTCCAAGATCTACCCATCAGAAACAAGCAATTTTCAAACATTTATACCTATCGAGGACCTAATCCTTCATCTTAATCCTGGGTGCTTCTATTCGTTCTAGTTGTCTCATAGAATAGGGCTCTGGACACACATTAGAGCTCAAATGTGTTTAGGAGCCGCACTGGTCAACACATGTAAGACAGCGAGGAAAGAGGTGCTTTGCTGACCAGAGAACGCCTGCCTAGCACCTGAAGTCCACCACTCCTCAGTCTTGCCACCAGGAAACTGGGGCTGGTGCTTCTGGAAATTCAGACTTTTCAAAAGAAAATTTTTGTGCATTTTTCCTATAATAACATATACAAAAGAGTTGAAATAACTCAATATTATATGCCGTCTACTATTCCAAGCTTGGAGAAAAACATCGCATAGCAAACTAAGTACATGTGCAGGCCACGCTTGGCCCACAAGGTGCCATTTTTCAGCTTCTACAACAAAACGAGTGCTATCCCACCCCACGTAACTGTATTGTGGGTCCTCTCTCTCCAGTCTCGAGTTTCACGAGGAGACATGTCGATACAAAACACTAATTTCAAATAGGTCCTCAGGCATTCCAGTTGGCATCATAACCCTACTGCTAAATCAAAATATTAAAAAAACTCTTTTGACAGGTCATATACAAATTCTAAATTACACTTAAATAAATTGAATGCACGTCTTCCAGCTATGGGGAATAGGAAAACAGCATCCCCTTTACTTTTTTTTTAATTAATTAATTTTTTTATCCTCACCTGAGGACATTTTTTTTTTAATTGCTTTGAGAGAGAGAGAGAGAGAGAGAGAGAGAGAGAGAGAGAGAAACATCAATGTGAGAAACATTGACTGGTTGCCTTCTCATACACGCCCCAATCGGGGATCAACTTTTCAGTCCATAGGATGATACTCCAACCAACTGAGCCATACTGGCCAGGGCTGTTTGCTTACAGCATGCTTTTGTTACCTAGCAAGAGGAACAAAACTTAAGAAACAATTAAACCTACAGTCTAATCATCACCTGATAAGGCAGATTAGCATCAGCCACATTGTTTTGCTTTTGGCATATGTTCTCTGGTGTTAAGCGGACTGTAGCAAACAATTTCATCCAATGAAGCAATCACTCCACCACCTAGAGGTCTAGTTTGCTACTAACTCAGATTTATAAACCAGCAGCATGTGGTCCAATTCAAAATCAGAGGTAGCACGAGAGCCAAAATGAGGTTCTTTTATAATCAGGGTGGTTGGCTGGTAACAGCTGAACAAAACCCTTTCCATCCTAAATCATCGATGTGTATTTGACAGAGAAGAATCCTGGGGCCCCAGCCAAGTCCTTGGGCAAGAATCTAAATGGATTCACAGCTCTTTTTCTGATGAAAACATTGGTTCTACCCATAGGAACTCCTGATCGTAGGATGTCCAGGTGAGATGGTCGTCCAGCTGGGAGACAATACAAGTCACACTTCTCAACAGCCCCTTCTGGACAGCAGCCCTCACTTGTCATAGCCACAGCAGAGATGTACATCTTTCATTTTAATCTTAGAATATCTTTACTTCTGCCTTTTGCGGAATAAGGCAACTGAATTGGCTGCCTTCCAGTACTTAGTCAAGACCTCCTAGGGATATCTGATACTCAAGAAAAGCAGATCAATGGACCTGTTAGCTATCATTACTTTGCCTCCTTTATTCTATAGCCTTTTGAAGTTAAATAATCAAATATCAATATACCTGGACCATTTTTTCTCAATTCCCTGTCGAGATTATTTTATTGAGTTAAGATTTAATTCATCTTTATTGAGGGCTGATGTTCACTATTCTTTTGTTTAGATATGCAGCTGCCTATTCTGGGCCTGCACTGGGGCCAAGTGACCCAGGTCTCCGGCAGGACATGGTGCGGTGTGGGAAAGATTTACAGAATATGAAACCCAGGCAAGAGGTGGGAGACTGCAGGTGGCAGGAATCTGTAAAACAAGCCCCACAGACAGGGGAATGGGTCATGCATCTGAAAACGTTAGATGGAGCTGGAAATATCTGGAATGAGACAGCCAGATGGGGACCAGAGGAATCAGAGAAGAAGTAGATTCAAAGCAAAAGGAATAGGGCATTGTCTTGAGGAATGGCATGAACCCCTTGGATAGCCGCAGGGGTGTCTAGGTGCAGCCTGGGCTGCGGGCAGGGAGTAGTGGCTGAGGTACTTCCTGGCTCAGAAAGCCAACAAAAGAAACATAGTAAAAGACAGAAAACTGTACAAGAACAACAATTAAAATAAATTATAAAAAAAGAAACATAGTTAAAAATGCTTCTGAGGCTCTTTAAAGCTTTCAGTTAAAAATATTGTTCCTTATGTTTTTTTAATGTCCCTTATATAAGTTTCACCCTGTTAATTCCTTTTAGGAGATAATAAGAAATATGTGATTCAATATGATTACTTCTTTTTTTTTTTTCTACCTTTGCTGCCAGGAACTCAGAGCTTACAGTTGTGGTCCAGTTGGCTCATTCTAGATACCTTTTCACCTTTATCTCATCCTTTTAAATAGCTCTTTTCCTTTTTCTGTTTTATATTTTCATTAATTTCCCAGTTTATACCCTTATAATCCAAGTACATATTTATGTATATATATATATATATATATTTTAAAGATTTTATTTATTTATTTTTAGACAGGAAGGGAGGGAGAAGGAGAGGGAGAGAAACATCAGTGTGTGGTTGCCTCTCATGGGCCCCCTTTTGGGGACCTGGCCAGCAATCCAGGCATGTGCTCTGACTGGAAATTGAACCAGTGACCCTTTGGTTCACAGGCCGGCACTCAGTTCACTGAGCCACACCAGCCAGGGCTTATGTGTATATATTTTGCATGCCTGCCAAGCAGCATGAAATCCTATAACTTTCTCTCCTGTTTGTGTCAGTTTCTGTAAGGGAAACCAACACAATGGAAATGTAGTTCATTGAGAATAAAAAAAGTAGAACAAAGGATGCTACTTCCCTTCTGTTGGCAGAACTAGTGGTCCCAACAGGTGTATCAAAAATGCTTCACGGTAAGCTGAGACATGGGAACATGGTGCTCTGGACAAGGTGCTGCTTTTTCCCAGACGAGAATAAATTTATCTGGAATGTTCAGCCCTGATAAAGCAGAGCCACTCCATTTCACCCCATTGTATGTGCTGTATGTCCTCGGTGACATAGTGCAGCTCCTGGTGGCAGCTGAAAGGGTGTTCCTGGGAAGATCAGAGAATGTACTATAAAGGGGTCCCCAGTGGAGGGTCAGCGGTGGGTATTCTCATTCCAAACCACCGGGTTTGATGCCTACCTTCCGTACAAACTGCGCTGTGCCTGACAGGCACTTTGCTATAGAGTCCTGACTTGGCTGTGCTGAGGGCTGAAAAAGAGGTGGTTTCTGCTTCTCAGTTCCCACCAGGATGTTGAAAGCCCGAGTTTCGTCCTTTTCACCTACACTTCTTTTTTTCTTTTCCTTTCTAAATGTTGCTGTCAGTGTACTCCACTGTAAACTATCAGATGCACAAATAACAATAGCTTCCTGGGAAACAGTTGTGGCTGTAGGCGATGGGTCGGTGCCAAGGGGAGTAGTAAAGCCAAGAACACCGTTTTAGGAAAACCACAGCATTCAGAGAACAGTTTCGGGATAATTGTCCAATTCCATTAGGGACTCTGGCTCGGAATCCACCACAGAAGTTGGCTCCAGCATCTCCTCCAGGGGAACTTGGAGGCCCGCATGCTCCCAGATACCTTGGTTTTCTTGTTTTATTTGTTTAGTGTTTAGGAGAGACCATTGCTGGAACCTAGTCTCTGATCTTGAAGTTCATGAAAAGAAAGATGAGAACAAAAGCTCATAGATAATGAGGCTTCAATGGTGGGTCAGGTTTGCACCAAGAGGAAGAAATAACACATCCCCAAATGCCTACTCCAGTACATAGCAGCTTTCTGGGAATTTCTGACCTCAAGATGTAAGATGTCACTCTCCTAGGGCTTGCGCCCCTTGGGACTCCCATTGCTTACTCCCTGGTTGCTAAGATATAAAGCAGAGAAGCTCTGGCAAAGGAAGGTCTCCTGAATGTGCTTCCTTCCATCCTGGAGTGAATTAACTGGGTCAGCTAGGGTCAAGGAGCGAATATCAAGTGACACATTTCCCTCCCTCCTTCCCTAGCTCATTCCCAGACGTGGCCCTCTGGGAGTGGGAGGAAGGAAATGCACTGACCGGATGGACATGTCAGGCCAGGGCCCCAGGGAAGGAAAGAAAAGCGCCTCCTACCTCCTACTATGGCTTTTCAGACACCACGTCCTCTTCTCCTCCCACTTGCCGATCTCAGGTCCCAAGAACAAATTTAGACATGTAGGAAGTCATCACGACCCAGGAGACCTTGACCTGATAACAATATAAAGCAACATCTTTCACTGAGCTCCTACTGTGTGCAGGGCATTGTGCTTTGCTTGACAGTTTCTCCTTTAATCCCCAGACAGCCCTACAAGGAAGATTTTCATGTGTATCTCTACTTTATAAAAGAGGAGAACAGGACAGGGAGATTAAATCATTTGCCCAGAGTTGCACAGCCAGCATGGGCAGATCCGGAATCTGCCCAGGGAATCTGACTGAGGTCTGAACCGGACTGAGGCTCCTGGGGCCCAAGCTGCTGAGAAAAGCACCCTTGAGAGAGGAACTGGCATTGCCAGATTCACCAAATGAAAACACAGGATGCCCAGTTTCATTTGAATTTCAGATAAATGACAAATAGTTCTCGAATATAAGTATGTCCCTTGTTGTTTGTCTGCAATTCAGTTTTCACTGGGTGTCCTGTAGTTCACCTCAGCATAGAGCTGCTGCCATTTCCCCATCTCTCTGTGTTGTCTTCCTCTCCTGTCAAGTCGGCTGTCTCCCTGCCTTCTCTAGTTTCTCCTCCTATGCCCTTCTGTGGAACTTCTGAGCTCAATCCTGCACATGATCTGGCTTTAAAATCAATTGCTAGTCATCATCTACTTTTGCTTGACCACCCAAGTATGCCAGTGCTTAGAAATTGTACAGAAACTGTAAGTGGTAGCCTGTGTCCTCTAGGCCAGGAGGCGTTAAGTACATGCACTTGGAATTTTTGCCGCCCCCACAGAAGTAGAAGCAACTGTCACAAAGAGAGGTTGGGGGCGGGACATGCCATTAGGGGCCCGGGAAGGCAGACTCCTCACCCCTGCCTTCATCGGAGGAGTTCTTCTTCTGACATGTTGCTTATATTTCTACCTAAGATTTCCTTTGGATGAAGATTTCCATTACAGAAAATAAAAGTTATTGAAAAGAACCATTCCAGGCTGTTAGGTTCTAAAGTCATGTGTCTTCAACATCAAGTACAAAGGGATCACCTGGGGACCTTGTCAAATCCAGGTTCTGATTCAGCAGGTCCAGAGCAGGGCCTGGGAATCTGCATTCCTGACAAGCTCCCATGTCATACTGCTGCTGGGGTCCACAGAGGACTCAGTGAGTAGCAAGACTGTAAAGTGTCCTAACTGAGGTATATGGACATAGTTTGTTTTTCTTCTCATCTTTGTTTCAGATATCATCTCTCTATCTGTCATATATCCATCTAAATCTCTGGATATTTATTTATCTATCATCTGTCTATATCTCTATCTCTGTGTATCTATATATCTCTCTCTATGTATCTATCTATACCATATATTTATATCTTATTTACCTATTGCACATTCTCTCTCTCTCTCTCTCTCTCTCTCTTTTTATTTAGCTATCTTTACCATAACTATTTCATACAAACATTTGGGGAAGAGTAGTGTGACCGTGCAGGCCACTTAATGAAAAATGAAACCCCCATGGTGCAGTGGGTCATAAAAGAGAAAGGAAGGAACATAGGAATGGACATGTTCTTTCTGAAAAGCATGCTTTCCTTGGATACTATGGACCTTAAAAATATAATCTACTCTGAAACAGTCTCTCCCTCTTAACGTCATACTAATGTCAAAGAATCTGCTAGGAGTATTTCACATTGGGCAAATTTGGATACCCTATAGACTTGAAACAGTCCTGGGCCTTAAACAATCTGTAAGCCCCTGTGACCAAATGGGAATCTTCATGTGTTGTGCATAACCCTAAAGAAGTCTTCTGCATGGATTAAAGGCAGCTCATGGCCTCTAGGTATAAAGGTGATCGTTTCCATTTCCCTCTCTGTTTTCTACAGATATTAAATTAAAAAGATAGGCCTGAGACACTTTGTCTATTGTCTGATCAAATTTCTTTTTCATTTTCTATCATATATCAAATTTATTTGTTTCCGTAAGATTTAGGGCTCCTCCTTTTTAAAAAAAGAAGTTTTGAGTGTCCGTGTTTTGGCCACAGATGATGTCAACTGCTCCCGCCTTGGACAGAGTTAAATTTGTTTTTTCTCTTCTTTTACAGCTGTGACCTAGTTAATCATAGGTGGGAAGCGAACTCTGAAATCATTCCACTTTCTGCTTTGCTTAGAAATCTTGCTCCCTTAAATTGTAGCATGTCTTCCTTAATAACAGGAAGTCAGGTTCCGAGATCAGCAATATTTGTGGTTTTTGTGCATTGAAATAAAGAAGAGAAAGTGTGTTGCCTGCAGCTTCCTGGTGGTGGGGAAGAGGGGAGAGGGACAGGAGATAGACAAGAAAATAGCCCAAGGATGAGTCACTTATTTCTAAAACCAGAGTCTAAACGCTCTTTGTTGAAGGCACATTGTAGCCTCTGAATGTTCTGGCCTCTGGGCCACGGGGACAAAGGAGTGAGTGATTCAGGGTCTCAGGGTGGCTGCTTCATTCCTGCCCTTGGGGAACTCAAACACCGAAGTATCTCATCATAAGGAACCATTTTAACTTAGAAATAAATGTGTGTTGCTAAACATTCAGGCTATTCAAGTCAATATGTGGGACCTCTTGGTGGGAAGAAAAATTTGATTCCTTTCAATAAAATGTTTCTTTTAATGCTTAATTATTTTTCAGGGGCGGGGGCAAGGAAGAGTTGGGTGGAAGGTCCTTAAGTGCTGATTTTCCACTCTGGGTACGGAGAAGGGGTGGTTCATTGGTTCCTACGAAGGGCTGGCTGCCTTGCTGGGGTGTTCTTCCATGATCCTCAGAGGTGAATGGTAGCTCTTTAGAAGAGAGTGTTGGTGGCAAGGATGAAACTGTAAACAGTAACTACAGTGAGTGACACTATTTCTTACATCTATTTGTCAGCCATCCCACATCCAGGAATTAAGGGGCATTATGGGCCTAGATCAGGGGTTCTCAAAGTCTGAACCCCTTGGCCTGAATTTCAACCTCCACTAAGGACATGTGAGAAATGCAAATGCCCAGGGCCTTGCACCAGATCAACTCAGCCAAAAACTGTGGGTGAGGCCCAGAGATCTGTATTTTAACACACTCTCCAATCGATTCTAATGCAGGCTGACATGTGCGAACCGCTGACCTAGACTCCTAGCTAATACCATGAGTTAAAGGAGCTTGTCCACAGGACAGTGACCTCCGTGCCAGACAATGGCAGTGGTTCTTTTCCTTGGCTGCACATTAGAACTGCTAGGCTGCTTTTTAAAAATAGTAATACCAACTCCCTCCCTCAGACAGACAAAATTTAGTCCCTAGGGGTGGGGCCCTGGTGAAAGCATTTTGTAAAAGCTTCCCAGGTGTCTCTAACATTGACAATCATTGGTCCATGGGAAGGGTTGAGCCAGGTAGGGGAGGGTTGTTAACTCTGAACTGCTGATACCCGGGAAAGGGAGCTGGCAGTCCTTAGTGCAGGGCTCAAGCAGGCCCCGCAAACTTGCCATCAAGACAATGGAGACACCAAAGGCCACTGGTGGTTTCGCTCTCATCCCTGGGCATGTGGGGGTGGGAAGGGGCCTCATTTAGAACCAGTTGGCAGTTGTCAGACCCCTCCTTGCTAGTCCTGTGCAGCTACCAGTGTGAAAACTGCCAACACTCATTCCTAAATGTGCTCGTATCAAATCCGGCAGACTTCCAGGAGGCAGAGTCTGTTGGCTCAGAAGCCTGATATCCAGTAGCTGGGGGTATGCCGAGGACCTGCATGTCCCCAGGTGTGGTTGTTTCTTCCTAAACTCAGGCCGAGCCAGGGGGCTAGTACCCTTGACCCTGCTCTGCCTCTGCTTTCCCATGGAGGCTGGAGCTGCCAGGGCTGCGGTCCCAGCACCCTGCTCCATTCTTGCTAAGCCTGCTTCTAGTAGGGAGCCCTTCTTCAAATCAGAAGGGACCCTAATCCCCCTCTGGTGGCTTTCCATATCCTGGTGCCTAACTTTGACTCACACCCACTAACCAATGTTCAGGGTAACTTAAATGGGGGCACAGCCAGTGTAATTTGCTCAGTGGCACTACCTATGCCCAACCTCTTTCCCTGCCCCTGGCCCTCAGCCTGCCTTACCACCAAGGGCCCATGGTCACACCAAACAGAGTGGTCACTGCTGAATGTCGGGGAGGAGGGAAATGTGAGGGCCACGCAGGATGCCTTGGTGCCAACTGTGTGAGCTGGAGGTCAGAGCTGGACTTCAGTTCTGGCCTGGGAATGAGAACGCAGATTGAGGAGATGTAGTGAATGCAGGGCCAGCTGAGGCTCGTGACCGCCGGTGAGCACCGGTTTACCCAGCACTGCCGAGCAGGACTGGCTGGGGCAAACAGATGCTAAATGTGAGTACTGCATGGCTGTCCGTGGGAAAAGGCCCAGCCCTCCTCAGGATAGACCCAGGGACTGAACAAGGGAGAAGCAGCGGGTGAAAAGATTAGTATCTAATGTTATGGCACTTCCTCAGAAAATCAAATATAGAATCATCATATGATCCAGCAATTCCAGTTCAGGGTATACACTCAAAAGAAATGAAAGCTGAGACTCGAACAGTTATGTATGTCCACGTTCCTAGCAGCCTTACTCACAAGGGCCAAAGGATGGAAACAACCCAGGGTCCATCAATGGATAGAAGGACAAACAAAATGTGACATATACGTATGGTGGACTTCAGCCTTATAAAAGAAGCAAATTCTGACACATGCTCTGACGTAGAGGAATCTTTAGGACATTACGCTGGTGAACTATGGCAGCCACAAAAAGGTGAACGCTGTGTGACTCCACTCACACGAGGAACCGTGATGGGTACGGAATTTCAGTCTTGCCTTCTGAAAACGGTTGGTCTTGGCAGCTGCACAACGATGTGAATGTATGTACGTAGTACCACTGAGAGGGGGTCAAACGGTTAATTTCATGCTATCGCAATTTTAAAACGATGTCTGAAATGCAGAGGGCTGTGGGGTGTGACACCTGACAGGGGGGTGCTTCCATGGGTCACACAGGACATGAGGAGGGGCAGTTAACCTGAGTCTGAGCTACAAATACACAATTTCCTGAAACCCCTGCCATAATGGCTGCTCTGGCTTTCACATTTTGAAATCTATCCTGTTTTGGAGAGGAGGAATACTCCCTTAAGAGAGTGCCTCAGGCCGCATAATTGTGGCCCAACTCAGGAAGGAGATCGCAGACCTGCCCTTGGCTGGTGCTTAATTAACGAGAAGTCTGGTCCCAGCTGTGCTACAATGAAGCCTTTGTCCCAGGTTTATTAAGAGACACTAATAGAAGGCACTTAGCTCCTAAGCGACTCCTGGAAGGAGAATCTTAAATCATCACCTTTGTTTCTGCACAAGGGGGAAATAACCAACACCCTGATCCAATTTCCTTCGCCTCTAGTGGAAATTTACCTCAAATCACACCACACAGAGACTTCTTTAAAAAAAATTAAAAAAATAATGGTATTCTATTTTTATGACAAATCAAGTAATAAATTCTAAGCTGGTTTTCCTTATAGATTTTCAGATGCCTTCATGGCCTAGATGGGTGTAATTACATTTTTTTCTCTTAAATCATTAAAGGGAGTTCAATTTCTTTCCATAGGTTATTTCCCTGTCCCTCCTGCCTCTCCAATCTTGGGGTTGCCAGTTGGGGAAAAGAACCTCTTGCAAATTCAGTGACACACAAAGCCTTGAGTTAAGTGAATGTTTCACTTATACGGGCTGCTCAGTCTCCATCAGAAATTGGTGGGACATGGAGGAGATCCCAATACAGTCATGCATGACTTAACGACAGGGATACTTCTGAGACCTGTGTCATTAGTCAATTGCGGTGTTAGACCATCTGTGGGAATGTGATGGAGCGCACTTACAGGCACCTAGCGGGTGTGCGGCTCACCGTTCACCTCGGCTGTCAGGTGGAGCCTGTCACTCCTAGACTGCGAACCTGTGCAGCGTGTTACTGTGCCGAACACCGCAGGCAGTTGTAACGCACGGCAAATATCTGCATATCGAAACACAGACAAGGCACAGCATAAAAGACGAAGACGGCAAACCTACAGAGGGGACTTACCGTGAGCGGAGTGTGCAGGACTGGAAGTTGTCCTGGGTGGGTCGGTGAGTGCGCCGTGAGTGACCTTACCGTGTGCTACTGTAGCCTTAGAGAAACACCGCACAGTCAGGCTGCGCTCAATTCATTTAAAAATATCTTTTTCTTTAATAGCAAATTAACCTTAGCATACTGTAACTTTTAACTTTATGTACTTTTTAGCACTTTTAAACTTTTGACTCTTTTGTAATAGCAGCTTAAAACACAAGCACATTGTAACAGCATTACAACAGCTATGGTATCACTAGGACGTAGAAAATTTTCGGCTCCCTTATATTCCTATGGGGCGATTGTCATACCTGCGGTGCTTGATTGTGGAGGGGATTTCAGATGGCTGATGAAGGTAACCTGGAAGAACCTTACTTATCCTACCCTGCACATTTGCCCTGTGGCGTCCCCACTTACCTGCTTCCACCTGCAGGTCACTTGTGCCCCACTGGGAGCTTGACTGCTGCCCTAACAGGGAGGATATAAAATCTCCTGGCAGACAGAGCAGGGTCCAGCCTGTTTTGCTATCCCATCAGCCAGCCGTGACCACTATGGCTTACTTTGTTATATATCTTTGATTGTATTTGCTCTCAAACCACATAGTTTCCGGCCTCCTGGTCGACCTGAACTCTGGATTCATTATTCATGGATATTTTGCTTACCTGCTTTGAACTTGTTATTCACCTTGAAATTCTGGATGACTCTGGATGTCTGTGATTACTGTCTTGATTTCCTAATCATAATTTGCCTAGATCTCTAGCCCCAGTATTGTTCCTGGTTTCCCTAGCTCTGTTGCTAATTCCTAAGCCATCCCTACTATCCTTGGTCAGGCCTGGGTACAAACAGACCACGTTACCTATAATTTAAATGGTTCCAAAAAGCAGCACTCCAAATAAACATTTTTGTTTATTATCTTAATGAGAAAGTACAGTATTAAATTCTTCAGTGATCACCTAGACAACTCAAAAAACTAAGATTATCTTAAAATAGCACTAAATTTGTAATATGAACTTGTAGTGGCAATTCATTGGCTAATCCAATCCCCATTCATTGACCAACTCAATGTAGAGAACTCATATTGCTTTTTTTTTTTGTTTTGTGTGTTTGGGGGGTTTCTGTCGTTGTTACTATGGGTATTGCTTTGTGAAAGGACTTCTGTTAAGTTCATGAAATGTGACAGACTAGAATAAAATAGATTTTTTGCCACAGCCACATTGGAATATAGTCCTTAGAAGAAGGCATAACTGTGGGCTTGTTGTGTTCTCTACCCTTGGACTTACTGATGCTAACTAAGGACACAGAGCGCTGAGATGGGTCAACGTGATGGTAGTCTCCCAGCTGGGTTCTTCAGCTGGCCAGACAGCTGTTACATGTCTGTGTCCTTTTCCCCTTGAGACAAGCATTCTGAGAAATAGACACAAAAATGCAGCCTAGAAAATGGCTTGCTGAAGTCATTAGCTCACCAAAATTGCATCTGACCCACAGAAGCTACACTGACCCCACCTACATTAGTAAGGCCATTCCATTCCCATTTATCAACCTCCTGCATTATCATTGTCATGGAATGCCAAGTCTTCATTACTGAATAAGAAAGGGGATGCAGGGCTAAGGCTGATATGCAGACTCCTTCAGAAGCCAGAACAGGAAAAACGGCCCCTCCTGTTAGGAAGTTTGAGCTACTCCAGGGCAGGCATTCGGCAAGCATGTCACTCAAGAGCAGCGGGAAAAGTCACAGCCTCCACATTTACACAAAATGCATATTTTCGTTCATTCAGTCCTCATGACATTCCTATTAAGTTCAAGACACTAGGGATAAAAATAAAAAAGTGAGATTGTTAAATTAGAAGGAGGAATTTTACAGAGGAAAGAGACTTTACTAGAAATGAATAACACTTTTTTAAAAAGGAAAACCCTCCAATATATTATAAACAGCACACTACAGAAGGTCCTCAAATAACATGGTTTAGATAAATGTCATTTCGTTACAGTGTTGATGAGCTCTTGTTTATGTTAATCAGCCATTGGTAAAATTGGTTTCATTATGTCATTTTTCTTAAAGTCACAGAATCTATGAAAGATGTTAAGAGGACTTAATGTACCAGCAATTGGGTCAAGAGTTAAATGGAATTTAAGCTACAGGTAAAAACTAAGTGAGCTTTTATCTCTATTTACCTCTTATAAATTCCACTTGTCTTCCTTTATGTTGCAAGAGAAATGTTATTCACAGCTTCTAGACACAAAATTTCTAAGGGCTTCTATGTTTCCACTTGGAGAGAAAGTGTTAATTATCTCTCAGCAACTCCCCTCTGGGCATTAACTCATCTTCATCCTCTCTTGGGAGAAGGAGGTGGTTCTCCAGCTCTTGCCCTTCTCAGTGGAGACCCACTTCTCAAGCAGGCAGACCCTCGTTTGCTGTGAATAGGACACCTATGTCACAACCTGACTCCTAACGTGCCCTGGATCATGGCAGACTTCCATGTGTATGTATCTGCTAAATAAAACAAGACTTGCCCTGGCTGGTGTGGCTCAGTGGATTGAGCGCTGGCCTGCAAACTAAAGGGGTCCCAGTTCAATTCCCAGTCAGGACACATGCCTGGGTCGTGTGGCCAGGTCCCTTGTGGGGAGTGCATAAGAGGCAACCACACATTGATGTTTCTCTCCCTCTCTCCCTCCCTTCCCCTTTCTCTAAAACTAAATAAATAAAATCTTAAAAAAAATAAAATAAAACTTATATGTTTTCACATAAGGCAGTGATTACACAAACACATGTTGTGAAAGGTATGCTCAGAAACAATCCTTGGCCCCTGAGTTCCATGGAAACCAAATGCCAGGAGATTAAGAAAAGAGGAGCTAGGGCATTGGGTTTCTCATTCAGGGCCTGGGTCCGTTTAATTCAGACAGCCCTGATTTTATTGGGGTCTGGCATGTATATGAGAACTGATTTTTGTAACCGGGATAATTGATAGGATGACATCACTTTTATGGCTGTAAGACCACTTGTATAACAGTTTGTGATGCTTGGGGAAAATATTTCTAAACATAGCTCTTGGCATGCAACTCTGGAGCACTTAAACCAGAGGGCAGCTCCTGCCTCCCTTCGTCTACTTTCCCAAGGACCCAAAATATTTTTATATACACAGACAAGCATTTTTCAAAAATTATTCTCCTTTCCCCAAATGAACAGAGTCCACTCCCTCATGTCTGTATAAACGGGTCTCTCAGGTTCTCAGTTTCAGGCATGATGATGCACTGATGACTCTTCGTCGGAGCTGGGACATTTTCCAGACCCAAATATGGGATTAAAAGTGTTAGTGAGCAGTTTTGAAGTGCCCCAGGATTTCAAAAGATTGTTTGGGTTCGGTTATTGCACATTGCCCACTCACTTCACCATGCAAGTGCTATTTCTAAATAGCCTTTCCCCAAAGAGCTGGCACTGGGATTATAAAGTGACAAATGGGAACTTCCAACATTGTTTGGACTTTTGCCCCAGATGGTGGGCATGAGAGTGTCGGGAGCAGAAGGAGGAGGGGGTGGAGGGGGGCTGTTGATAAAGGAAGAGCTGGGCTCCGTGTACTCTCCACCTCTGTTTCCCCAGAGTCCATGCACTGCGGCATGCTTGTGGCCAAGTCAGGGGCAGCAGGCCAGCACCTACAGCCAGCCCTCTCTGCTTGCTCCCTGCACCCTACCCTGCCCAATGGCCATGTCACAGGATCCATTTAGGAATGCAGGAATGCTACCACTTCATATCCACGAGGCTGGCTAAGGTGAAAAAGACAGGCAGGAACGAGGGTGGGAAGGATGTGGAGAAATCAGACCCCTCATATATTGATGGTGGAAATGTAAAATGGTGCAGCCACTATGGAAGTCAGCTTAGCAGTTCCTCAGAAGCTTAAACATAGTTATCCTATGACCCAGCAGCGCCACTCCTAGGTGTCAACCCCAGAGAAAGAAAAAATGTATATCCACCCCCAAACTTGTACGTGAATACCCACAGTAACATTATTGATAGTAGCCCCTAAAGTGGGGATACCCAAATGCCTACCACGGGATGAACAGGTAAGCAAAATGCAGTCTATCCATCCAATGGGCTTTTATGCAGCAAGAAAAAGGAATGAAGTGCTGATACTTACCATGACATGAATGAATGTCCAACATATTATGCTTAGGGAAAGAAGCCAGTCCCCAAAATCACATTTATATAAAATGTCCAGAATAAGCAAATCTATAGAGACAGAAAGTAAATTAGTGGTTGCCAGTGTCTATGAAAGTAGGGGAGGGAGGGAAATGGGGGAGGGTGCCAGCTAATGGATATACAGTTTCTTTTTGGGGTGTTGAAAATGTCCTAAATTTAGATTGCGGAAATGGTTGCACAACACTGTGAATATAATGAAAAAGCCACTCAGTTGTACACTTGAAGTGTACAAAGTGTTCTATATGTAATTTATATCTCAATAAAGGGTTTTGCTTTTAAAGGACACTAGAAAAGAGCTACCGGCTACCTACCTTCACTTAACACACACGCATCCAACTCTGCCCCAGACCAGTATTTTGGTTGCACGTGGGGATTCAGTAACAAAAGCATTCAGTGCATTGAAGAAACACAATGTGCAATAGATTCAAACCTATGTGTGAGTCTTGCGTTGGAAGTCAGGAAGGGAATGTAGAATCAAAATGAGCATTTGCAGCGAAGAGCTGAAAAGGTCCATGTGTGCTGCAGAAGAGTCAACTGCACACAAAACCCAAAAGGAGTCTGTTTTCTCCAAAGCCTGGAAGTATGACTCATAATGTTTCTAACAACATCCCTGCCTTCCCCACACTGTTGGGGATTTATTTATTTTCCAGCACCTTCTCAGAGTCACTTGTCTATTGATCCTCTTTAGTTCTTCCAAGAGAACAGATGTGGCTTATAGTATGGCCTTAATTTAAGTTGAAATGTCTTGGTATTTGGGGCCTCAGCTGGACTGGGCTTTGATGTTGGAAAAACTGCCCTTTACCTTCAGATTCTGTCAGAAAAGATAACAAAACCCATCTAAGAGAATCTTTTTAAACATACTATTTGTACCTCCCAGTAGCTGACTTTGACCTGACGTAGAGTATAGGAGTTCTCCAGTTAATCTTAGGGCTGCTATTTTCTAAAGTAGATGTCAGTGAATAATCACCAGATAATTAGGATGGGTTACCTTCAATGCATTTCTGAATATATTTCTTTAGTTGCTATATATATACTTCTCCATGTGTGTGCAATTTCCTGTGTCTTCAGGTATTCGCAAATTTTGTTCATAATTTCACTACACATTACTTGCAAATTAGAGTTTTTCTGAGTTCTTCTCCAGGTGGCAATTAGGGCTGAAAACATCCCTAGAATCAGGCAAAGGCACTCATGGCTTTAAAATTTTATTATATACCTCCATCTTTACAAAAACAGCGAGCTAGGATCTGGAAGCAGGGACAGAAAACACAGAAGTGTGGAGATGGAGACAGGGCAGCGATCAATGTTTCTCTCTGGAGTCAATGGCCTCCAGGTGAGGATTAAGGTGGGGAAAGCCAGGACATCATGGTCAACAGTATCATACTATTTGCACACACAGCCTCTCAGATTCCATTGTGGCAGCTGCCCTTTGAAAGTGAATTAGTGCTGTGATCAGTGTGGTTCAGTGGGTTGGGTGTCATCCTGCAAAGTGAAAGGTTGCTGGTTCAATTCCTGGTTAAGGCACATTCCTGGATTGCTTGTTCAGTCCCCAGTCTGAGTGTGTACAAGAGGCAATCAATATTTCTCTCCCTCTCTCCCTCCCTTCCCCCGTATCTAAAAATAAATACATAAAATCTTTTAATTTTTTTTTAAAGTCTGAATTAGCAGCATAGAATCTATGGCAGGATCAGATATGACTGAAGAGGCTGGCTAGCATCCTCCACCAGCACGGGGGCGTACCCCGTTCCTGTCTCCTGTGTGTCCAAGGGCTGGAAGACATCTGCTGGTGTCACCGGGCTCAGATTGCAGGTTCCACAGTGAGTCTCCAAGGAGGCTGTCCCTGTCCCCGCAAGTGGTAAAGGCTTCAGAACGATCTAACTAGGTCTCACCCTTCTCAGGAATTAATACGTTGGTATTCAGGCATTTTTTTCAAGCTTATTATGGCAACTTTAGACTTAAAAGATTCCCAGACCATAAGTTAAATCTGTATTTAACTTAAAAAAATTAAAGTCACATTATTTAATCAGAGAATAAACCATACCTTTAAAACTGTCCATATCTAGTCCATGATTCTACAGCTCTTTGGATAAGAGCTGTGTTCACAGCCTGCATCCCCAGAGGGTGAAGAGCATGGGCTCAGGGACCCAGGCGAAACTAACTAGACATGGCTGGTCTAGTCAGACCTGCCATATGGCTTGTTTTTCCTTGAAAATACCAATGTGCTTAGGTAATGTTAATGGGACAATCATTTTCCGCATACCGTTTGTTTTTTAACTTAGCTTCTTTCTGTCTTTCATTTCTTTGTTACCCTTTCTTCCACTCTTCCTTTCTTAAATAAAATCATCTCTGCTAATGGGGTGTTAAAGGCAAGATTCCTTAGTATCCCTCCCCCACCTTTTATTACAGAGTGTGTGGAAACAAAGGAATAACATACAGGAATGAAGTCATGCATAATGTTTTACCCTGGAGCTATTACTCATGGAAAAATGATAAAATTCATCAAAGGAGAGTTTAAAGGAAAATGGGTCTTCCCATATTTATTAAATTAATTAATGTATCAATAGCAGAAGGAGAAAAGGGACTAAGAGGAGATGATTTCAAGAAACACAAATTTTGAAATGATCTCAAGACCTTCATGTTACCAGCGGTCGGTAATATCTCTGAATTACCTGGTCATGGAAAGTGCTCCAAAAAATAAATAAAGTTAGATACATGCCATGTCCTGTGTAATCCACTTTAAGTATATTGTCTCATTTAATCCTTGCAACAACACTATGAGGTTGCTATGATTCCTATTTTACAGATGAAGAAATCTGTCAGAGAAGTTAATGAATTTGTCCAAGGTCACATAGTAGATGGTAGAACCAAATTTAAACTCAGTTATGCCTGACTTCAGGTTAGTGAGTATGTGCTCTGCCTCCATTTTTTTCTTTTTTCTTTATTTTATTTTTTAGAAGGAGAAAGGGAGAGAAATATCAATGTGTGATTGCCTCTCACGCACCCCCTACTGGGGATCTGGCCTACAACCCAGACATGTGCCCTGATTGGGAATCAAACCAGCGACCCTTTGGTTCGCAGGCCCATGCTCAATCCACTGAGCTATGTCAACCAGGGCTCTACTTCCGTTTTGATGATATTACATGTTCAAGTTGAAGAGATGTGAACAAAGGCAGGAAGGAAGGGAGAGAGGGAGGAATAGGAAGAATGTGCACAAGGCAAATATCCCTCAGTGACTACCGTGGTTTTTCAGGGCTATCCAACCAAGATACTATTGAGACTAAACACACCCCTTCTCTGAATTGTCCAGGTAATGTTGTGACTGAACCTCTCCTACCCATTGCCTTTCTTTTCTGCTCTGGAATCTACTAAATCAGGATGCACATGCCCTTATGAAGTATGGTTTAAAGTAATCAAACTCAAAACAACTGAGTTGACATCTCAAATTGCTGTACCACGTTCAGCTGATGGATTTCCCTGGGTTGCGATTCACATAGGGCTGATCCAGTATATTGATATAATAAAGAACAGCCTAATTAGGTCTCACCCTTCTCAGGAATTCAAAGCTCTCATAGAGCTTTGGAGGAAATGCCCCATGGTGGGGAAATGTGGGCTATTTTGCCTTTACCTCCTTTATCCTTTCCTCCCAAGTTGAGGATATTGATATTCAATTATCAGGTAAGCTTTCTTACAGCCCTCTTAATCCTAACCTCCACTTCGGAAATTTCCAAAGAAAGTGCCTGGGTTTTTTACAAATTGGCCACAGAAATGGTTCCTCCAGGGCTGATATAAGATGGGCCTTTTTGCTTTGCCATGCACTGTGGTTTTCTAAGTCTGAAAGAGTTAAGAGAAAAGATGGAATGCCTTGGGAATGTTGGCAGGGAGGCTGCAGCTCTCTCCTCTCTGCTTCTCACCCTGGACAAACTCCCAGAACCAGGAAAACTCTGCGATTACTCTGGGTTCATGCTCTTCCCTCCATTCTGCCCCAAAAGCTAGCTTGGTGTCCGGGAGAGGGAAGGATGTGCAGTTTTCTGCGGGGGGGGGGGGGGGGGGGGGGGGGGGGGGGGGGGGGGGGGGGGGGGGGGGGGGGGGGGGGGGGGGGGGGGGGGGGGGGGGGGGCTTGTTTTCACCTCATCCCTGGAGAGTTGCCAGAGACAGGGAGAAAACATATTCAATCAGGAGCCATTAGGTAATCCTTGTGGGAAAACAATCCCTGAAGATTGGTGGGGGTGGGGTGAGGGAAGGTAGGGGAGAGGAGAGTGGAACAAGAGGAAACGAAGTTATTTTGACTGCATTTTTCCTTGCCTGATTAAATCTAGTGACATTTGAACTTTGCGTTACTAAAAGAACCCAGCTCTGTATGTGGGGCCTGGGACCAGAGGGTGAAGGCGGGGCCTAGAGCTTGCAGGGCTGCTGGGTCGCTTGGCACGGAGGACCTGCTCTCTAGCTGGGACCAGCTGGTGTGGGACCTGCTTGCCGGGTGCTGAGGACCTGCTGAGGGGAGAGCCTTCGGGTCCTGTAGCTGATGCTGAAACCATGGTGCTGCTCCAGGGCTGTCTACCAGGTGGGACCTGCAGCTATTCTTTGCCGCATGAGAAATGTAGGGGGTGGTGGCGAAGGGGCAAAAACTATTGTCACGTGTTTTGGATTGTGAAGTGTGTTATGCTAAACGGGGCAGGGGGAGGTAATTAACATTAATTGAACCTCCTCTTCAAGGTACCAAGTACTGTGAAAGGTGCCTTGCAATCTGTATCTGTTTTCCAAACCACCAAATAAAGTAGGTGCTTAATGTCACCATTTTGGAGATGAGGTTATTGAAACGCAGAGATGGACTTGAGTTGTTCAAAGTCACCCAGCTGGTAAAGCCAGAGCCCTGCCATGTAAACCAAAGATTTTCTGGCCACAAAGATGAGGGTACTCTTTCCATGAGTTCATGCTCCTCTCACAAGAGACTCTTTTCTCAAAGTGTGTGTTGGGGATGGCGAGCTGGTAAGGGACATGTGGCTCTGGGGACAGGAGGCAAGGAGGGAAGAATGCTGAGCAACATATCAAGTCTTTGTTCTCACTTCTCTGTGAGGTGGCTTACAGAGTGGCTTACAGAGTGGCCTCTGAAGTCACACATTCACACAAACTTCTAAAGAGAAAAATTTTCTGCAGGAATGCAGCCCTTCTGAATCAATTGGCTGGGGGTGCAGAGCCCTTAAAAGGGGGAGACAAGACCTTCTGTTTTCCCTGTTCATCCCTCTAGACTGTCCTTTTGCCACAGAGACTTCAGTCCTCACTGCCCTGGCCCAGCCTGAGAGGAAGGAGACTGAGTGTGGGTGGGGTGTGGGGGTGGGGGAGGTGAAGGCAAAGCAGTAATGGGGCAGGGCTTCCCCTGACCTGGTTCTTGACGGGGGTGTCATTACTTCTTCCTCAGTTGATGGTGTTTTGTAACCCAGTTTATTTCACTAAGTCAACTTGAGTAGTTTTGGCCCTCTCTTCTTGTTAGCTGGCTCATCACATGCTTGGAACCAAGCAGGCACAGCTGGCCTTTGTATTTTTAGGTGTAATTTGGCAGCGTATAATCCCTTAATGAACTGTAATGATTAAACAACACGGACCATGTAGCCACCCGTCCTCCCTCCCCTCCTTATGGAATGTCTGGACTTACACTGAAGTGACAGTTTTTGGGAAGATGTGCCCAGGAGCCCTGGGCTGGTTTTTGCAGAGGAGCATAGCTGCCCCAGGACCCCTGCTCCCTCCTCTTCGTCTACCCATTGGCAGTCAGACTGAAAGCCAGTAAGTGATTTCTGGAAATGAGATTTTTTTCTTCAGAATATTTGTGTTTGAAGGGCACATACCTATAGTTTTACTATTAGCAGCAAATATGTCCATAATCAATCTTACATACATGAAATGTGAGAGAAGCATTCCCAAATTTGACAACAGTCTAACACATTTATGCGATGTTTCCAATGATGGGTTGTGAATCTGAAAGAAATCTGGAAGAAAATCTCCCTGATGGGAGATTCAATTAGTTATGTGATTATTTTGTCCTTTTGAAGATTTTTCAGAAACGTGGCTTTGGAGTCAAATCTCAAACAGCTGGGCATTGGGGGTTCATTTCTTAGTCAAGGTAATTCTTTCTTAGGTGTTGCTGTGCTCGTGAATGAATTTGAGGACCCTGGATTCCTTCCTTCCTTCCTTCCTTCCTTCCTTCCTTCCTTCCTTCCTTCCTTCCTTCCTTCCTTCCTTTCTTCCTTTTCTTTCTTTTCTTTCTTTCTATTTATTTTTAGAGACAGAGGAAGGGAGGGTGAGATAGAGGGAGAGAAATATTGACTGGCTGCTTCTCACATGCCCCCAACTGGGGACCTGGACCGCAACTCAGGCATGTGCCCTGATAGGACATGGAACTGGAGACCATTTGATTCCAAGGCTGGTGCTCAGTCCACTGAGCCATACCAGCCTGGGTCCCCACTTTCTTTTTTATCTCCTGCTTCTCTTCTTCATTTCTCCAGAAGTTATATAAAAGCCAAGATTTTAAATCAAGTAGGTAGAGTGCATTTGCCCCACCTCAAGGGGCTTTTTTGGGGACTTCCCTTAATGTTATAAGTACACTGAAAAGAACATTGAATTTCATTGGCTACCAGATTTGGAAAAAAAAAAAATTGTTGCTGCTCAACCTCTATTCAGTTCATCAGACACTAACTGAGAAGCAAGTAGCATGTGGCCATCCGCTGCTTCCTCCCTTACAGAGACAGGGCAAGGTGGCATCTTCACGGCCACGTCAGAATTAAATAAGGGCACATTTGCTGAAGTATGCTGCAAATACTAAGTGTATACAGATGGGAAATGCTGTTTTATAATATACTTCTTAACAGTATTCTTACCGTTGTTTATCTTGGGAAAAGTTCACCAAGACTGCCTTTATTTTTTTAGTGATAAGGTGACTAATGGCCATTTTTGTGTATTTTGTTTAGGCAATTAATTGTCTAGGAGAACCACCGTGTTCCCTTTACCGCCACACTACTACTCTCGCACTCACAGCACTTCTCATACCACATGTGAGGGTGTCCCCCACACCAGCTCTGACTGACCGGATTTGGTGCAGACCCCACAGGTTAAGGGCTCAGTCCCACAAGATTGCCCCTCGCCCCAGATGGCAATCCTGAGTGGTAGGTCCTTGGACTACCCATACTTCTGTTCAACTTGGCTACAGACTGGAGGTTTTCATGAGCCCCTCCCTGGGTGTAATCATTTTCTGGAACAGCTTAAAGAACTCAGAAGCACTTACATTTGCCACTTTTGACTGTAGGATAAAAGACATGATAAAGGATACAGATGAACTGCCAGATGAAGACATACCTAGAGCTTGGGAGGGTCCCGGGGCAGGAGTGTCATCCCCCCAATACCTAGATGTGTTCACTGATCTGCTGAAAAGCTACTGGAACCCCCACCTCCTACATTTGGGATTTTTGTGGATGCATGCAGCATCTCATAAGCGTGATTGATCATTAAGTTAATCTTCAGCCCCTCTCCTCTTCCTAGAGGATGCGGGTGGGGCTGAAAGTTCCAAGTCTCTAATCATGGCTTGGTCAGAGCCTGTCGGAGAGCCCACCCAGAATCACGTCACTGAAACAAAAGACACTCCTGTGGCCCAGGAAATTCTAAGCGATTTTTTAACTCTGTGTCAGGAACCAAGCTCAAAAGCCAAATATTAAAATAAAAGATGCTCCTAGTGCTCTTATCACTTAGGAAATGACAAGAGTTTTAGGAGCTCAAAACCCTTTGGGTTTTGGGGACAGACCAAAATATATTTTTTCTGCTACTTCATAGCAATGCTTTCATGGTTTACAGTTTCTCCGTTGTGTAAGGTGATGGCTGTCAAACCCTGGCTGGACTTGAAATTCAACTCGGGAGCTTTTGCTCTCGCCCATGCCCAGGCCCGACTCCCAGAGATCCTAATTTAATTGATCTGGGGCCTGTGTATTGGTTCTGTGCTGTCAAAGCTTTCCAGGTGATTCTAATGTGCAGTCCAACTGGAGAGCCCCTGAACTGAAGGAGGCTCCTTCTGCCGCCTGGTAGTATGCAGATGCTTACAAAACCCTTAATAGGCAGCACAAAATCACTGGAGGAAGAGGACCCCTTAAAAATGTATGTATTGCCCTGGCCAGCGTGGCTTAGTTGGTTGGAGAGTCATCCCGTAAACTGAAATATCACAGGTTTGATCCCTCGTCAGGCCACATACCTAGGTTTCAGGTTGGGTCCCGGTCAGGGTGCGTACAGGAGGCAACTGATAGATGATTCTCTATCACATCAGTGTTCCTCTCTCTCTCATCCTTTCTCAAATCAATAAATTTATCCTTGGACGAGGATTTTAAAAATAAATAAAATAAAGATCAGAGATTAACTCAGTTCAAATTAAGTCCGTTCCTTGGTCCATACAAAGCACTCGATAAATGTTATTTTTGTTATGTTTACCCCAAACCATGAAGAGAGTGTGGTTTCTCTCTCAGGATGGCAGTGGCCTCTCTGCAGCTCTGGAGGAAAACGATTCCCATTCCCAGACCCCCGGCCGCGGTCCCCAGAGCAGCTCCGGTGTGCCTCGGTGCCTTAGGCAGTTCCATTCTCTTTTTGGCGGGAACTTGGTCTTTCCTCTCACCCAGTACTTCTTGATCACATTACTCTCCCAGATGACAGTTAATTGAGGAGCCTGAAATGTCTGTATTTGGGGGTGGAGAAGCTTTAAAAGGAGAAAAAATTTTTAAATTGTACAAATTTAGGCATACAAGGAAAAGTACAGCACATTACAAATGTAAGAGAGCATCACCAAATCCAGAAAAATGATACAAGTTGATTAATTAACTGCCTAACACATCTCTATTAATCATTTTGTCCCCTGCATATTTTGGCTACCTACTCTTTTTTCTTAATTTTTATTTTTTAAACATTCAATATTTTTATATTGGTTACAAATATATAGCACAGTGGGTAGACATTTATATAATTTATAATGTGATCCCCCTGATAAGCCTAGTAGTACTCACCTGGCACCATCCATAGTTATTACAATGTTATTGATCATATTCTTTATGCTGTACTTTACAGCTCCATGACTATTATGTAACTACCGATTGTACTTCTTAATCCCTTCACCTTTTTCACCCAGTCCCCCAACATCCCTCCCACCTGGCAACCATCAGCATGTACTCTGTCTGTGAGTCTTTTTATGTTTTGTTTGTTCACTTACTCTGCTTTTCAGATTTTACATATAAGTGAAATCGTATGGTATTTGTCTTTCTCTGTCTGATTTATCTCACTCAGAATTACCCTCTAGGTCTATCCATGTTGTCTCAAATGGTAAGATTTCATTCTTTTTTATGGTCGAGTAATACTCTGTTGTATATATGTACCATTTCTTCTTTATCTACTTGTCTGTTGATGAGCATTTGGGTTGCTCCCATACCTTGGCAATTGTAAGCAACAGTGCAATGAACATAGGGGTGCTTTTGTTCTATCTAATTAGTGTTTTGGGTTCCTTCGGATATATTACCAGAAATGGGATCACTGGGTCAAAAGGCATGTCCAGTTTTAAATTTTTTGAGCTATTTCCATACTGCTTTCCACAGTGGCTGCACTAGTCTGCATTCCTAGCCACAGTGCAAAAAGGTTCCTCTTTCTCCACATCCTTGCCCGCACTTGATGTTTGTTGATTTATGGATGATGGACTTTCTGACAGGTGTGAGATGGTATCTCATTGTGGTTTTAATTTGGTGTTCTCTGATGACTAGTGACATTGAGCCTCTTTTCATATTTCTACTGGCCATCTGTATGTCCTCTTTGGAGAAATGTTCATTCAGGTCCTCTGCCCATTTTCAAATTGAATTTTCTTTTGGTGTCAAGTTGTATGAGTTCTTTATAAATTTTGGATATTAACGCCTTATCAGATATATAATTGGTTAATATGTTCTCCTAATTGGTAGGCTGTCTTTTCATTTTGTTGATGGTTTCTTTTGCTGTGCAAAAACTTTTTAGTTTGATACAAGCCCATTTGTTTATTTTTTCCCCTTACCCAAGGAAATACATCAACAAAAACAACACTAAGAGTAATGTCAGAGAATATACTGTCTATGTTTTCTTCTAGGACTTTTATGGTTTTAGGTCCTATATTTAAGTCTTCAATTTATTTTTAGTTTATTCTTGTATATGGTATAGGAAGGTGGTCTAGTTTTATTTTTTGCATTTATCTGTCCAGTTTTCCCAACACCATTTATTGAATAGACTGTTTTCCCCCATTTTATATTCTTGCCTACTATGTCACAGATTACTCACCATATAAATATGGGTTTATGTATGGGCTGTCAATTCTGTTCCATTGTTCTATGTGTCTGTTTTTATGCCAGTACCATGTCATTTTGATTACTCAATCCTTGTAGTATAGTTTGAGATCAGGTATCATGATATCTCCAACTTTGTTATTCTTTTTTACTGCCGTGGCTATTTGAGGTCTTTTGTGGTTCCGTATACATTTTAGGATTATTTATTCTAGTTCTATAAAAAATGCCATTGATAGGTATTGCATTGAATCTATAGATTGCTTTCAGTAGTATGGACATTTTAATGATATATTTCTTCCTATCCATGAGCACAGTATATGCTTCCATTTATTTGTATTTTTTTCCATTTTTTTCTTCAAGGTCTTATAATGTTCAAAGAACAAGTCTTTTATCTCCTTGGTTAAATTTATTTCCAGGTATTTTTGATGCAATTGTAAATGGAATTGTTTTCTTAATTTCTTTTTCTGATAGTTTGTTATTAGTGCATAAAAATGAAACTGACTTCTGTATATTAATTTTGTATCCTGATACTTTACTGAATTTCTTTATAAGTTTTAGTAGTTTTTTTTGTGTAGTCTTTAGGGTATTGTCTCTATATAGTATAATGACATCTGTAAATAATGACAGTTTTACTTCTTCCTTTTGAATTTGGTTGCCTTTTATATTTTTTTCTTGTCTGATTACTGTGGCTATGACTTCCAATACAATTTTGAGTAAAAGTGGTGAATGTGGACATCCTTGTCTTGTTCTTGATCTTAAGGAAAATGCTTTTACCTTTTCCTCAATGAGTATGATGTTAGCTTTGGGTTTGTCACTTATGGCCTTTATTGTGTTGAGCTATGTTCCCTCTATTCCCACTTTGCTGGGGGTTTTATCATAAATGGATGCAGGATTCTGCAAAAAAAATTGCATCTTTTGATATGACCGTATGATTCTTATTTTTCATTTTGTTTATGTGGTATATCATGTTAATTGATTTGCGGGTATTATACGAACCTTGCAACACAGGAATAAATCCCACTTGGTATATGATCTTTTTAATGTATTCCTGATTTTTGTTTGGTAATATTTTGTTAAGATTTTTGCATCTATGATCATTATGGCCTATACTTTTCTTTGTTCGTGGTATCTTTGTCAGGTTTTAGAGTCAGGAAAATACTGGCTTTGTAAAATCAGCTTGGAAGCCTGTTCTCCTCTTAAATATTATGGAATAGTGTGAAAAAGATAAGTGTTAATTTTTTGAATGTTTAATAGAATTCACCCATGAAGCTGTCTAGTCCAGGACTTGTTTGTTGGGAGTTTTTTAATTACTGATTGATTTTGTTAGTAGCTATTGGTTTGTTTAGATTTTCTGTTTTTATTTTTTAATCAGTCTTAGAAGATTGTATGTTTCTAGGCATTTATCCATTTCTCCCAGATTGTCCAATTTGCTGGTGAATAATTATTGGCACTATTTTATTATAAATCTTTTGTATTTCTGTGGTGTCACTCATCACTTTTCCTCTTTCATTTCTGATTGTATTTATTTGGGTCCTCTCTCTTTTACTTTTGATGCATCTAGTTAAAGGTTTATAAATTTGGTTTGTATTTTCAAAGAAGCAGCTCTTGGATTCATTGATATTTTGTATTTTTTAGGCTATTTTTATTTATTTCTGTTCTGGTAATCTCAATTATTTCCTTGCTTCTATTACTTGTGGGCTTTGTTTATTATTTATGTTTTTAAGTTCCTGAAGGGGTTTAGTTGGCTTATTTGAGAGGTTTTGTTTGTTTCTTAAGATACACCTGTATTGCTATGAATTTCCCACTTAAAACTGCTTTTGCTGTGTCCCATAGATTTTGGGTCATTGTGTTTTTATTTTTGTCTTAAGATTTTTTAAATTTATTTGTTGATTTTTGTTTCAACCCATTCATTGTATAGTAGCTTGTTATTTAGCCTCTTTATTTATGTGTTTTTTAAGTTTCTTCTTATAATTCATTTATAGTTTAATACCATTGTGGTTAGAGAAGATACTTGATATGATTTCAGTGTTAAATTTATGGAGACTTGTTTTGTAGCCTAACAGGTAGCCTGTCCTGGAAAGTGTTCCTTGTTTGGCCACTTACTCTTTGATCTCTTCGAATGATTTTGTAATATTACTGTAGAGACAGAGAGGAAGATGAGTTGACCTTTCCTCTAGCATTGCTGATCAAAACTTTTTCCCTATGTTGATGTTAGCTTAGAAATGTTTCTTTCTGATTCACAACTTACTAAAAATACTGTCCAAGTTTTTTAAATTGTTGTCAAATTTGGAAAGCCTTTTTTGTTTTCTTAAAATTATATTTTATTGATTATGCTATTATAGATGTTGATTTTCCCTCCTTTGCCTCCCTCAACCCAGTACCACCTAACCCCTGAGGCAATCCCTCCACCACTGTTCATGTCCATGGGTCATGCATATAAGTTCTTTGGTGACTCCATTTCCTGTACTGTACTTTACATCCCCATGGCTATTCTGTAACTACCTATTTGTACTTCTTAATCCCCTCATCTCTTCACCCATTCCACCATACCCCTCTCCCATCTGGCAGCCATCAAAACATTCTCCATGTCCATGATTTTGTCTCTGTTCTTATTTGCTTAGTTTGTTTTTTAGATTCAATTGTTGATAGATGCTCACTAAGTTCCTTGAGCATCCTTATAAAAAGTGTTTTGAACTCTGCATCTGATGGATTGCTTATATTGATTTCATTTAGCTCTTTTTCTGGAGTTTTGATCTCTTCATTCATTTGGACCATGTTCCTTTCTCCTCGTTTTAGCAGCTTCCCTGTGTTTATTTCTATGTATTAGGTAGAGCTGCTTTGACTCCATGTGTTGGTAATGTGGCTTAATATAGTAGGTATCCTGTAGGGTCCAGTGGCACAGCCTCCCCTATCACCCAAGCTGGGTACTAGAGGTGTGCCCTTTGTGTGAGCTGAGTACACCCTCCTCTTGTAACTGAGCCTTGGTTGCAGTTGGCAGATCAATGGGAGAGATTTACCCAGGCCAGTCAGCTTCAAGGACTGGCTGTCACCACTGGTCACCAATCTCCACCCTCGGTGGAAGATCAGCTGTGCAGGGGCAGGGTGGCAGTGCTCCGATGTGGTCTGTAGCCTGTCCACTGTGTGTGCTGGGCTTGGGGTTTCCCAGATGGTACATGCCAAGGTCAGCCCCCACCTGTGTTTTGCCTGGAGCCACCCTGCCTGAGCTATAAAGGAATCTGCGATGGCTGCTACTTGTGATGGGCTTGGAGATTCCCAGGGGAGGCCAAGCTGTTGATCTAGGCTGGCTGCTGCTAGTGCTGGGCCTAGGGCTCACTGAGGCTGGCTATTGCTTGTTTGAGAGGATTTTAGGAAGTTGTGAAGCATGAGCCAAGACCATCCCTTCATATGGAAAAACATCTTGGGTGGGGCAGAGCCTCTGGGGATCTCCAAAGCAGGGCAAATAGTGTTAGCCAGGTTGATAGAGTCTCATATATGGTACCAGCTTGCCAGCCTTGTTGGGGGAAGGTTTAGAAAAGAGACAATGGCCTCTATTTGCCTTGATGCCAGGCACTTCATTTCCTCCCTTTATGCCACTGGTGCCTTTCAAGCTGCTATCCTGGTACTGGAACTCAGAGGGAGTGAGTCTGTGTAAGTGAGTCCAAGTGTGGGTTCACTAAGAGAAGCTCATTGGGGCTCCAGCAGTTTCTTCCACCAATTCAATTTGTACCGGGTTTTGCAGCCAAAAATTGAGACTTGTCTTCCTGGCATTGGAACCCTGGGCAATGGGGCCTGATGTGGGCTTGGGACTCTTTGCTCCCAAAATATCCCTCCTGAATTTTTATCCACCACACATGTATGAGGGATTAGTCTATTCCACATCTGTGCCCCTCCTACCAGGGTGAATGGATATGTTTTTGTTTTTTAATTTTATTTATTTATCTTTAGAAAGGAGAAAGACAGGGAGAGAAATATCAATGTGTGGTTGCCTCTTGTGTGCCCTCTACTGGGAGCCTGGCCTGCAACCCAGGCATGTGCCCTGACTGGGAATCAAACCAGTGACCCTTTGGTTCACAAGCCTGCACCCAATCCACTGATCCACAGTAGCCAGGGCTGGATGTGGTTTTCTTAATTCTGTAGTTGTCAGATTTCCATTCAACTCAATTCATGATGGTTCTGAACAATGGTTGTTCTGTATTTTAGTTGTAATTTTGATGTGGTTGTATGAAGAGGTAAGCCTTGTCTGCCTCCATTGCCATCTTGACCAGAAGTCTAGAAAGCCCTCTTTCAAGTTTCTTTTGTTTTTATGTTCTATTATCAAACAAACTTGCTGTTTATAGTAAAAGTACAGTCATATGCCCTCTAAACACATGAATTTTTTTTAAAAAATTCAATTGCATTCTATTTCCTTTAATGAAGAAAAAATTATGTGGTACTTTTGTAATGGTGTATGTTGTATATTATATATACCCCAGACAGGGGACATGCTTCTACTTTTGACTGAGGATTATGAGAACTGGACCCTCTACTTATAATTTACTGTCAGATAATTAGAAATTTTCTCCTCTGACTAGCTTCTGGCTCCTAGCTTTTTGAACCTTCTCCTATGTAGAGGCCACATTCCTGTATAGCCAGGGCGCTATGAAACGTAGTGATACCCAGCTGAGACCTGGCCCTGTACTTTCATGTATAACTTTGGGTTAGGAGCATGACAAGAAGCCATGGCCACACTGATACAACTCATTTTTATCTTTTCATAGATGGAAGTAACTGTGAACTTCATAAATACATCCCACTTAACACAAACTACATGCATTCCAACTCAGCTTTTCTTTTGCTAGATTCCAAAAAGTGTTAATGCTGATTCTGATGCTACTTGATCAAAAGGGAAAGTTTAACAGAGGGGAAGCTATTGTGGAAAGAGACTTTAGTCACAACTGAAGTATAAGCTTGATTAACTTCATGATAAATCTACCTCTGTACCTTCCAACCTACCCTCCATCACCTCTGGTTGTGCCATACAAACTATAGGAAAAATAAATAAGACCAATAACCTCAAATACTGCCCTGCTATAAATTGCTTCTGGCCCTCAAAATGTTGAACATATGTATGGTGTATGTAAGCCTGTTTTAGATTATTATTTCTTTAAGTTGGATGTCATTATTTATTTGTTATGTTTTGTTTTTGGTCTATTTGTAGCAAATGCATCATTCATTAGAATGCTCTACTTTGTTTCTGTTTTTTATTTTCTTTATTAAAATTTTTATTTATTGATTTTTTTAGAGAAAGGGAAAGATAGAGGAACACTGAATTGTTGTTCCACTCATTTATGCATTCATTGGTTGATCCTTGGCTGTGCCCTGACCAGAGAACGAACCCGCAACCTTGGTGTATTGGGACGACTCTCTCAGAGACTGACCTACCTGGCCAGGGCCTTCTGCTTGTTATTTCTTAATACCTGCTGGACAAAGCACAAAAGAGGCAACATCTCCGCTCTTCCTGGTTTTAAGATATACGGTCTATCAAAGAAACTAGGGGAGGGAGAGTGTCCCAGGGGACATTCCCACCGTCCTCCAAGAAGTGTGGTCGTTACATGGTTTTAAAATCATCCATGGTTCACTCATCTCTGCTGCTTCTACAGGAAAATATGGACCAGTGGCTAGAGTGACCACCCAAGTGTCAGAATTTGGGGAGGGTCCTTCGTTAAATTTATATATACCTATTCTAACCCCATGCTTTAACAATAACTCTTTGTGGCCCATAAAGCCAGGCCTGCAATGACCTGTAAACCACATTTCCTACAAACACTGTAAGAAAAACAGGAGAACAAGTGAGCTAATATATGAGATCACCTTATCAACCTGTGTGGGGGAGGGGGAGGAGGTGTTGTCATCACAGAGAATGATTTGTGTTTTCTTCTTAGTAGAAATCACACTTCTGTACTGAGAGGTTCTAGAAATATGAACTGTTTTGAAAATGAAACTTTATCAGTTATATTCATGATTAATTATGATGATGTCAGTAGTAAATTCTAATGACGAGCACTTCCTCTAAAATGAGATTGGGTTTTCAATAATTCATTTGTATCTTCTTAAACAACTAGTACAACCAGTCTGGAGCCGATGGATTACACCATGACTCAAACAAACGTTTCCACATGTGGAAAGTTAGGCTTTGATTCTCAATTTGCTATTTTTGCTGTTCCTCTTTCATCATTTCATTATGGCAATGTATGTTTTCAAAGGGCTGTGCCCTTTGTATTATTTAATGCCTACATATGGTGTGGGCTCAGCCTTTTCTCTGATGATCTATAACATGTGTTATAGTTAAAGGGGGAAAGATAGGTTTGCACCAAGAAGAACAATTAGCGAATTGATGATGTTTGTTTGTAACTTTCGGTAAGTCTGTGTGTTGGTTTGAACCTTTTCCGATAATCTTTAGGCCTGCGGGTGCCTGTCAGTAAAGGAGGAAGTGCCTGCATTCCCACCAGTGCGCTCAAAGGTTGCACACCTCGTCTCCTGCATTTTCTTATTATTAATTGATTTGAGGGGGGTAGATCTATTTGTTGTTCCACTTCTTTGTGCATTCATTGGTTGGTTTTTGTATGCACCCTGACGGGGTCGGATCTGCAACCTTGGTGTATCCGGACGATGCTCTAACTGGCTGGGCTACCCGGCCAGGGCCCAGCATTTTCTTACACTGACACGGAATCATGTCTTTGTAATAGGATTGGAAGTAAAACTCTCATTTTTTAAATTTTGTAATTTACCCTCTTTGATGTGGGCAGTATTTGTAAGCAACATAAGAGCTCTGCACTTACTCTGTTCATAAAATATTTTTGAGTCTGAAGTGGGGTGTGTTTTCATCCTCCTTCAAAGCACTTTCCCGGTTGCAGTGAGAGCACAATACTTTTGGAGGTTTACCCTTCTCTGTCAGTTACCTCAGCCATCTCCCACATTGGGTCAGTTCCTCCCAACATTTGCTTATCGACTTTCAAAACATTGTGGAAATCAAGTCTGTATTTCAGCTTTTGACTACATTTGAATTGTGAGGGCTTCTAAAATTCTGCTTAGGTGGGGTCTGGAGATAGTAATCCTGTTGGAAAGGGTGTAGCCAGTTTTTACTGAAATTGTAGGCTCATTTGGGGGTCTCTTGGAGTGGAGCTGATGGAGAATATGAGAGAGCTAATTTCTCTGTCACTGCCTTAAAAAATATTTAACTAAATAGATAGTCTTTGCCAAACAACTTTGGAAAGTCCTGTTCCTCACAAACTGCTGTATTTTCAAAGTCCTATCAATTGAGAGACAAATTATCACACATCCTAACTTCAAAAAATATATACATGCATGTTTCTTAGAGTTTACAGAACGCTTTCAAACACTTCCTCTTATTTTCGATTCTCAGCGCCACTGGAAGGTGTTACGTATAGGGGCACTGCACTAGGCTCAGAGAAGTTGGTGGCCGGCCTCCTGTGGGGAAGGATCTCAGCGCTCTGCCATCTGCATGTGTTCTGGGGTCGTGATCCTCTCGGCAAGTGCCCGCAGATTGGAGTGCTTCCTTTCAACAGTCGTTTGGAAGGGGATGGCTAGTGGCAGATGCTGAAGTCGAGTATTCTACATTATATTTCTAGCTTTTACAATGAATTAGGGTTTGGCATATTTCTGCCTTGTCTTCCCCCAAATTAGATTCCTTCATTCACATATTTATTCATTCATGTTTTGTTTATTTATCTAACAAATAATAAAGGAACACCTGGTATGTGCCAGATATTGTGCTAGGTTCTAGAGACGGGATGGTGAGCAAAACCAAACGTGATTTCATATTCTTCTAGAAGCTATGTTCCAATGATAGAAACTTGGCAATCATTCATTTACTCATCAGTGCTAATACAATAGTTACAGAAACTCAGGTAAAATTAAAATTGGAGGTCAGTGCTTTGAGGACAAGGTACGTGATGGCCCAAGAAGGTATAACAGGGGAGCTTACCTGTTTTGAGATGCCAGGGAAGGCTTCCTGAGGAGGCAATGCATGAGCAGAAATCTTAAAGACAAGCAGCAAAGGGAGTGAAAGGAGATGAGCAGGAATAACATTATGTACTAACCCAAAGTTGCTGCAGTGGATGGGAAGACAAGAATACTGAGTTGGATAGGCCTAACAGTCATGAGTCCTTATTTAATAAATATAATGTGCTTTATATTATTTACAATAATGGTGACCATACTGCTTGACCACTGGATGCTGTTCATTAAGAACTATCCTAACCCCACATTGGACCTTGTGAAAACCAGGTGGCCTATTTTGAAAACTTCACCACCCAGCCTCAGCTGGAAATGTTCTTCATTCCCAAGGGTGTGAGCTCATTACCACACCAGATGGGTTCCCAGTAAATGATAATTGTGCAATCTGATTATTTTCATATCATGCTAACTCCCTTTGGAAGATAGAAGCGGGGTAAGGGGTCTCTACCATTTTTCTAAGAGGAGAATTTCCTTATTGTGGCCACACACCCTGCAGATTGAGAGAAGACATGCAGTTCAGAGCTAGGTACCAATTCTGGATTAAGGGTATACTGACAGTCATTATCTAACTTTAGGGAATTGATCCATTTTTATAACAGCATACATCAACTAAAGTAAACTGGGTTTCCACAGTGATTCCTTGAAAATCTCAGTGACTTTACCTGACAGAAATTTATTCCTCACTCATAGTAAGTCCATCAATGTTCTGGATGGTAGACAGCTTTCCACGGGGTCATTCAGGGTCGTCTTGGAACACTATCCTCCTCTAAATTCTCAGTGGCCTATTCATTGAGCAAAGGAAAACAGAAGGGAAGCACCCATGACAGTTTTTATGGGTCTTTCCTTCTACTCACATCCCATTGGTCAGGATGCAATTGCGTGGCCACCCTTGACTGCCAGGGATGCTGGTGGTTGGGCAGCTGACTCACCTGTCAAAAAGGGTCAGCTTAACCTGATATAAGGACGTGTGCTCTGGGGTCAATGAATTAGATCTAAGTCCCGATTCCCAGATCAGATCTTTTCATCAATAAAATGGACATAACATCTCTATTTACCATATAGTGTTATCTTTAGGATTGAATGAGGCATTGCATGTAAAATACTTAGACTAATCCTGATAAATAGTACATGCTCAAAAAATGTTAAACCTTCATTATCGGTGTATTCATTTGCCACAAAATGAAAGCAAATGTAATCCTTTTGTCTCAGAAATGAGTTGGGATATAAAACAGCATACCTTAGTCTCTCAAAGAAGAGAAACAGCCCTTATCATCAAAATTTGGATAAGATTATTCTTCCTGAGCCTCCTTTAAGTTTCCAGGGGAAATTTAAGAGAGTATTTTTTTGACAGACGGATTTGTTAGGAAATAAGCAAGCTACAACCCAAGGTTCATATGGGAGTTATGGTGTCTTAGGTGGCAGATGCTGCTAGGGACTCCCAGCTGAAAGAAAGGTTAGTGGTTCCTAGAAATCTGAAGGGCCCTCTGTTCCCCCTTTGCTGTGAGAGCCTGGATCCAAGTGCGGGGGCTGCCACTCCCACACCAGGCAGCTCTGTTTGTGCTTCCCCAAGTGAGCATTTTGTTTACAATTTCCCTGTTCCAGGGCAGCCACTCTGGCTTTTCCACAGCGTCTACAGGTCTGGGCCAAATAACCCACAGTTTGTTTTCTCTCTTGGGCAAGTCAAGAGCATAGGACACCCTCGAGCATTTTCTGAGCAAGAGGAAGTTAGTGCTTGTTGATCAGCTCTGGGAGGCAAATTGCAGCTGATGCCTCCTCCAAGGGGTCTGACCCAGCCCAGGCAGCAGAAAGGCGTACATGTAAGGGCCAGCTCTCATTGTGTGCTCAGGGGCCAGGAGCTGAGGAAGAGGATGAGGTCTCTGTGGCCTCCTTTTAACACCTGATGTTATATTTAATTCACCTCCCATGCCCTTGAAGCCTTAGATAAACCCTTGGAAACAATTGCTCAGCTGTTGACACAACCTGGCTTTACTCTAAAAGGTCTCCACAGGATATTTAGAGCATAGCACCTGATGACATCAACTCTTAGCAACAACTACAACAACAGAATCACAGCTTTCAAATATGTATAGACATTATTGGGTAACTGTTGCATGGAGGGTGTTGCTGAGAAGAGGGGATTCTGGGAATTCCAGCCAATGCTTTCTAATAAAATTCCCATACTTAAGCCACTTTGTAGAATAAAATGTTTAGAGTGCTGGGGAATCTCGTTAACTCAGTTGAGGGTAATCCCTTCTCTTCAATCAAAGCTACATCTCAAGCAAGGAAATTACTTGTCTAGACTAGTTATACCTATAAAATGTTAAATAAATTAAAGATATTTTTTTCTGTTTCAAGTGCTTTACATATGCATTAATTCTCCCAGTGAGCCTATGAGGTAGCAACTATGATTACTCATTTCACAGATGAGGAGATGGAGGTTAGATCACCAAGCCCAGGTCACATGGCTCAGAAGAAAGAAACAGGCCAGATTTAGGCTGGCTCCTCATCACTATGCTTAGTTAGTGTAATCAGCTACCAACAGGAGGTCATTCCTGGTGCTCACCCTTGGCTCCAACAGCCATCTAAGTGTAGTTCTCTCTCTCTCTCTCTCCCCCGGCCCCCTGCCATCCTCCTCCTCCTTTTTTCCTCTCCCTTTCTCTCCCCCATCTCTCTCACCTCAAGTCATGATGAGTTTCTGGTCAGCCTGGATGCCATGTTTAGTGGTCTTTAAGATACAATCATTGAGTTGCCTTTCTCTCCTTCTGAAACTATCTATCTGCAGGTTCTTTGTTGTATTTAAGATTAAAGGATTAAAACAGCTCTTTCCCATCTCCTGAAATCTGGGGAAATACCCAGCTTCTGCCTTTAAGGTTAGATTCTTTCATTTTGGTCTAAGTTAAGGGTTCTTAATAATAATAGCTGACATTTATTTAATGCTCAGTGTAAGTGCACTTCACATGTATTTATTTAATCCTCAAGGCAACCAGATGAGGGAAATACCATTATTATCCAATTTTATGCACGAGGAAACACAGTCATGGGGAGCTCCAAATCACTTGTCCAAGACTCAAACCCAGTCAGTTTGACTTCAGAGTTCAGGGTTTGAAGCACTAGGCAATATGGCCTGCACTGGGGGTACAGTAGGAGAATCCGCTGACTGCAAAGGTATTTTCATAGAATCTATATGTTATCTCATACTTTCTTCTGTTCTGATGGCCTGCCTACCATTTCTATAGTCATGTGAACCATAAACTCAAATGTTTCTGTCTCATTGTTGTTTTAATCACTCATCAAATAGTTCTTGATTAGGATAGGACAACAAGGTACTTATGGCATACTGTAACTCTAAGGCCGAATCTTGGTGCCAGCACCTACAAGTTGTATGATTGCTTCTTGTTATTGAATTTCAGTTTCTACCACTGGAAAACAGGGATAGATAAGACCTCAGAATTTTGTCGTAATGAGTGAGATACTGCATATAAGACAACATTGTTCTGGTAGACAGTGTCTGGCTGGGGAAACTGCCCCCTTACTCCTTTAGCTCTTCTGGCTGTTTGAATAATTTAAATGACACATAGCAGAATAACAGGAGAAAAATCAAATTTTGATACATTCACACAGGGAATTGACATATGCCTGAAAATTCCAAAAACAATGAAGTATACATGTCATTTTGGACTAAGAATGGGGAGTACACAATTCATAGGTAGGTGAGAAAGAGCAAACCTTTGGTAATTCTTACAGGGTCATCCAGAAGCAGTTGGACGCAAAGAGGGATATAGCAAACAGATTTTGCTTGGGTCCTTTCTGTCTGTCACACAATTCATATATACTAAGATGAATATGTTAAGCTTCCCTTCTTGAAGCAAGATTTTCTATCTGAACTTCTTAGAAAAGGAGGAGGTAAAGAACCTTTCCTTGAGTTTGGTGGGCTTTAATTATAAGCTCAAAATGACATGCATGCCAGGGTAACACCTTCTGGGGGGACTCACTGCTGACCCCCACAACAGGAAGCATTTAAGAACAGGTGCTGCTGTTGTGTTACATTACTGCTTCACAGTCCAGTCTGCACACCTTCACTGTGTTCCATGCCAGTCAGTGTGCTAATACTGAAACAGGAGAGGGTAGGGTGAGGTGTTGGCTACAGCCTTCGGAGCAACTAGTAAATCAGTCAGGTAATCAATAAAAGGTAACTAGGATACAAGGCAGTAGCTGATAGAGGCCAAGTGAGAAGTTCTGACAGAAACCAATCACTGTTGGATTTCAGAGGAAGAAGAAATCAGTAGTTAGCAGGATTCAGAGGAAGATGAAGAACAGACAGAATTTTTTTAGACTGTCAGAAAGGAGAGGGCTTCCAAATAGGAAAAACATTGCAAGCAAAAGAAAAGATGCAGGAGAAAAGAAAAACACTCAATGTGTTCAGTTACTACCTATGATCAACTTTCTAAGTAGCTGACAGTGTAGAGGGAGAGAGAGAAAAAAATGGGGACCAAAGAGACACAAGGACAAAAATAGAAATGAATGGAATGGGACTGAAGGCAGAAAAAGCTCAACTCTGTGAATTAATATCTCAGCCAGAATTAGTGCCAAGAATCCTCTATTCCCACCAGATTCTCAATATGAGACACGGTGCTCTCCCCAGTAAAGGAAGGTTTATGCTACCTCCTTTTTGTTTGGCCTCTGCTTATGATAAAGTATAAAGCAAAAAGAAGTGGCGAGATTCATAAACAAACAGTCGGACAGGATAGCCTCGCAAAGGGACGTGACTATTTGTCTAATCTTTCAGTTTCAGGCAGACTCTCTTTCCCACACATGTCTGTACAGAGTCAGAGCCATCCATGCGCTGGAGAGGGCTGATCCTATAAATAAACTGTTTGGCTTACCCTCTGGTTCAGAGCCTGTGACTCTTTTCACAACTTTCTAAGCCAGTTATTTAACAAGAATGTTCTGGATAAGCAGACACTCAGTTCTCAGGCTTGAGGAAGTGTCCAGGGTGGAGGCTGGAAGGAGGATCTGAACTGAATGTGGAGCTCATTGTGAACCTCAGTTTTCAAAAATGCTCACCATCTCCTGATCTCGGCCCGTCCCAGACATTCGCTGAGGGCCAAGACTTGGGAGTAGCCTGTTTGTTTTCTTTTCTTACCCAGCCTTGTGCTGTTGCCCAAATTGTTAATGCTGTTCAGAAATACTTGTCAATTAATTTGAATCTGAAAACTTACCATTAAATGAATTCAATTTTCTGTGCCATGGGGACAAACATATATCTATACATCCACAATTATTTTCTTTTTCCTTGGCTAGTAATTTTACTTTTTTCCTATTTTTATTGGAATGTAATTGACATACTTCACTTATAAGTTTAAGGTGTACAATGTAATGATTTGACTTACATATGTTGTGAAATGGTTACCACAGTAAGTTTGGTTAACATCCATCACCTCATAAATAAAAAAAAAAAAAAGACAAAATGGTTTCTTTTATCCTTGTGATGAGAACTCTTGAGATTTACTCTCTTAACAACCTTACTATATATCATACATTAGTGTTAGCTATAGTCATTGTGTTGTATATTTCATTCATAGCAATTATTTATCTTGTAACTGGAATTTGTACTTTTTGACCCTCTTCCCCTATCCTCTGATCTCTGTTTCTATAAATTTGGTTTACTTTTAATATTTATTATAACTTTTTAGATTTTACATATTAGAGAAATCATATGGCACTTGTCATTTCTCTTGGCATGATGCCCTCAAGTTCCATCCATGTTGTTGCAAATGGCAGGATTTCTTTCTTTCTCACAGCTGAGTAGTATTCCATTGTGTGTGTGTACCACATGTTCTTCATCCATCTTTGCAGCAGTGGGTACTCAGGTTGTTTCCATGCCTTGGCTATCGTGACTAATGCTGCAGTGAACACAGGGGTACAGCTTGCAATTTTGGATTGCATCATGGCCCACGTGAGATGAGCAGAGATCGTGGTGCCAGATAGATACAGGTCCAACTACCTGTCTCCATCAAATACAGGTCCATCATCTGCCTGCTGCACAAACTTGGCAAGCTATTTAGTTGTGATAAGCCTGTTTCCTCTTCTGGAGAATGGAGTGAAAATCAACTTCTTATACAATTGTTTTAAGGATAATATGTCCTACCTAAAGCACTCAGCATGTTGTACAGCATATCCAAAGTGTTCAATAAATGGTTGTAGTTTTATCGTTAATCCTTTATCCATCATTTAAGCACTCCTGGAAATCTAGCTTTGCTAGGAAGACCCTTTGCAGCAGCACTAGACGTGAATCCGAAAGAGCTTAAAATGAAAACCACCTTGATATTTTTCACATGCGTTACCAATTTCAAACCGAGAGTGGGAGAGCCTAGAAAATACAGAAATATTCTTCATACATACTGCTTTATGTTGAAGAACAATGTCCTACTCCCCCTCCCAGCATTGACTACTAATCAACCCCTACCTCCTCTTAAACTCCGCTTTTCTGGAAGGCTGTCTGCACATATGGAGCACAGTTTCTCTGTAGGGCCTTTAATGCTAGAAATTCCAAAACAAAGCAGACCCTGGCAGAGCCCTGGCTCCACGTTGACAAATCAGCCTGCCATCAGGCACCACCTCAGGTATTACAATGTGTTTTTAATTAAGGAGGGAACTGCAGCCCAGACTTCAAAGGTTAGCTCCTGGCCCTGTGCAATAGTGGGCTAACAGTCCCACTCGCAGAAGGGAGGCACCTGGAGCCAGAGAAACCTCTCCCCCTGCTGTATTGTCACCCTAACCAGCTATGTTCTTCTTTGTGCATTGACAGGTCAGGAACTTGGGATGGGAGTACAATGGGTCATCCATTAAATGGCATTTAAAATAATTTTTTAAATTGGGTTAGATGACTACTTCACGCAATTGTATATGATGTATGCTTTGTTAAGATCCTGTGACATTTGAAAAATGGGGCTGTCTAAGAAAGAAAATTGTGTCTATGGCTAAAAGAATGGAAGTCAGTGTTCATTCTTAGAAGAAAATTCAAATTACTTTGAAAGACAATTCACTGATTATTTATAGCCTACCTGCCATCTAAACTATCACAGATTAAAAGGGCAGCAACAGCGAGGTTTGCATGGAGACCTTGCATTTCACACGGGCGCTTGGGGAAGATTTGGTGTCAGGTTTTGGACCCAGGCCTGCGGGCCTGTGATAGACTTCCCACCTTGGAGGAACTTTTTACCACAGTGGGGATGGGACAGGGCAGCCTGTGTCTGGGAGTGGTCTGATGGTGCTAAAGCCCTGTTTCTTATTCGGTGACCTTTTCCTGTTGAATAGCCAGAGCCACTGAGTGCTGCAGGAAACTCTGATTAGAAAGAGGTCTGTCCTTTAATTGATGTCCGTACAAACACAGCTCGATGTAAAGAAAATCAGGAAAGGCTGGGTGGAGAACTGAGGAGTAAGCACGCTTTGGTCTGTTTCTGCCCTGACATCCTAGCCCAGCACGGATCCTTCGTTTTTGCTTGTGTTTGCTTTTCGTAGAGAAGGAATAAGGACCAGCTGCTGCCCTGTGGTGACTCTTTGTAAAGTGAACCTCTTGTGTGATTACGGCAGGCTGAGTTCACCCTCTTGTGTGATTACGGCAGGCTGAGTTCTTAAATTTTGCAAAGAGTAAAAAGAGTTGGCACTGCAGAGGTAATGACAATAAGCAGTTCTAGTTCTCTCATTTCTTGGGGGAATCCTGCCCTCGCTCACTTCAGAATAAAAAAGGAAATGGTGTGACTGTTACAGGAAAGTGCTCACAATTTAACGGTATATGGGAACAAACACAGGATGCACAACTGTCCCTGCAGAGCACTCCCCGTTTCACGAGAGAAAGAGTGTCTGTGGAAGACACAGGTGGAAAACACCAGCGTTGTAATGGTGAGATGTGAGGACTTCCCACGTGCCAGGGACCAGCCTGCCTGTTCTGGAGAGATCACCTAATTTTATTCTCACAACAGCCCCACTGGGCAATTGACACAGTAAGAAGTGATATAACCAGTCCTGAACCATGGCAGATGCTTCTAGAATTCATGCTCTTGGCCGCTGTGCTCTAATATAGCAGTTATTTCTGGGTAGTATGATTACAGACATATTTTAACTTCCTTTAACTTTTCTGTGTTTTTTCAACTTTTTTAATAATGAGCATATATTACCTGAAAAATCAGAAAACAGAAAGCATAAAAAAAGGGGGAGAAAACATATACATCGTGAAAAACAATCCTACTTGCTTCATCAAGGAGATGTTAAATTAAACCAGATTTAATTAAGTCTAAAAGAAGACACTTCTAATTTAAGACGTAAATCTTAAAGAACATCCTAAGAGCTCAAAAACTGGGGAAGCAAAGAGAACAGATATTCTCACCTATCACTTCTCAGTAACATTTTAGATCATAATACCTTATCGTCCTTAATGTTTTTGCTGTTGATTCAGATGACATCTCCGCTCCCAAATGTGGCTGCCTAATCCCTTTATTTGTGCTTCTTTTTTCCTGTTTCTCCCACCTCTCTCAGTAGCGTTCTGTCAACCGTCCTTGCTTCATCATCTTCAGTGCTTCCCCACTACAGTTTCCTCTCAGGCTGCACTTGGGCTTAGATCTTCCCATCTATCCAGAAAGCAAGTTCCCTCAAGCTGCCGTGATCCCAGGATGGCACACCAACTTTCTCCTTCCTTCTGTACTGACCTTCACCACCGAATCCTTGCCACCCACTCCTTAAGCCCTCCCAGTCTGGGCCTCTGCCCCTGCTGTCCTGTTTCCCACAAAGATCACCAGTGACCATGCACTCGTCACATCTAATGCTGATTTCCCATCGCGGTCAGTGTTTCTGTAGCTTTGATCATCTTTTTTTCTGGAAGCACTCAGCACTCTTAGCTTCTGTCTCCCTGTACCATCCTCCTTCTTTCCCTTCTCAGCTTCCATTGCCATTTTTTCTTGCTCCTCATTCCACCTAAATGGATCGATCCAAAGGTCAATCCTCAGTCTTGTTTTCTTCTCTCTCCATACTCCCTTTGCATTTCAGTATTTCTTGTGTACCACATATTCATGCTAGTTTATCCATGATTCATATATATGTATATGAAGCTTATGCTCTATTGGGCAAGAGAGATGATAACTAAACAAATAAGCAGGAGATGGTCATCAAGAAAGACTTCCTGACATAATGGCATCTGAGCTAACACACATATGCTGAAAAAGAACTAGGCAGCAAAGTTCTAGTGGAGCAGAGGGCAGATCAAGTGCAAGGGTCCTGAGGCAGAAACAAAGGTGTCCTGTTCTAGGAAGAAGAAGAAGACAGCATGGCTAGAACATGGTAAACAAGGGGAGAGAGTGGAAGAAAGGGCAAATGGAAAGGTTGACTCCTCCATGAAATGTTAAATTCCTGCGTAATCATTCTGCCTTGTAAAGGCATTACCTATATCTCCTACTCTAGGTGTCTCGAGTGGGGGAAAAATTAGATCTTACTAATAAGTAAGATCTATTCCCTCCAGCACCAGATCAACAAAATATTAAATTAGTTGAATTTCAGTGAAGGAGATAAGACAGAAATGAAATCTGTTAAGATTCAGACTTACCCCGAGTTAAAACCACCCTTTGAGTCACTCATCAACATGGTGCCAGGAATAACATCACACTGAAACATCAGTAAAATTTAGCCAGATCAACTAAGCCAAGTGTCCCGTTCTTTTTTTGCCTCCACCTAACTGGGAATTTAGCATCCCTCAAAGCTGTTCATCTGGGACAAGATTTCAGGGTGTGTGCATGTTTTCCATCCCCACAGGGCCAGCTGTGGGTGGAGGAGCGTTCCTGACACAGAATAAGGTCACACTGAACTGACTGAGGAGACTCTCTCCTGGGGAAATCGTCTACATGTTGCAAAGTCAGTAATGCTGCTAATTAAAGAAACATTTTCTGAGATGCTGTGATCTGTCATAAGAAGTGTTGATTCTTGATGACATGGAAAATGACTAGCATCTTATTTCATGCATTCCAAACAGAAAAGTACACGGATGTGAATGTCTGCTCTCCGTATCCACTGCTTCTGAAACAGGGAACCAAGGAATCTCAGTAGTTTAGGGTGCAGCTTGGAAACACTTTGATGTTTTTTTCTCTACTCGCAATACTTCTGCATCACTACTTCACTTCTGACACCAGATGAGTGAGCTTTCTACACATCAAGCAATTCTCTGACACCAGCATGGTGTCATATAATTTAATTCAATCCTGAAACTATCTCCCTGGAGATGATGTCTGATCCCATAGCTTAAGGGTGCACTCCCACAAGACTGCCCCTGCCTCCCACTTCCTTTTCAGGTTCCAATCCCAAATCCAGGTATTCACCTGTGCTTTTGACCCACCAGAGGTGGGAGGTTCCCACCACCCACTGCTTGGGTTCCATTATTTTGCTACAGTGGATCATAGAACTAAGAGAAACATTTTACTAACTGGATCACCATTTTATCATAAAAGGATATAACTCGGGAATAGCCAGATGGAGAAGAATCACAGGGAAAGGTTTCGGTAAAGGGATGTGGGGCGCCCATGCATTCTCCCAGAGCACCCCTCTCCCCAGACCTCCACATGTTCACCAACCTGAAAGCTCTCTAAATCCCATGCTTCGGGGGTTTTATGGAGTCTTCGATACATGGGCATGATTGAATCATTGGCTATTGCCCACTGATTCAAACTCCAGCCCCTCCTGAAATCAAGGATTGGGACTGAAGTGCCAGTCTCTAATCGCACGGTTATTTCTCCTGACAACCAGACCCCACTCATCCCTAGGGGCTTCCCAAAATCATGCCATTAACCTTTATCACTCTTTTCACTTGGGACATTCAGAGGGTTTTAAAAGCTCTGTCCAGGAACGGGGATGAGGGCCAAATATTATATTTCTTATTACAAATCACAGTATTACATACAGGTTCAGGTATCAGTGAGCTGGCATTTATTAACTATCACACACACCCAGTCTGGGCCTCAGTGTTCTTATCTATAAAATACGGATTCATGAAATCTGTCCAATAGAGTTGATGTAAAGATCATAAAGATCATAGGTTTGTGAAATTGGTTTGTCAATCATACAAGTTCTTGCAAAATTTAAGTATGTTTGAAGCTTTTGAAAAATGTTGGCCATATCAATGGCGGTCTTTGTCACGTGAAAGTGCAAGAACAAGATAATCCCAGAGCCCCCTTGGATTAAGTCTGGCCCTGGGCGTGGGTTCCTAGGCCCCGTGCTGTGTCTCCCAGATCAGGCTGATGAGTACACAAAGAACACTCGCTTGAAGGCATGTACTCATTCCTGTGTGGACTTGATTTGCTGTGGAGGTAAGCAAAGCTGTACCTAAACAATTAAGTTTTAGAAAATGCAAGCAGAAGACCTCTCGCTTAGAACCTGGCACTAGCTCCTCTCACAGATTCCCCCTCCCCAGGATCAGCAACTTCTTTTCACCCTGAGTGTCCAGCAGACCTGCCTTCACTAAGTTCACTGATCTTAAAAGTGAAAGGCCTTTAAAAGAAGTGGTTTACATAGTGATGAAAGACCATTGGATTTTGTGTTTTGAATTGTATATATTCAATGAAAGATTTAATTAGTAGCTATACTTAAGGGTATGCACCTAGTGCAGCGATTTTCAACCCTTTTCACCTCATGGCACTTATAAACTAATTACTAAAATTCTGTGGCACACCAAAAAAATACTTTTTTGCTGACTTGACAAAAAATAGGTATAATTTTGATTCATTCACACTGGATGGCTACTATCGTGTTGGCTGTTGTCACTTTTTTTATTTGGCAATCTGAGGGAGAAGGGGTCAGTCAGTGCCCCTGACTAAATAGGTGTTGCGTGTTTTAAAAGTCCTTGTGGCACACCAGTTGAAAATCACTGATCTAGTGCAAATGTCAAAAGTGTTTGAAGAATCAAGAAAATTAATTGCATTTGAACTTTCAAAAATCTTTTCCCTTTCCAAGGGCTTATCCATTCTGCTGGTGCCTTCTCCCCATCTCCGCCTTCTGCTCAGACCCTTTTCGCCCATCCGGTACCTTTGAGCTGCCTGCTTGCTGCCTCTAATTCCTTCCCTGTTTTTATCCTAATGACTTCACCTTCCATTCATCTTACCCATCATTGGGTAAGTCGCTTGTTTGCTAAAGCATTGATGCCTTTTGTGGTTCCCAACTGCCTTTCAGGACCAACCACTGTAGCAGAAAAACACTTTTTAAAATGTAGAATCATATATTAAACTCCCAGTATATAAAATAGATTTGAAGAATGACATTTTAACAGCATAAATGTATAAAATTTGCTTATTACAAGGCCATTCGGTAGGAATCATCCTTGGTGGCACAATAACAAGAAAACCCTGGAACACTCTGGTGCATGTTTTTTACGTCAGTGGACATGTACAGGCCTGAGTATCTGAAAAGGCCAGGACAAAGTTACCTTTGTTGACTCTTGATGACATGGAGAAAGTAGCTCAATGAGGCATCTCCAAAAATTTCACAGACCCAAAGTGCCGAGGCGGAGAGATGGACTGACTAAACGCATCACCCATTTGATACATACTCTACTGCACCAATTCTTTTATATGCAATATTTTTTTAAAACTTTCTTTTCAGTGCATTTTCAGGTTTACAACAACATGGAAAGGAAAGTACAGCAATTTCCCATATGCCCCCTGCCCCCACACATGCACAACCTCCCCCAGTATCAACATCATTGGCCAGAGTGGCCCATTTATTACCAAGGCTCGGCCCACACCGACACATCGTAATCATCCACAGTCCCTGCTTTGCTTTAGTGTTCACTCTTGGTGTTTAGACAAAATTACAATGACATGGGTCCATCATGACAGTATCGTACAGAGTATTTTGGATGCCCTGAAAGTGCTCTGTGCTCTGCCTACCTCCTCCCCAACTCCCAGCAACCACTGATCCTTTTAGTGTTTTGCCTGCCCATCGTTTTCATATAACTATTGTAGGGTCTCCATGCCGATTTTTAACTGATTGGTTACTTTATTGCTTAGCCAGGAAAAGGACATTAAGAGAAAATAAGTGGAAGTTACAGGGTATAAAACAAACAAGCAAAAAAAGACAAGAAAAAAGAAACACTGGATTCTGTCTCTGAGGTAAAGTACTACAAGTGAGTCAGCGCCCACTAGAGTTTGTCATGACCCAAAGGATATGAACAGTATTCAGCAAATAAAAGACACATTTGTGTGTCTTGGAAAAATTATATTAGGTTAAAAAAAAGTGACTTTCACACAGGAGTACCTGAAATTTTTGTTACGATAAGAAAAATTCTCTCCTGAGAAGCCTCTGGGATTGACTGACTGCTGACAAGATTGAGGAGGTAGAGCAGGGGCTTCTGCACATCTCAGCATCCTGGTTCCAGCCTCAGGCGTTTGAGCATCAGATGTGTTCCTTGAGTTCAGGAAAGTACCTGCCTAGATAGTCCAGCTGAGTTTGTTCTTCTAGATCTGAGGGTCAGGAAGCAATCGCCTGTGCCTCTGACTTGACTGGCTATCCCAGCCCCCTCCCCTCCCCACGGTGGCCAGGACAGGGTTATAAGCAAACAGAGTTCAAAGTAGATTAGATCCCTTCCTTTGCCTTTTCTGGATCCTGACTCATAGTTGTGGGATCCCAAATCTCCTATTTTCACCTCCCTGAACCCACTGGTGATCTCTCTGAGACAGGGAAAGGCAGACCCTAGAAGGTGTGTGAATAATGTTCGGGCACTGATTTATGGATTTGGTTGTAGCCAAATGAAGATGAAACTGGGCATCTGACTCTAACCTGGTCCAGCTTCTTCCTCAAAGCCTGGGATAATTAACTATCACGGAAACGAAGGATTCAGTTGCTGGCGATGACTGGATAAGGGGAGAATAATACCAGCCAAATGCTTAGTTTTCCCACACTGTTTAAATGTGGAGGTGGCAAGACTTCCAGGGGTGACCCTGGATATACAATTGAGCAAGCTTTATTACATGATGTTGCATGGAGTGTGTAAAGCCTCCCAGCCCAGTTTATATAACTTGCTGTATAAGAGGCAGAACCCAGTCGAATTTGAACCTCTGCAGAGCCCTGCCTGGCAGATTTGCAGACAGCGCAGCCCATGAGACATCTCAAACTTTACGACTACATATTTAAGCATTTATGAGACATGCACTGTGTTCCATTAAAATAAAAAAAAAATAAGGGAGAGAGAGAGAGAGGCAAGGGGAAAAAATTCTGAGACTTCCAGCAGAGGTAATTAACCCCAAATGTTTCATAAAGGATTTGATAGCATTCTGGTTTTAAACTCCTTTCCCAGGCCTGTTTTAGAAGGGAAAGAGAAGAAAGGAACCTATTAAAAATTCACCATTGCATTTTTTAAAAAATCATATGACCAAACTATGCTGTTGGATCTGTGTTTAGAAAGAGACTAACCGCACTGACCTCATGCCAAGGTAACAGATTAAAATTTTACTGGAGAGAAAATATTTAAGACACCAATTGGCAGTTTTCACCAGACCCACCCGAGAAATGCCTTTCTTTTATCCCCTCATTTACTTACACTGCATTCTTGCCTGTTGGGTATAAGTTTGGCGTCAGTCTGGGCAGCTGGGCATCTGCCTAGCCTCCTGCCAGCTGGGGTGTGTTTCCTGTTCCCCCCACGGCACCGTTGCTGGTGGGAAGGCACGGAGGGGCTGCTGTAATGGCAGAGATACCTGAGTAAAGCCAGTGCTAATCCCTGCTCACGGGACGTCACATGCACGTCGGCCCTACCCGATAACGCTGACCTCCCTATGATGAAGCCGCACCACAGGACTGTGCTCATCAGGCCAGGCCTTGCCAAGACTCAGATGGTCAGTGTTCTTTGTTGGAGGGAAGGGGGCCACCTTCTATTTGTTGCTGTGTGTCCAGGCAGTGAAGGCACATCATCAGTATGTATATAGTAAGCCTTCCCATTTTACGAAAGAAGCTTCCAGGATAGTCAGTCAGCAACTGAGGCAGCAGTGGTCTCCAAAAATGAGCTATGAACATACAAACAGGAGAGTTTCCTGCCTACTGGCAGGGTAAGCACCTTGAACATTAAGCAGACCAAACGGTGTCATCCTCTGCCACACTCTGCTAATGGATGTGTGGACCCCATTTCACAAAACATCCCCAAGAAATTGACAGCCTGATGGTTTCAATATTCACCTTCCCGGAGGAAGGTGCTGGACAGATGGCCTCTTGTTGTTTTCCCAACTCTTTAATTCCCTTGTCTCCAGGTGGAAGAAACATGTGAGTGTTCTTACTGATGGCTCCCCTTGTTTGCAGTCGTATGTATCCCTTTCACCTCCGCGTGGTGTGCCTTTCTGGCCGCCTCAGCAGGACCCCTGCTCCAGCCCACTCTGACTTGGATTTTCAACAGCAATGTAACCCATAGCCCGCCAGCCTACTTTCATATCAGGTGTCTTTAAAGGCATGTTAAATATTCAGCTGTGATATTATCTAAAGAAAATGAGAATTATACATTACTTTTTGATTTGGGCCTATTTTTCATCAAATTATCTATTTTGATCAAGGGTTGTGGTTGGCTTTTATGTCCTTATTTTGGACATTTTGCTATATGGAAATGCACAGTTCTTCACAAATATGAGAAATTTACAATATGAAACATATAACCAACCCATAAATTTAGAATGACTCCACAGCATTTTATAATTCATGAAATCCCCTCGCTTTGAATGATCAGACATTTTATGATGTAAACCACAATACATCTTGTTTCTCTCAAGGAAAATAAAAGCAGTACACAGTTTTTTGTTTTTTTTTTTTTTTAACCCTTTCTTTGCCATCAGGAAAGAAGGCTTTCTGGTTTTGCACACAATTCAGAGATCTTTGTGAATGTGGTATGAAATGATTTACTCACACATTTTTTGCTAGGCATCTTGGTCAATAAAAATTCAAGCCCAGTGTTTTAGTTTGTTTGGGCTGTTGTAAGAAAATACCACGAACTGAATAGCCTGAATGCAACCGGAGTTTATTTCTCACAGTTCTCGTGGCCGAGAAGTCCATGATCAAGGTGCCAGTAGATTCAGTGTCTGGTGAGGACTTTTTTTTTTTTAATCTTCAACCAAGGACATTTTTTCATTGCTTTTAGAGAGGAAGGAGAGAGGAAAGGAGAGAGAGACACACTGATGCTAGAGAGAAGCACCAATCGCTTGCCTCCCATATGCACTCAGATTCGGGATGGTACACACTCTGACCTGGAATCAAACCCACATCCCAGCCAGATATGTGCCCTTGACTGGGAGTCGAACCTGCAATCTTTCACTTATGGGACGGCACTCCAACCAACTGAGTCACACCAGCCAGCACAGCACTTGCTTCTTGGTTCATAGACAGCATCTTCTTACTGTGTCCTCACATGGCATAGGGGCAGGGGAGCTCTGTGAGGTCTCTTTTATAACACTAATCCCACTTATGAGGACTCCTACCCAAAACGTCCAAACACCATCACACTGGAGATTAGGTTTCAGAATATGAATTTGAAGGGAACACAAACATTCAGTTTATAGCACCATATGTCTTTCACACTGTTCTGATAATAAAAATCCAGGCAGGCCCTCAGCCATCCTCACTCCTTCCCTGGTGAAGCCTTGGTACCTATAGCTCCATGATCTCTTTCAAATGCCAACAAGATGAACTTGTATTTCAGTCTTGTTTTAGATTTCGTTCCTAGAGTTCAACCTCAGTCTGTCAGCCCCTTCTACTCTCCATGAAGAGCACAGGGCCCCAGCATAGCCACAGCACTGGAGAAATCAAGATAGCACCAAAGAGGAGAAGGAGCTCATTAGTGCCTCTAATGAGCCTTCCCCAGTTTCATTTGTGGCCGAACCAGAAACTTTCTGAGTCATTTAGCCTGACGCAGAGCCGTTTACAGAGCGGGGAAGCAACATCGGAAAGGCTGTGCCTCCTCCATCACAGGGAAACTGCAGTGAAAATGTAGTACCACTCAGAATGCAGGTGACAGGGCTGGCCCAGGGATCTGGGGCTCCTGCCTTTGCCTCTGCGGGCTCCACTGGCAGCATCTTTCAGAGGTCATCTGAGCAAGGAGTTCAAGGTGCATCCTGGGCATGCTGGGCTCCCAACCTGCCCCTTCCCGTGACCCCTCCAGTCTCTATCTCAGGTGCAGGGGCTACTAATGGGCCCAGAACAGGGCCTGGTGTTTACAGGGGATGGCCCTGAGGAATAAGCAAGAGTTACAGCTCTGAAAGACCTCACACCTTTCCTGGTATCACCCCTTTTTTACCTCTTGGCTCCCCTCAAGTCTATGTCCTTCCTTTGTAGTTAGTGGCACTGCAGAATAAAGGAGTAATCCCAACCCACTGGCTGGCTGGGTAACCATTAACATGCTTAACTATTGTGCTCCATAGTTTACTTGAGGGTTAGTCCAGACAGCCCTAGGATACTTCTGAGCTGTAGCCTTCTATGAGTCTATGGTTAAGGCAAGAGGTCAGGTTGCATGGATAAGCCCCATCATGAAGCTGTTCTCCCAAGGCAGTACCCAGACCCTGCCCTGTGAGCATTCTGTTCCCCTCACAGCCTGGGTTACTCTGCAGAATCCACCGGGAAAGGTAGGTAATGTGGTGTGAAGAAGCAGAGATGGAGCCATTCCTGCCCCAGACTCATAGCATTGAGATTAAGAAAGAGGAATGTTAGCAGGCCAATAGATGCAGAAATCTAATTTTAACACAAAAACATTGTATTTTTGAAAATAGAATAAGAAATGGTGACCCATATGGCATCATATTAAATTTAAAGAGGCTGGCCTTTTGGACATGAGGTCAACATTACATTGAAGAATGTCCTTTCTGGGAAGTGGACCAGGAGGAGCGATGGAACATTCTTGCCTCTTCCAGCTACAGCAGTTCACATATTTTTAAATGGACAGCTGGAGAGGGCTAGGGAGCTTGGCTTCAGTCACCAGACTTGAAGAAGCTGACTGCCCCTGGGAAGTGTCACTCCCCTGACCTTGGCCTCAGCTGACACTGCTGAGTGAGACAGTGTCAGACCCCAGGGAAGGAAGGCTAGTGCACAAACTCCTTCAGGTTCACCAGGCAAAGCATGGGTGGTGGTGGTATTTCTCCCTTTCTATCTCACGGGGCCAAATGGCTCACGGTAGACAGAACTCCAGCAAGCATCAAGTTGTTCTCCCATCGCTGTTCCAGTCAGAGATCTGTGCTGTTTGCTTTGCCAAAACACTGGGAGTTAATACCTCGACCTATCTTAGAAGTGTGTATCCCCCTGCAGTTTAGAAAGTACTTCAACTATCTATTATCAGGAAGTAAGCCTTATTTTACAACTAAGGTGACAAGATGGAAAAACCTTCCTGCTGCCAGGATGGGAAATCTGGTTTAACCTAGGCTCTATGTCAACTTCCTGTGTGGCTGTCCCGCTGAAAGATGTGTGGCACATTTAGAAGTTGTCAGGCAAGATGGTCACTGCAGTCCCATAGATAATTCTTGTTGTTGTTGGCTCCACAGAGTCATTTAAGGGTTTGTTCCACTCTATATTTAGTCATGCTTGCTATGAAATTAGGAATACTTTTATATCGTTGACATTTGACACATAGACATTTTTCTGGAAGGAAAAAAATAACATTCGAGCTCTCACATTAACGTTGGGAAAGTACAGTCTCCCCACCAACGCACACACAAAAAATGTGGCAGTTTCTAAAGTTGGAGCCAGGGACTCACCAGCCAGAGTTTATGTTACAAATAAATCCCACTCTTTAAGCCAAGGAAGTATGTCAAGAGGCTGACAGTTAAGCCAGCCAAGCCAAAAATGTTTCCTGAAAAATTAGAATTCCCGAATAATGAATTACTTTTTACCTGATAATAAAATAGAGGCAAATTGGATTGGTAATCTTGTGGTAAAATAAGAAGTGGATCCAAAATGTAACTAAAATCATATGGTTAATAATTTTCAAAACCCCAAATGATCTCCAGGTTGGTTTCTCTCCCTAATCTTGCTCCATGTTGATCAGTCCCAGGAGACTCTGAACAACCAGAGTGAAATCCCTACAGCTGTTTCTGGGGCCTCCCCTTCCTTCCCATGTAGCCACCACTTCCTCCTACCCCAGGGTTTCTCAGCCCCAGCACTATTGACATTTTGGTCCAGATAATTCTGTACCATTGGCACTGTTCTGAGCACTTTAGGATTTTTAACAGCATCCCTGGCCCCTACCCACCAGTACCACCTCTCAAGTTGTAGCAATTAAAAATGTCCCCTTGGAGGGGAGCAAAGTCACCCTGCCTGTGGTGAACCACTTTGTTAACCCCTCAGTGGCTAGTACAAAGCTGTGCTAGGAATTGCCCCGAATTTGTGCTGTATGAATATATGTTATGATCTACTGAGACTGGATAAGAGCAGAGCAAAAACGGTTCATTGAAACCACAACAGGAGTCAGTTCTGAGCACAAGGAAAGCTTTTCTAATATTAAGGGCGGTTAGTAATGATATGTATTCAGTGTTCCTCTTTGAAGGTTTTCAACAATTAGATTAGAAGACTATCTGTAGTAGGTGGTTTAGGTAGAGGCACATAGAGTAGAATTTCCTTAAAGTCCCTTTTCAAACTTTTTATTTGGTTTCTTTTATTTTTAGCAAAAGGTATGCTCAGAAGGGCATGTAAGTATACAAGAATACAAAGAAAAATAAATTATTTCACAAGAAGTATTTTCCTTCTTTAGCTGAAGAACTAGGCAAACGGGACAGGGAAATGAGAACAGGCTTATGTGAGAAACGGTGGAGAATGAAATGGAGAGATTAGTGGATCATTCACAGCATAATATAATGGTTACAATTAAGAGATTTGCCTACTGATAAATGTTTCAGAGCATGCATGGTACTAACTGCTCTTCCATCCCTTTCTCTGGGTAGGGATTTACAGATTAAAGAGCTTTTTTAAATTTTAATTTTAAGTCCTTTCTTTAATTTCAGTTTTATTAATCTTCATCATAAATATTAATTTATAAGCACCAATGCCCAAAGGGCCTTGGCATACTCTCTCACAAAGGATAATGAATATCACTACCACATTTAATCAAAAAGCAGCGTGAGTATAAAAGAGCTGAAAATTTGATACTCATCCCTGGCTAGTGTAGCTCAGTGGATTGAGGGCAGGCCTGTGAACCAAGGGATTGGGGTACGATACCCAGTCAGGGCACATGCCTGGGTTGCAGGCCAGTTCCTGGCAGGGGGCCAGTTCCCAGCAAGAGACGCTCGAGAGGCAACCATTCATTGATATTTCTCTCCCTCTCTCCTTCCCTTCCCCTCTAAAAATAAATAAATAAAATGTTTTTAAAAATTTTTTTTAAAAATGATACTCAGTTGAAGATCTAAACCAAAAGCACACTGTTCCTTATCCATGACCATGTTCAAAGGGACAACACCCTAAATATAAGTCGGACCCTGAAAGGCTTAGCACTGGAAAGGCTTAGCACTGGGTGGTGGGGGGTTGTAGTTTGGGATTTCATCTATAGAGTGAACCTACAGGTTTTTGGTTTTTGTTTTGGGTTTTTTTTTTTTTTTTTAGTTTATCTGCTAGCTATTGTTTTATTTTTGTCACTCTCTGCTTCATTAAGTACATTCTCTACATGGTCAATTATTTCAGATCTTGCTGGCAGCATCTTTGTAATAAGAGGAAAGAACCTTCTTTACAACCCACCTGAGGTTGGCTATTATCTCCAAAGATGTGTAGCTTCTGGGGATGGCAAGTGTTTGAAGCTTTCCAGGAATAAAGAAGGTTATTCACCTAAAAGTTTGCAACAATGTCACCCCTAGAGAGGACTTTGTCAACAGCTGATTTGCTGTCAGGAGTCTTTCCACCTTGCTGAGAACTGAAGGCTCCTTTGGCCAGCCCAGGCAAAAATGCCACTGGTGCCCTTCTAGTCATGGGCACTGTTTATTAAGTGGATCAGATATAGCACAAGGAAATGTCAAAACAATTTCTTTAAAGGAAAAAGCTCAGTTGACACAAGTTTGCTGCATAAGTGATGAAAGTATGACATAATGAGAAAGTTGTTTTTTATTGTTCAATTATAATTGTCCCCATTTGCACCCCATTATTCTCCCCTGCCCTCCCCACCCCCTACCTCCTACATTCAGTCCTCCCTCCGTTGTCTTTGTCCATGGCTCCTTTATACATGTTCCTTGACTTGCCCCTTCTCCTTCTTTCTCCCATTATCCCCCACCCCCCTCCCCTCCGGTCACTGTAGGAGAAAGTTTTTTCAATCACAGTGCAACATAAATTCTTAGATCCTTGGGATCAAAGCAAACCAAGCATCCTAGGTTCACCCCTCACTTCTCAGTCCACCCAATGTGCATGGGTGACTGGGTCAAGGGACCCAGCTGGGCACTCAGACTTGAGATCTGGGTCATTCTTGCTACTCCAACACCCGTGGTAATTAAAATAATGACAACTGTCCTGCCTAATATAAGGAGTCCAGCTGAAGCTAATGACTCTCCTCTAAACTCATATGGTGATCTCTCCATGAAGCTTTCTTTCCTAGACATACATATCTATCTTATAGTTACAGTCATGTACCACTTAATGACAGGATATATTCTGAGAAATGCAACATCAGGGCAATTTTGTCATTGAGAGAATGTCATGGAGTGCACTTACATAGACCTAGATGGGAGGGCCTACCACACCCAGGCTATGTGGTACAACCTACTGCTCCTAGGCTACAGGAGACTGTACTATACAAAAGAACCTGAGATTAAATCAAGCACAAGAGTAAATGATGCGATCAAGAAACATGGTAAACGAGAGATGCATGAGGCTGTTGCCAACATAACACATCATATGGTTTTACAGCCAATTTTTGTAGAAAGAGTACACTCTGAAACAATGATAAAGAGTATAGTACAGTAAATACATTAAAAAGTAACATAGCCATTTTCTATCATCACCTCATCTATGTAGTGTAGATAATTGTGCGTGCCATACTTCTCACAGAACTCACAGTGCAGTAGGTTTGTTTATACTGGCATGACCACAGACAGGTAACACATTGTGCTATGATGTATAACAGCTATGACACTAGATGACAGGAACATTTTAGCTTCACTGTAATCTTAGGGGACCACCATCCTACATTCTATCTGTCATTGACTGCAAAGCATGGAAAGCCCGTGAACTATAGAAGTAGACAGACTTTGGTTGAAGTGATGATTTTCCACTCAAAAGACGCATGTCTTTACGGAATTTGTATACCTTCCTGAGGCTCAGCCTCTGGTCTGTAAGAAGGAGGGTGCAGTAGCCAAGCTGCTGTGGCAGGCTTGAGAATGCCATGGGGGCCTATGTGGCAAGAGTGTGATGTGCTCCTGGCACATAGTGGGCACTCAGAGAAGGGAGCTTTTCTCTACCAACTGGTCTTTGCTTCACTTCACCACTGGAAAATAAATATCAGAGATCATAAACTTGTTTTTACTCATTCTCTGGGAAACATGGCACACCTTATATAAAAATATTTTTACTTAACACATCGCATGCAAATTATCATGGGACTTTCTGAAGTATCATCTATCAACTGGTATCACTTCTAGAATGAGGGCTATTTCAGTCTTAACTTTACAGTGTTCCCTTCATAATCTGCTATTGGGTGTTTTACAAGTTAGTTATGTGGTCTACTTACAGTTTATCTGGATGAAAACCTAGTTAGCATTCCAGTCTAATCCTATACATGTAAAAATGTTCTGCCAGTGACTGACAGCGAAGGGACTGACCATTTTCTTTCAGCAAATGTGTTGTGAAAGAGCTTATACTCTCAGGAAGCTTCTGTATTTACCAGCAGAGATGTAAGTGGGATCACTGGGTAGTTTGTTTTCCTCTATCCTTTGGTTAATGAACATTAAAGGACAGTCAACTTCTCTAATTTTTACAAGCATTTGAAATGGATGGCAAGGATATTTTTAGAAACCTGTTTTTACAGCTATAAAATGAGACTGTCTATCCAGCAATTAAATGAATAAAGTAGATTCCTAAATATTTATTGAGGGAAAGAACTCAGACTTTCTCCAAGATAACATCCACATGTGATGGATAGTTCTCTCTGTGTGGCTGGCTAGCACAGTTAAAAAGAGTTAGGTTGTCCAGACCTTATTAGAATCTGTTCCTTGTTCCCGTTGTCATTTGATTTAGATGTAATGAGAAATAAGATAAACATGCCCCCAGTCTCTGTCCTTTCATCCCCGTCCCAGGCCCCCTTCCACAGTTCTCACCACCCTCAGCGCTGTCATCGTCAGTGTTGTTTACGTGTAGAACTCGTAGATTTCCTTCCCAAGTGTGAATATTTAATTAACCCCACTACAGGCATTTGCCAAATTCTGCAGCACTTTTTTTTTTTTATCACATCTTCTACATCTTCATTCATAATGGTTTTAATGTTTCTTTGCAACCTTGGATGATTCTGGCTGTTGCTACTTTCTGCATAATAATTATGGAGCTGTCAAAGATGCTATGTGTCCCAGCAGTTATAATGGTGATATATTTTGCTCAGTTACTCCCAGAGTTGGGCTTGGCTGATAGTAAAAGGAGCTTCTCCTCCTTGTCTCTCTCTACCTGCCCACCACTGTTTGGTCAATTCATCTGTTGCCCAAGTCTTTGGGGATGATGGGTTCTTTCTCTCGGTGCCCAGAGGATCTCCAGGGAAATAGATACAGATATAGGCAACATATATTGGCCACAATTAGCCAAAATAGCAACAAAAATCATGAAACTTCTTACATTTAAAAACTGAGAGGAAAGATTTTAAATGTAGACAAATCTGAGTTTTAAAAATATCTGGTCCTCTATTGCTATGTTCTGTATTGGTGCCTCCTAGTTAAATCTGGAGTGTGACTTCAGTTGTGTATATAATTCAGAAACCATTTACTCTTCTTTTTTTAATTTACTGATTTTAGAGAGAAAGGGAGGGGGGAGAGAAGGAAGAGAGAGAAAGAGAGAGAGAGAGAGAGAGAGAGAGAGAGAGAGAGAGAGAGAGAGATTGATTGATTTGTTGTTCCACTTAGTTATACATTCATTGGTTGATTCTTGTATGTGCCCTGACCAGAGATTAAACCCACAACCTTGGCATATCAGGACAGATCTCTAACCAACTGAGCTAGCTACTCAGACAGGGCCTACATTACTACATTACTCTTCTAAATGTAGTCAGAATGATTTCTTAATTACAGTGAATCAGATCAATTACTTGTTCCAGTATTCCCACACCTGTATATTACAGTGTGTCATTGCTGTTATTTTAGGTAATATCCTTAATTTCTTTAGGTAGACTATAAGTTCCTTGAGAGCAGCCCTTCTAGAAATAGAAGGTAGTCCTGGATGAGTCTAAGTTCAAGATGAGCCAAGAGTGGTGCCCAGAGGTTAAGGGAGGCCCCAGAATCTTAGTCTCATTGATAGAAGCACAGGGACCAGCTAATGGAAGGAATGAACCAGACTGGCCAGCCTGCCCCACCTGGAGTGTGCATAGCCTCTGCAGAGTCACCAGCTAAACAGAAGTTTAAGAACCCAGAGTTTGCCCAGGAGAGATTTTCAGTAGATGAAAATTCTGGAAACCATATCTTATGATAAAACAAACAAAAAAATAGAGACGTTTAGTTTGGGAAAAAAAAAGACACAGAGAGGAAAAGATAGATTCTTTTAAAAAATATATTTTATTGATTATGCTATTACAGTTGTCCCATTTCTCCCCCATCATTCCCCTCCACCCTGCACACCCCCTCCCACCCACATTCCCCCCCTTTAGTTCATGTCCATGTGTCATAGTTCTTTAGCTTCTACATTTCCCATATTATTCTTGCCCTCCCCCTGTTTATTTTCTACCCACCATCTATGCTACTTATTCTCTGTACCTTCCCCCCTCTCTCCCCCTCCCACTCCCCTGTTGCTAACCCTCCATGTGATCTCCATTTCTATTTTTCTGTTCCTGTTCTAGCTGTTTGCTTAGTTTGCTTTTGTTTTAGGTGTGGTTGTTAATATCTGTGAGTTTGCTGTCTTTTTACTGTCATATTTTTTATCTTCTTTTTCTTAAATAAGTCTCTTTAACATTTCATATAATAAGGGCTTAATGATGATAAACTCCTTTAACTTGACCTTATCTGAGAAGTGCTTTATCTGTCCTTCCATTCTAAATGAAAGCTTTGCTGGATAGAGGAATCTTGGATGTAGGTCCTTGACTTTCGTGACTTGGAATACTTCTTTCCAGCCCCTTCTTGCCTGCAAGGTCTCTTTTGAGAAATCAGCTGACAGGAACTCTGTCTGATAGGAACTCCTTTGTAGGTGACTGTGCCCTTATTCCTTGCTGCTTCTAGAACTCTCTCCTTCATTTGAATCTTGGCTAATGTAATTCTGATGTGCCTTGGTGTGTTCCTCCTTGGGTCCACCTTCTTTGGGACTCTCTGAGCTTCCTGGACTTCCTGGAAGTCTATTTCCTTTGCCAGATTGGGGAAATTCTCCTTCATTATTTGTTCAAATAAGCTTTCCACTTGTTCTTCCTCTTCCCCTTCTGGCACCCCTATAATTCAGATGTTGGAACGTTTAAAGATGTCCTGGAGGTTCCTAAGCCTCTCCTCATTTTTTTGAATTCTGGTTTCTTCATTCTTTTGTGAATGGAAGTTTCTTTCTTCCTCTGGTCCACTCCATTGATTTGAGTCCCAGTTTTCCTCCCATCACTATTGGTTCCCTGTTCATTTTCCTTCATTTCACTTATTGTAGCCTTCATTTATTCATCTAATTTGTGAGCAAAATCAACCAATTCTGTGAGCATCCTGATCGACAGAGCTTTGAACTGCGCATCTGATAGGTTGGCTATCTCTTGGTCACTTAGATGAATTGGCTCTGGAGCTCTGATCTGTTCTCCTGTTTGAGCCATTTCTGGGTTTGTTTGTTTGTTTGTTTTTGGTCTGGCCAAGGCTGTTACATAGTGAGGGGCAGAGCCTTAGGTGTTCCCCAGGGTGGGGCAGCCCAGTTGCTGGGTAGTGACGCTGTATGTGGGAGCAGGGTCCGACAGGGAACAATGGCACTTGCTCTGTTCTCTCTCAGATTCCAGTCCCTTCTGTCACTTCCCCCAAGCAAATTGGAGCCTTCTGGTGCTGATCTCCATGTGGGTGGGCTTGTGTATGCTCTAGGACCCAGTGAGTCTCTCCAACAAACTCTCCTATGAGGCTGGGAGTCTCCCCTGGCACCTGAACCCCCACAAGTGTTTTCAATCAGTGTTTTTAGGTTTTATTTCCTGGCACTGGGGCCCTGGGTTGCAAGGCCTGTCTTTCTCCCCGTTTTTGCCTGGATTACCCGCACGTGAATGTGGGACCACCTGGTCAGCCAGCTGCCTTGCACGGCCTCACTGGGTCTGCCGGTTGCCAGCCGGTGCCTGGGGTCCACTAGCTGCTGCCTATGTGCCTGGGATCTTCCAGCTACTGCCTGCGCACCCGGGTCTGCCAACCTCCACTTTTTCCTGTTGTGACTCTGCCCTCTTACTGGTCTGGATGAATGGTTGTCAGACTTCTGTACAGATCAACTCTCTATCAGTTCTGGTTGTTTTCTTGTTTCTAAATTTTGTTGTCCTTAATTTTGGTTGTCCAAAGAGGCACAGTGTGTCCATCTACGCCTCCATCTTGGTCAGAAGTCCCAAAAGATTGATTCTTAGTTAAAATTAATGTATTCAGCCTGGCTGGTGTGGTTCAGTAGATTGAGCATTGGCCTGAGAACTGAAAAGTGGATGGTTTGATTCCTGGTCATGGTGCATGCCTGGGTTGTGGGTTAGGTCCCCAGTTGTGGCCATGCAAAAGGTAACCAGTCGATGTTTCTCTCACACGTTGATATTTTCTCCCTCTCCTTCTCCCTCCCTTCCCATCTTTCTAAATAATAAATAAATAAAATCTTTTTAAAAATTAATACATTCATTCGACTGTCATTAAACCCCATTTGTTGAACACCTTCTCTCTGCCAGGGAAGAAACACCAAGAACAAAGGATAAGGAGCAGGTTGCTGCTTTTGCAAACTTAGAGTTAGTGGGGAGCTGGGGACAAGACATGAAGGTTTTCCTGGGGGACAATACACTCTGGGTTTGCCACTACCTCTTTTTGATTCTTTGTGGAAAAGAGACAATTTGCCTAATAGTTTTTTTATTATTGAATTATAATTGACATATAACATTATATTAGTTTCAGGCATACAGCATAATGATTTGATATTTGTATACATTGTGAAATGATCACCACAGTAAGTCTAGTTACTCTGGATACCATACAGGGGTACACTTTTTTCTTGTGATGAGAACTTTTAAAATCTACTTTCCTAGTAACTTTCAAATATGCAATATAGCATTATTAGCTATAATAACCATGCTGTAGATTACATCCCCAGGATTTATTTATTTTATAACTGGAAGTTTCTACCTTCTTATCCCCTTTACTCCTTTCACCCACTTCCTACTTCCTGCCTCTAACAATCGCCAATCTATTCTCTGTATCTATGTGTCCTGTTATTTATTTATTTATAGATTCCACATGTAAGTGAATTCATACAGTATTTGTCTTTCTCTGGTTGACTTATTTCACCCAGCATTGATGTCCTTAAGGTCCACTCATATTGTAGCAAATGGCAGGATTTCATTCTTTTTCTAGCTGAATACTATTCCATTGTGTGTATGTGTGTGTGCATTATCACAGCTTCTTCATGTGGTCGCCCAGTTGATGGACAGTTAGGTTATTTCCATGTCTTAGATCTTGTAAGTAATGCTGCAATAAATATAAAGATATATATATATTTTTGAAATCGTGTTTTCATTTTCTTTGGATAAACACCCAGAAATGAAATTGCTGAATCACATGGCAGTTCTATTTTTAATTTTTTGAGGAACCTCCATACTGATTTCCATAGGGACTGCACCAATTCACAGTTCCCACCAACAGTGTACAAGGGTTTCCCTTATTGTTTCTTTATTTTTTTAATTTTATTTATTGATTTTTTGAGAGAGAGAGATCAGTTTGTTGTTCTACTTATTTATGCATTCATTGGTTGCTTCTTATATGTGCCCTGACTGGGGATCAAGCCTGAAACCTTCACGTATGAGGACAATGCTCTAACCAACTGAGCTACTCAACCAGGGCTTGCCTTATTGTTTCTTTCCTCTGGATCTTTATGTTCCTGTGTAACTCCTTGTTTTCTTTCACAGGAACAGGTATATATGCCCAAGCGTGAGATGCTTGGTGATGTGGAGCCCAATGGGGGTTTCAGAAGCACAGGGAAAATCATTCAGCCAGTGCTCAGCAGTCAGGAAAGGCCCTAACTGCTGACTGAATGGTGTGGTGGATGGACCCCAGGCTCTGAAATGTGAGGGGTGCGGAGAAGTTCATCAGTAAGCAGCTTCATTGTAAAGCATCCTCGGGAGGTCAACACCGTAGAGAGGGAGCAAGGATTTGGTTAGTCCTGGGATGAAGCTCCCAGTTGGCTGTAGCCGTCCCAGTCCTAAGGGGAATGTGGAGTTTTATAAATGGCTGCAAGTGCAAGGTCCAGTGACCTGGGTTCTAGTCCTGCAGTGGGGCCCTGAGTGACTCACTAGTCTCTCTGGACTCAGCTCCCTTCCTGGGAACATGTTGAAGAACTGAACTATCTTGACCCAATCCTCCCCCCTTACTTCTACATGGTTCCATCATGTCTTAAGTTAAATTTTTAGAACATTTACTGGGACCAACACAATTTCAGTGAAGGACCACTGCTCTGGGAGTCTGTGGCAATTAAAGGTCCCATATACCGTTGTTCTTAACCCCACGCTGTGATGTTCCTCTGTAAATGTTCTTTTGTTCAAATAATATTTCTCCCTAAAGTTGAAACCCTTTATCTTTCCCCCAGCCCCTTTGGGAAGGGCTAGCAGTGACGCGCTTTGCTTGTGACTGGATTTTACAGTAAGATTGGAGAGCATCATCTATACCTTAGAAACAAACTGTACCTCGCTGAGATAACAACCCCCAGACCATCCACAGGCATCAACTGGCTTGTGGAGCTGATAGCTTCCTTTCTGTTTCCTTGGAAAATTCATACCAGACAAATAACCCCTGGGCTTATCTAGCAGAGACCAGCATTATCAAACACTTAATGGAGAAGTCAGAGCGGCAGGAACCTACGCTTTCATCACTCATCACCTCTTGATTGTAGTTCTCATCCAGAGCCACACAGGCCACCAAATCCAGTGCACGGTCTCTGATTAAAGCAGGCTGTAATGAGTGAGGGCGGTGGATTCAAATCCATCCCACAAACACCTGACTTAGCCTGCTGGGACTTAGTTGGAAGTGACCCACAAACACGTAATTCTGTGCACTGGTAAAGTCATCTCTCCCTTTTTACTAAGTTGGAAATGCTATGTTATTATTGTATATCTCTTCTTTTTAGAAAGTCAAATATTTTTTTCTGGAGAAAAGGATTAATTCTTACTCCATGTCCTGACATGGAATAATAATTATAATAATTTTAGCTAATATTTATTACATGCCTATTACAGACCAGGCTCTGGCCTGTGTGATTTTCATGAAACATCTTATTTAATTCCCGCATCTTTATGACAGGTGTTGTCCTCTTTTAATAGATGAGCAAACTGAGGCACAGACAATTTAACTTAATTTTGCCTCATCAAAGAGCCAGTAAATAGCCTGGTCAAGACTCAAACCCACAGAGGCTGACCCCAGATCCTACCTCTTTACCACTCTACCTTATTGCCATTTGCCTGCTGAGAATTTAAAAACTGAGGGTATAAAAAATTTGTGTAAGTTCACACTTGGGAATTCCTTACAGCTCATATCAGGCACTAGGCCTCCCACTTTGGGGAGCTCTTTTCCCCTTCCCTCTTTTTACTGGGGTGATAAAATCAGGCTAAATGCCACCTGTTACTCTAGTTGTTCTGGGTTCTCCTTCCATTGGTGACTTAAGTGCTCATCTTCATAAATTGGTTTTCACCTTAAAGTGACAACACTTCTCTCCAAACTTTACTACTGAAAACCACAAAGGTGCATCACTCCTTAATGGTGACTCAAGACATGGGCAGACTTGAGGCCAAGGGGGTTGCTTCTGCACAGTCCTCAGCTTCCGTGGAGGGTGTCCAGGAAGGACACCTGTAGCTGGGGCTCAGGATAGTCTTCAGCAAGAGCTCATCCTGGAGAACACATAAGGAAGTCTTCCAGACTCTCTCTTAGTCATTCCGTATGGAGAGAGAAAGGACTCCACAAATTATGAAAAGATGGGGCCGCCACAGTTACTATATGGCTACAGAAAATTCACATTTTGTATCTCAAGTGGTAACTTAATTTAAAAATAAAAAATTGCTGCTGGCTGCCATCCCACAGATAATTTGTAGTTTGCTTTGCAGCCAAACACATCTACACATAATAAGGAAATAATACGTGAGAATAACAAGATGGCTTGGCACAGGAAGACAAGAATCCCAAGCATGACTGGGGCCAGTTTTTGAATATGCCACCAAATGCTCAGTCATGTTTGGAGCAAACTGGAGGTCCTCCTAAATTAAACATTCCATGTGACTTTATTTTAAGTAGGTCTCCTGCTCCTCATTATTCTGTCACACACATCTCTCAAAAGGCGGAAGGATGAGGAAAGGGGAAATGGAAAAAGTCCTTCATGACATACCCACTGGGCCTTCTGAGTGGCTGAGTGTCCAGCTGGCCCTGGAGCGACCTGAACGGGGATGGGCCGTGATTCCCAGCAGTTCCCCATCTCCTGCTTAGCGACACTTCCACAGGGCCTCAGTGTGGTGTGAAATCACAAAACAGGCTATTAAGGAGAACATATAATCTTCACTTATCACGGACAAAATGTAAAAAGAAATGAAATGAAATCATTAAAATAAAAAACAACTGCTAGGCCTGGCTGGGTAGCTCAGTTGGTTAGAGCATCATCCCAATAAACTAAGATAAAGGAGGGTTTGATCCCCAGTCAGGGCACATACAAGAATCAATCAATGAATGAATAAATAAGTGGAACAACAAATTGATGTTTCTCTCTCTCTTTTCCCTTTGTCTGTCTGTCTCTCTCTCTCTGTCTCTAAAATCAGTAATTTGAAAAAAACACTAGTCTTCTAGAAAGAGTCTGTATTTTTTTAGTCCCATGGTTTTTTAAAAAATGTGCATCAGGACCGATGCACAAGATATAAATGACCAATCCAAATATTTGTGCAAGCAGTTTGATTTTCATGATTAAAATTCATAGTTTGGGTTTTTTTTGAAAGTAGAATTAAAAAACTTCAATTGTGAAATCAGCTGGAGATATGTTAAGAATAACCATTCTTTTAAAATTCTGCTTGAACTTCTATTTTTTAAAATAGATAATTGAGCTATAATTTTAAATCCTGAACACAATTCAGTTGAATTCTGAAAATGGACTCCAAAAATGATACTAGGAAAAAATTCAATTTTATTTCTTATGATCATTGGCTTAACTTACATGTTCCAGAAGAACTTAAATATCTTGAACATCCAACACTGCCAACTATTTTAGAATTTAAAAATCTAATTGTGTTTGCTTTCCATATGTTGCAATGAAATTATAGCCTTCTCTTCTGTGCTCACAGTCTCACCACATATATGGATTTATAGGGTCTTTGAATCTGGGATCATGGTAGCATACTTTTAAAAGAAGACAGGCTAATGGAAATAACAAGACTTTTTTCCTGATCCTGTCCTCCTGGAGAGGATATTTCTTGGCTATTTTAAAATTATCTTGCTGATCTTTGTTGAACTTGTGTCCGGATAAAAGGAAGAAATCAACTACACCCAACTGAAGTTCAAAATTTTTACTTCTTGAGTAGTGTAAGAAAAATCAGATACCAGTATATGATTCAGTAAACTGTAAATATTAATCTTTGCACAGAAGTTCATAGGTAGAAATGAATTTAGGGTACGTCTAGAGTTCTGGTCTAAATGTTTGTATCCTCCCAAAATTCTTATTTGGAAACCTAATGCCCAAAGTGAGGTGGGGCTTTTGGGAGGTGCGTAGGTCATGAGGGTGAAGCCTTCATAAATGGGATTATTGTCCTTATAAAAGAGGCCCTAGCAAGCTGCTGGCTCCTGTCATGAGGAGACAGGAGCAAGTCAGCCATCTGCAACCTGGAAAAGGGCCCTCCCAGGAGTCCAACTATGCTGGAACTCTGATCTGAGACTTCTAGCCCTCAGAACTGTGAGATGTACATTTCTGTTGTTTACAGGCTGCCCAGTCTTTGGTATTTTATAATAGTAGCCCAAACAGACTAAGATCTCGGTTCTAGGAAAGATTTCCAATGTCATAGAAATCAGTCTTTCTGAGTGAATGGTTTTGTGTGCTTGGGGAGAGAACAATGATATTTGGGCTTCGTTGTAAATAGAGATTTACACTGAACTCTTTAGACTTAGAAGAACTTAACCATGCATCTTCTTTGAAAAGGTAGGGGATTCTATAAGTAAGAAGAAAGTTGGACATTGTCTCCCAAAGTGACCCTGCAGTAGCTGTTCTAAAAGCATCTGGTGCTTGATGGTACCTCTGGATGTCTTTATTCCCTCCATTCTGTCTATCCTTGTACCTTCTCACCTCAAGCACATTGTTTTTGTTTGTCTGTGTGCGGAAATAGCCTAAATAGAAGAGAAGAAATAAAGGTAGACATAGTCAGGGAGCTCTGAGTGAGATAGACTTCCACTCTTATTGCTACAGCCAAAGCTGTTCCAACAGCAATTGGTGGGCCACAAAAGGAATAATGTGTTCTACGTGAGTGTCTGGGGGGGATGGCATTAAGAAGCTTCCAGGTAACTATCCAGGCTTCTAATCATTAGCTTTAACTTCTAAATTGCTGGCTGATTATTGGCACTATTGTTGAGTAGCTTTTTTTCTGTGGACTGGAATTGCTTTGGGTATTGCCTTGGCATTAATCAATACCCATTACAAAAGGGAATAGCCTATTACATCATCTTTGCCCTGCCTTTCTTTCCCTGGGCCTTGAGGGGTCCAGACAGGATTATTCCCTACAGTAAACATCTCAAGTGTCTGGACCAGTCAGGCTGCAAATGACCCCAACAAGAAGCTTTTTACTGACTCTCTGGGGACCTGTGTTCACGATTTGCTAGGGCAGGTTGAAAAATCTTTCCCAGTATATAGCCTCACTGTCTCCTCTCTTCTGTTTCTTCACATGACTCTCAGTTAAAGTACAAAAGCAGACATGGGTCAAAATTGAATATATTCCCCCACTATGGTTTTAAAATCTTTGTAGTCAAGAATTTCTTCTTGGAACCAGACACCTGAAGAGAAGAAATGCAAAGTTGATTTCTGTGAGCAGCAATTTTTTACTATGCACCGTATTCAATCAACCAAATAAATTTACTGGCTAGTAACATGAAATTACCTATGTAAAAGGAAACTTTACACACACACACACAAAAACAACTTTCACTGCAATGGAACATTACATGGTGCAATACTGAAAATGGGTTTTAGTGAAGAGAGAGAAGCTAAAATTAAAGAGCTTTGGCGTTCTTCCTCTGGCACAAATTAACTTTCCTAGAAAAATGGTCTGAATAAACAGGAGTGGAGAGTGGGAAATGATCCAATCAGTGAGAAGTTGGATATTTGCACACAAAAATAAACATACAGTCAGTTTTGGTTGACTGTAAAAATCGATTAGAGGAAATTCTTCATACGATGTCTATTTTTCTCTGTCTCCTTTGCCCATTGGGCAAGGTCAAGCTCCATCACTGGTGCGGTGATTGAATCTGAATCCTGACCAGTGATGAGATCAGTCCCCACAATCCCCATGATCTCTCAAAGTGACTACAGAGTCCTGCCATTTGTGCCTATATTAAATAAATACTCAAACTGCATTCTGTATTAAGTCATTCCTTTAACAAGCGGCTGTGGAGAACCCATTATATACCAGAGACTCCTCTAAACAGGGGGGGACAAAGCAGAGAACAAAGCATGCCCACTCTCATGGAAGTTCCATTTTGCGAGGACCCAGGGAGACAGAAAATAAACCAATCTACATTATGTCAGATAATGGGCAGTATTATGAAGGAAATAAAGCAGTCAGGAGGGTAGAGAGTGATAGCGGGGAAAGGATGTTGTTTAGATTGGGCGATCAGGGAAGGCTTCTTTCTGAGAAAAGTCCTATACGACTTGAGAGATTATAGCTGAGAGACTATACCTAAGGGAAGAGGGCTTCAGGAAGAAGGAACTGCAAGTATGATGGCCTTGAGGTGGGAGCATGGCTCGTCCAGGGACTGGACTAAAAGGAGGGGGACAGAAGGAAAGTGAAAGGAGATGAGTTGGAGCAGGGCGAAGTTATTTCAAGTAATGTTGCTTCGCAGGGGGCTGGTGTATGCAACTTGGACATCTTTCCTAACTGGATGGGGGTCTTTGAGAATTCTAGCTGAGGCATAATGCGACCTTGCTCATGGTTTCTGAGGATTGCTGTGGCAGCTGCCTGGACAACATACTATCCGAGGCCAGGCCTCGTAGCCTGAGTTTGTTTTTATCACCCCCTGGCTGACCAACGTAGGAACTATGTTCCTAAGACATGCAATGAATACAAAATGGGGAAAATAACAGGATCAAGATCTAAAAACTTTTATTCTTGATGTTGAACCCACCTAAATAGCAGCCTCCACTGGGAAGCCTTTTTGCCCCTTGCCAGCCATGCCCCACCACAGTTAGACACTCCCAGGTGATGCTCCCTGGTGCTGGCGTGCACTGCAGGCATCACGTTGCTCTAGAACTTGTGGGTTTGGTCATCTCTCTTCCCTTCAACACTGCACCACACTTAAAAACAGGGAGGTAACTTATTTACCTCCCCATTTCCCAAACTGGCACACAGTAGGAACTTAACAGAATTTTTTTAAATCAGTGAATTCTTTAGCAATCTGTTAGGACTGATTTGTACCAGTAAGAAGAAACATACTAACTGCTTGTGTATAAGATAGATAAAGCCCATCTTTCTAACAATTTAGTTTTTTTTTAAAAAAAACCTGGTGTTTGGCAGACCTTGAACTTAGTATGAGGCATACATGGAATATGGCTGCTTTAAAAATATATAAGTTGATGAAGTCTTATGGTCTAAACAAGTTGGGCCATTTGCTGATGAGGCCAAAAGCACCGTATGGAACACATAATGTTGTACTAAGACGCCTGGTTTGGATTTCCATGTGTGTGTGCATGTACATATCTGTGTGAGCAGAATCAACACAATCTGTGTCACCAGAAATCGATTTAGGCAGAGCCTGACTCTCAGGCTGTGATACCTGTACTTTGGAAGCAGAAAAGTCCATGCCCAGGAATACCTGTCTGGCGGCTGGTGCATGGTGTTCCTTGATATATTCACTTGGCCTTGGGGTTTGCTAACACATGAAGATGTACCCTGTAGAATCCCCTGAGATGAAAGGGAAGACATGATTTAGTTGAATATCACCTTCAAGGAAACATGTGTGGAAGCTTCTTAAATTCAAACATGTATATTTTTGATAAAAATGGCAGTGTGGAAAGGCTCACTGACATAGACCTCCCCTCCGGGGTCTTTCACCTCGCTACTCATGTCCCAGGTGCGCATGCCTTGTTGCTTCTCCCATGAAAATACCTGACTACTCTAGGCTATCATTATGGAGGGAATGCATTTTTTATCTCAATTTTCTCACTTTTTACAAGCATAATTTAACCAAAGAATGAACTACTCCCAGTCGATTATAATGCTGAATAGCAAACCAATCCTACTGTCTGAATGCAGTCTACTTATTACTGACAATTACTGGAGTCTGCGGAAGTCATAAATAGACAGACATGGCAGAAATAGTCAACATTTTTGTCACAAGCCTCATTGTAATGATTTGGTTTTACTGTGTCCGAGAGAGGGGGGGAAATACTAAATTTTGAACTTGTTGTTTTCTAAATAATTTTTAACTGGCATCATCTGATTCTAATTGTATCTCACACTTTGGCTTTTCTAGTCAGAAGCAGTAAGACATTGTCCTTAGAATAATAAAAGAGGAATTTCCCCTGCTACTTTAAGTCACACTTTCAGGAGAATGAGAGCTTTTTATTTTTACAGTTGAATCCACTTACCTTATAGATAGAAACCAATCTCTTCTAATCCTATAAATAAAGACCCATGTATATGCTCCTTGGACTGACTTCTATGTGGCATTGAACAAGTCACTTATCCTCTCTGGGTTCCACTTTTTTTCTATAAGATAAAGGAATTGTATCACATAGTCTCAAACACATTTTCTGACTCTGTGAAATTCTTCAATCTTTATTATGATACACGTATTGACATTAATCTTAAAGACCACTGACCACCTCCTTACTTCCCTAGCACCTTAGCTTTTAATTCTTCACTGAGTACCACCAATATCAGGAATAGACATGAAAACAGGTGACTTATTACTGTCTTAGTGAACTTGGATGGCTGTAACAAAACATCAGACTGGGTGGATTAAACAACAGGCATTTATTTCTCACAGTTCTGGAGTTTGGGAAGTCCGTGAGAAAGGTTCCAGCAGGTTTGGTTCCTGATAAGAGCTGTCGTCCCAGATTGCAGATGGCCACTTTCTCTCTGTGTCCTTACATAGCAGAGACAGGAACCTCCTTTTACAAGGGCACTGGTCCCATCATGTGCAGGCTACACCCTCATGACCTCATTTAACCTAATGACCTCCTAATGCCCTACCTCCTAATACGATCACATCAAGGGCAGGGCTTCAAACATAGGAATTTGGGGGGAACACAATCCAGTCCATAGCTGTGACAATATAAAATTTCTAAATTCTTAACCTATAAGGAGGCAAAGGTTCTATAAGAAGCAATATAGAACAGGGGTCCCCACCCCGGGGGCCATGGACCAGTAGGGGTCCTTGGCCTGTTAGGAACTGGCAGAGAGCAAAACTCTCCTGAGTTCTGCCTCCCATCTCCTCCCTGCTGCCCCTTCCATAGCCAGCCAGTGAGCTAGAAGCTCACCAGAGTTCTGCCCTGAGTTCCCTCTTGCATTCCTGAGCCCAGTCTGCCAGGAAACCTGTCCCTGGTGCTAGAAAGGTGGGGACCTGTGATACAGAATAATGAAAGGGCACTGAAACCACACTGTCTCAGTTTAAACTTCACTGCCATGAATTAACTCTGTGAACATCCTTTATCTGCAAAATGGGAAAATTACAAGGATGAAGTCAATTAAGAGAGATAAAGTGCTTGGTGCCATGCTTGACAAACAGTAAGGATTTATTAAATGTTAGTTACTACTTTGCTATTGAAGCACCTGTACATAACTGGTCCCATTCTAAGAGATACAGAAGGGTTAAAATGATAAAAAGAAAGCAAAGCATTGAAAAGAGAAGTTGCCTCCTGGGCCCAAACAAACCTGGTATGTGAAAAAGAATTTGGAATAATGAGGGGTGCCAGCCAGGAGAACCCTGTGTTTAGTCTCTGACTTCCTGGTGATGTCAGGGACACATTCTTCAGATACTGTGGTTATTCAAAATACACCTACAGTATTAGAATTCAGTTCTAACATTGGGTGCCCCACTTTGGATGCAACCAAACAGTATTATTGTATTACATGTTCTTGCCTCCTAGGGAGAATTTCCATAATCACCTTCTGCAGAACATCTGCATTCTGGCTGAATGAGTTTAATATACTCGCTGCACAATGGGGCAGGAATGGGAGGGCAGGCAGGATGTGAGGGAGGCTGTGGAGGTGTCCTGTTAAAGGACCTCATCTCAGCCTTGAGGATAGTGTTGCCATATTATCCTAACTAGGCCAGAACCTCTGGATGAAGATGAAAGCTTCGAATTAGGAGCCACACAGTTTGTTTTCCTTCGAAAATGCCTTGACAGTGCAAGGATGCTGAAATGTCTGACATTTTTCCTTCACGCAGCTGGTTGTAGAAAGATTTGGTGCAACTCAATGACTGCTTACACTCTAGGCCTTTCTTCAGTTGGTGCCCACTCTTGACCACTTTGAAGGTCCTGCTTTCCTTCTGATAGAGAGGAGGGATTTGGGAACATGGAGGGATCATTTATGGACTTTGCCTTGGCCTCTTTGATGAGCCCTAATGTGTTATGTAAACCAGGTCAGCTGTTCATGCAGGAGCACAGGTTCAGCCCAAAGTTTTAAAAAATTGCTTTCAGTTTCAAAACAGGTATCCTTCCCCTTAATTGCTACTTTTAAATTTATTGGTGCTTTTTTGGCATCAGTATTTCATTGGGAAACATTTTCTGTACTCTAAGTGAAAATGTGTTCTTTGAGATATATGTGCCACAACTGAATTTCTAAAGGTTCTGAGCTATGTATGTTTTCTTCCCTCTTGGATTCTTCCTTTCAAAATGTTTGTGCTGTTGCTGTCCAGAAATGAAGCGGGCACATCATTGGAAAATATAGGTGTCCAGTTACTTATTAACTTATTAGCATAATGATGAATGAACAGTTTTCTGAGCAAAATGATACCCAACTGCAGTATAAACAAAATCAAGACAAGCCATCACACATGAACAAGGATTTTCTTTTTGACCTTATCTGCCAGGGGACTTCTTCTCACATCAACTGTACTCATTAATGTTATCTTTTAAAACCATGCACCTACAGTAATTACAACTGTTTTAAGAACAAGTGTGGAAGAAAACAGAGAATACAGTATCTTTCCCTTAGCATCCAACCAGATGTCACTTTGGCAATTACAATAAACCTCTTTAATCTAAAAAGAAGCCACCAGAAGCAAAGATGCCTATATCTGGGCTGTAAAGACACCAAATAGAATGATCCCTGGAAATTAGGGGAACCCTTGTCATTTAAATATGTATGTATCTGAAATCTTTTTTTCTAAAAGGCCCATTTTGCTTTGTCTTCTAGTACTTTTGATTAATATTCACAGCTATCACTTAGCCTGGTTCATTCATTGCCTAGCCCAGAGCTTTGCTCATAGAAGATACTCAATCAACATCAGTTGAATGAATGAATGAATAGGTGAAAAGACCTTCTCAAATCCCACTTCCAAAACTCAAGGTCCTGAAACTCTGATTTTGTGACTGCTTATTCATGATATTCAAGCTGGGTGTGAGGATAGAGGTTATTTTCACTAGAAATATCTTTGGCATGCATTCATTCAAGTAGAATTTATTGAGCCTAGAATGTGTTGAATACTGTTCGAGGCTCTGGGATGCATCAGAGAACAAACAAAGCCTTCAGGGATGAAAATTTGCCTTCAAGGAAATCATTGAATATAGGGTAACAAACAACTGTTTGCTGCCCTATATTCAATGATACAAATTGAAACAAATAAGTGAAATACGTATTATTGTTAGGAAGTGAGTACGAAGGAAAAAACAAATCTGTGATGGGAATGTGGGCGATTTTAGATAAGGGATCTCCTTTTAAAAGCAGGTCAGTTGAATTCTCCCCGTTAGAAAGAGTCTATGGACTAAAGTGACAGTGACCACTCTGTGCAGAGCGTTCAGAGTTCATTGTGCAGTCTCCCACATCCCCTCGCCTGCACTCTAGGAGGTCTCCATAGTCCCCACTTTATTGATGATAAAGCTGAGGGTCAGAAACTGATTAAATAGCCTGGCCAATGCCATACAGCCCCTGGGTGGTGGTGCCCAGAGCTGGCCCAGATCTCCTGTCCCCTCTGCCTGGTAATGCAAAGAGCATGTCCCTCTGTGCCACTCCTGCCGACAGCAGCCCAGGGAAGCCTGGAACGGAGTGTGTGTGTTCTGTTCAGGACTGCCGTTTCAGGGAGTTTGATGTTTACAGGTCCTGGTTTCTGTTCTCCCCAGGGGGAATAAAGGTACAGTGTGTGTTTATTTTTAAATAAAGTCTGTGAAAAGTATTAAGATACAACAAGAGAGAAAAACTGGGTGAAGGTGAAGAATCTCCTGACAGTGGGGGGTGTTGCCCTCCTTGTCCATCCTGTACTTAGAGACCTTGAACTCTGAGCCAGCTCGGAGCCACTCTCCCGGCCGTATTTGCCGGTGCACGTGTTTGCCATCTGGACCATCACTTGACTTGTTATTCATCAAACTAAAACCACTTCTTGGTAATGAGCATCTTTTTCAGGAAATAGAACTCACCCCTGCTCTACAGCAGTGAAATTTTTTTAGATTTCATTCTTAATATAAGTTTTGAGAGCCAAAACTTCAGTAGACCCACAAGGATGATTTTTTTCTTACTTAAAATTATCCAAGTATAAAACCTTAAAGCAAATTTTCAAACATGAAATTTCATTTCCAATACACTCAGTCACCTTTTACATAAAAGTCATAAGACTATGGCCTGTTTTTTTGAAAATGAGTGGAATATTTTTCTTCATCCCTTAAAAAATAAGCAAAAAGAAATAATAAACAAATATTGCCTGAAAACCTGGCACAGTTTAGGAAGGTGCTAACTCAAAACCAGAGGGAAATGGAAATTTGGGAAACAGAGAACAGTTTGAGTTCTAGTTCTAGGACTCATTGACTGACCTTGGGCAAGTTACTTAGCCTCTGGGCCTCAGATTCCCCTTCTGTGAAATGGGCGTAGCACTCTGAAATATTACAGGGATGAAATGAAATGCAGACCGTTAAGTGTCTGGCACCTAGTCCATAGTCAAAGAATGACACCATTATGGGGCTAGTGAGTGCCAACTACACATCTCTTGGTCTTCCCTCTGGGGCAACGAAGGTCTTGATTTGGACTACAGTTCCCCAGTCCATAGAAGATGGGTGGGAAGGGCTGACCCCCAAGAGCAGATGTGGAGCAAAGCAGATGTGGGAACAGTGAGGCCCAGGACTGGATGAAAGCAGCCTCTGGTGGGAGGGACAATGAAGAAGACCCCAGAGAAAAGGCAGAAAGCCAAACCAGAGCAAACAGTGTGCCGCCTTGGCAAGCAGGTTGGAAGGGCTACTCAAATGACAGAGCTGCCTGGGGTCTGTGAAACAGCCCACAGAGGACAGAGGGTGGGATGGAACCTTCTCACGGACTCTAGGGCCAAGCCCAGTCAGGCAGTGCTAGAGGGTGCTGGCCTCAATAAACAAAAAGAAGGCTTCTATCTTGGAGAGATTTGCATTTCTAATTTACCTGCAGTCCGCAGCAGTCCAGATAATGCTCCCTTTTCGAAGTCCAAGCCTATGTTGGCAGTGAAATTCGGACACCGTTGTGTTGGCTCTCTGAATACAAATTAGAGTGTTGGGAACTCTCAGTGCCTGAGCTGCCCACCTAACTAGAGCTCTTTGTTGGCAGGGTTTGCTCCCTGCCTCAGATAGACAGGGGGACCTCAGGGTCAGGAATTGGGTTTGCCCACCCACAGCAGTGGTCCCTACCATGGCATGATCACAGGTAGGGCCCACCTCTTCAGGGACACATCCGATGCTAGGACACCTCCTGCTCCATTACAAGGAAGCCACCCCCTTGATTGGCAGCTCTGAGTTACACAAAGACCTCAGCACAGTCTCTGTGAAGTCTGTGCTCCTGTGGGCACCCTTTCCCCTGTAGTGGTCCTAGTTCCTGCCCCAGCCCTTACACACCTGAACTCCCTGGGGACAGCCCTCCAGGCAGCTGGCTCCTGCCACCCCTCCACTGGAGCTATTCTTTGGGGGACCATCACTATCCCCTTCAACTGCTGAAGGTGGCCCTGAATGCTTCCTCATCTTAATTGCTCTCCTCTGGACATAGCTAATTTCACAAGCGTTCGTCTTCAAATGCAGCTGATGAAACTGAACAGTCATTCCTACAGGTTCCAAATATATTGGTTCTGGGAACACCCTTGTCGAGAACACTGTGATTTATTTTGTTACTAATATTGCACTAGCTTGGGGGGCCAGCACACAACCCTTTGGACTCCTATTAAAAGCTTCCTGTCAAAAGATTCAGGATACCTTTTTTAATGGTGCTTTTTTTTCATCCTATGTATATGTAATTTATTTGGTAAAAGCTACATTTCTCATTGTTAAATCCATAGTTGTCTATTTTCAGACTTTTTTTGAATTCTGATTTTCAGCTCTCTTTTTAAGTTTTTGTCATTTTTTAAACTTTTTATTGAATTTATTGGAGCGACATAGATTAGTAAATTTATATAGGTTTCAGGAGTTCAATTCTTTACTTCATTTTTTTAATTTGGTAAGAGTTCTTCATAATTCAGCAAAGGAATTAATAAGAATAGTTATCATATATAACCAAGTACAGAGGCCCATGAAGCTCTTATTAGGCTAGAGTTATTATTATTGTTAATAGTACTGAATACCATTAATTATTGATATTAATAATCAACAATATTAAGTGATCATACTGCGGATGATGTTATTACTGTCAGTACTCATCACAGGCATATTGGATATCTTTTCACTCCATATCTACTACATTATATCACTAGCTGGCCATCTCTGTACACAGTGATTACACTAGTTATGAACCTACCCCTGGTGAGGATAGATGCTCACGTGACTGTCTCTAGACCTTCCATTACGGCTACAGAATTCCAGTGTAGATGAGAAACTCTGCGAAATGTTTCACTGACACTGAAGTATGCTCTGCCTGCTAGCCCTGGGCCAAAACGACAGGAGGCCAGGGCACCCTGCGGCTCCCAGCGCCCTTACAACAGAGGTGTCCACTGGTGCCGGCCCCTTCTCCAGAGCAGCAGGGCCACAGCTGAGTTCCTTGACAGTCCTTTCATCTTGACCATGGCTATCTCCTTTCTAGGATCCTGGGGTGCCCCAGGGAGGTGGAGAGGAGTGGCCAGGCCTCATGTCACCTTCCAGTCCTCCTCACCCACTCACCACCTCTGTCCTTCAGAGCCTCTGCCCTCTCTCCCTGCAGTCTGGCTTCCTTGGCCTCTTCCTTCCAGCCGCAGTCCATTTTCATCTTACACACTCTGCACTCATTTACTTACTTCTTTATTGCCTGATTTCCTTGCTGGAATGTCAGCCTTGTGAGTGCAAGGATAGGGACTTTTTTTGGAGGGGGGGGGTTCTATTTTGTCCACTAACTGTATCCTTAGTACTAAAAATAATGCCTGGACCACTGTAGGACCTCAGTATATATTTATTAGATTAAAAAATGGGGATTGTGTACTCCACCCCTATTTAAGTGTCTCCTGACTTTTTGTAATGATTATAGCATTCCTCCAACACCAAGCACCCTAATGGCAGACAAGAGTGAAGACATGCACCAGAACCCTGGCTGGGTGGCTCAGTTGTTGGAGCATTGTCCCATATACCAAAAGGTTGTAGGTTCTATCCCCAGTCAGGGTACGTATGGGAGGCAACTGATCAATGTTTCACATTGATGTTTCTCTCTCTCTCTCCCTCCCTCCTTCCTTCTCTCCCTTCCTCTCTCTTTAAAAGCAATGAAAAAATGTCCTCAGGTGAGCATAAAAAATAATAAATTTTATGAAAATTTTACTTAATGAATTTAAATTATTTACCATTAGGGGGGAAAAAGGAAAGCCAAAAATGGGAAGCATTTTTATTGTGCCTATCCATTTTGAAAAACCGAGCTGCGTTGAAGAAAGCTAGAGCTGTCACTTTTGGCATCCTGAGAGTTTCTTTTCTCTGTTTGGGAGTCTCAGCATTTTAAGAACCTGGGTGTCCATAAATATGTGGGTAGAAAGAGCAATGTTTCTCCCTCTGCTTTACGTGCTGTGCCAGAGACTCTCTGAGATAGTACCAAACTATGGAGCATTTTTAGACTTCTGCAGATGGAAATGTCAAAAAAAAAAATGCATCTTCTGGTATATGGTGAACTCAGAGGGCCTCTCTACTCCACTAGTCAATCTCTTAAATTCTTGGGTATCTAACACTTATCACATGAAGTAAGGTGACTGAGGGTGTCTTTCTTTGTTTTTCCCCACCAGGATGATGGTTTTCATAGCATGAAATAAACTTAGAGTTACAAAAAACTTACTGTTCACGATCAACTATCTGCATTCACTTGTTTAAATTTCTCTTTATAGACATGATCTTCCAACATGCAGGAAAAAACATTCGTAGCTTTGTGTAGAGCTGGTTAACTGTGAAAGTTTAGTCTTGAAAAATACTCTGGAACCACTCTTTTTCATTATTAAATTTATTTATTTAGATTTTTAAATGTTGTAGTCTGGGTTTTTGTTTATTTGCTTTCCATGAATAAAACTAACAATTCATTTCTGAGTTTTAAATCTCCAGCCAGCAACTTCTCCTGTTGAGGGAAAAGGATATGCTCAGAATGTTTTTTCTTTTCTTTTTTTTAAGTGAAATTTCAGAGGCACTTGTTATTTTCTTACCAATTTCCTTTAAAAGATAAATTTTCCAATCACTAGGTTTTTGTCAGGAAACTCCCAGGGGCTTAAAAAGTGCTGTGTTCTTGGTGAATGTGACCATGGCTGCTAGTCCACACATGGGGTGGAGGGTGCAGTGCGGCTGGTGTCTGTTACCAAGGGCTGCCCAGCTGTGCACACAACTGTTTATTGGTTCTGGTTGGCACTGTGCTCAATAGAGCATTCACAGATTGTGTGTAAAAAATGATCAGCCCTTTGCAAATCAAAATGTATTCAATTTTCTCAGCACAAACAGAGCAAAAGAGAAAAAACTGAAGAAATTTATAGCTCTGCTTTCTGTAGAGCCTGTGTATCAGTTAACCATTGCTGTGTAACAAATCATCACAAAATTCAGTGGCTTAAAAGCACCAGCATTTGTTAAGGTCATGACTGTGTTTGTCAGCAGTTCAGGCCTGGATCAGCAGAGCAGTTCTTCTAGCCTCCCTCATGCATCTGTGGCCAGCTGGAAGTCAAGCAGGAAATTTCGCTGACCTTGCTGTGTTCTGTCACCTCTTTTGGGCTTCACCTGGGGCAATAAATAAATTGACTCAGCTTTGATCCATTTGGTCTTGTGTCTTCCAGCAGGCTAGCCCAGGCTTCCTTATATGACAGTTATGTAGATAAAGTAGAAGTATGAAGGAGTTTTTAGGGATAAATTTAATTTAATTAATTTATTTATCTTTAGTTGAGTTTATTGGGGCGACATTGGTTCAGAAAACTGTTCAGGTTCAAGTGTACAGCTCAACAAAACACCACCTGCACACTGCATCATGTGCCTATCAACCAAAGCAAACTTTCTTTCCATCCCTATTTAACCCCCTTTTGCTCAAATTTTTAATATTGTCACTTTTTCTGCATTTTATTGGCTAAGGCAAGTCAGAAGCCAGATCTAGATTCAGGAGAAAAGATAATAGACTCCACCTCCGGATATCACTTCCCACTCATATGACCAGGATCCTGGATAACGGGAGAAGGGAAGGACAGTGGCCATTTTTGGAAAGACCACACAACCTATTTCATGACTTTTCCAGAAAGTATTAAGAACATTTGAATGTCACATGTTCTCATCCTTTGATCACACAGCTCTTTTTATATAGCTTCAGTTCATTTTTTTGGACCTCGAAGAGACTGACCATTTCTATACCAAAGGATTTTATTAAATTTTCTCTTTTAGTATGAGTTTCATGTTTCCGATGATTCTGAATCTTATCTTAAACAGTGTGCCATGCAGTTTTATGTGGGTGTTCATTTTATGGCCTTGAGCCAAGACTTCCTCCTTTTTAGCTGACAAATAGTGATAATCAGGTGGCTTTTCTTCAAAATTTGTAGAATGGCCTTTACATGTCACCGCGATAGTGACAGGTTTATGCAATTTTTGTTTGTTTTCTTATGCAAGAGAAACCATGACTTAAGATTATTTGGACATCTGTAATAATTAACCCATCTTTTATTTATTTTTATTTTTTTATTTTAATTGTTGTTCAAGTACAGTTTTCTGCCCTTTACTCCCATCCCAGCCCACCTCCCCAGTCCTTCCCACCTCCCTCCTGTCTCCACCCACCCACCCCTAAAGGACATGTTATTGTCCACATGTCCTTTATGCTCGTTCCTGCAAACCCTTCCCCTCTTCTCCTGAAATTCCCTCCCCTCTCCCCTCTGGTCATTGTCAGCCTGTTCTCTGTTTGAGTGTCTTTGGTTATAGTTTGCTTGTTTGTTTGTTTTGTTGTTTAGGTTCCTGTTAAAGGTGAAATCATATGGTATTTGTCTTTCACTTCCTGGCTTATTTCGCTTAGCATAATGCTTTCCAGTTTCATCCACTCTGTTCCAAAGGTAGGAGCTCCTTCTTTCTTTCTGCTGCATAGAATTCCATTGTGTAAATGTACTATAGTTTTTTGATCCATTCATTTACTGATGGGCACCTGGGTTGCTTCCAATACTTGGCTATTGTAAATTGTGTTGCTACGAACATTGGGGTACATAGGTTCTTTTGGATTGGTGTTCCAGGGTTCTTAGGACATAATCCTAGCAGTGGGATCTCTGGGTTAAAAGGCAGATCCATTTTCAGTTTTCTGAGAAAATCCCATACTGCTTTCCATAGTGGTTGTACCAGTCTGCAATCCCACCAACAGTGCACTAGGGTTCCCTTCTCTCCACAACCTGTCCAACACTTGTTGTTTGTTGCTTTGTTTATGATGGCCATTCTGACCGGTGGGAAGTTTAACCCATCTTTTAAATAAGTACCCAAGAACATCTGACAGCTTTTGGATAAACAATTACTCTTTATTATGAATTCACTAGTTGTAACTCCCTGGTGAGTATCTTATATTTTCATGCTGGTTTCAATTGTTACAAAATTAAAATTACTGCATTTTCAAAGGTAAAGAATGACACTGGATATGGGGAAATGGGAATTTTCATAGATTGCCGATGGGAATAGAAATCAGTTTAATCACTTTGAACAACAAATTGGCAACACCTGGTAAATATACACATCTAAAAAAAACTTCATTTCCAAGTGTTTATCCTAGAACACTTGGAGATTCTCATATGTGTACTGAGGAGACATATACTAGGATAATCTTTGTATTCTTCCATTCATGTAGTCATTCATTCATCAAATACTTATTGAGCACATAGTATGTCTCAAATACTCTTTCAAGTATTACTACATAGCATGGAAAAAAAATCCTACCTTCTAGGAGCTTACTTTCTAGAGGAAGATGACAGAAAATAAGCAAGATAAATAAGGAAAATATATGGCAGGTAAATTGGTAATTAGGGCTATGAACAACAACAACAAAAAAAAAACAGAGAAAGAGAATAAGAAGAGGGTTAAACACATTAGTAGGATGGACAAGGGACAGCCTCATTGAGAAAGTGACGATTAGGGTTGCTAGATTTAACACATAAAAATACAAGACACCCACTTTAATTTTAATTTCAGGTAATCAGTGGCTTTAAGTATAAGCATGTTCCATACAATATTTGGAATGCTCTTATACTACTCATTGTTTATCTGAAATTCAAATTTAACTGGACACCCTATATTTTATCTGGCAGTCCCAGTGACAACTGACTAAAACTCTGAAGGAATAAAGGAGCGAATTAAGTGGGTGTTATGAGAATATCGTTGAATGAATGAGTAACTGGGAGGTGAGACTGCCAGGCAGAGGAAACTGTAGAGCAAAGGCCCTGATTGTAATTGTGAAAACTTAGAAGTAACTTGTTTTTTAGTGTGAGAACAAGTAAATGAGACAAATGAAAAAGAGACAGACAAATAATAGGTGATATCACTTATACATGGAATCTAAAAAAGCTAGCCTCGTAAAAACAGACCAGAATGGTGTGAGGTGGGAGAACTGGGGAGATGCTGTGAGAGGCACAGACTGCAGCCAGTAGACATTTATGTCATGTGACACGCAAATAGTGGTTCTAGTCAGCGACACGCTGTCATAAACTTTAAAGTTGCAAGAGACAAGAGCCTCATTGCTCTCACCACAAAAAAGAAAGAACAATTACGTGACTTGATAGAGGTGTTAGGGTGATAATCATATTGTGGTATATAAATGCATCCAATCAACACATTATATACCTGAAACTTACACATAATTGACTGATATGTCAATTATGTCTGAAAAAAATAAGAAAAGCAGTCCAAAGCAAACAAGGCAAAATATTCAATCTTAACGGTAGTTATCCAGTAGTCTAATATATTCTCTGTACTTTTCTGAATGCTTATCTTGTTCCATTATTTAAAATACTTTCTTAAAGAAGGTCATCAAAATTTTAAAAGAAATTATATATGTTTGTGTTAGGAGGAACTCACTTCCTCCAACTTAGGAGTGTATTAAAATTTGGTCTAGCAACAACTTGATACTGGTGCAGATACTGGTGAGCCATGCTCATGGCTGAGTGTGAAAAGCCATCTATTCTAATTCTGGATGCCCCCAAAATTCATTGGGGGACCTTGGGCAGGCCAGGATCTCCTCAGTGTCCATTTCCTCATCTTTCCGAGGAGGTGCTCACACAAGTGCTCTCACCTCAGAGCGCTGGATGGATGGCGAATAGAACCACAGCCATGCGAGACTGTCTGTATGTGAATCTGCTTTGTCCTCATTTGCTCTGTATAATCTAGAGCACCTCCTGGGGTTCCCACTGAACTGGGGATTGGGCAAATTTGTAAAAGTCAGGCTCATTTTCCATGTCCCTCTACAGATTTTTTCTTTTAGAAACACAGAAGTTAGACTCCTAATAAATGGAATGAAACTTTGGGGCTCCGACTCAGCTTCATCGGTGCTGGTGCTGACTTGCTGAGTGATCTAGGGCTACAAGCATCTGACCACAGGTCAACATGTCGGTGGTAGACGTGCTGTACCACACATGTGACGACGAGATGGAGTGACCCTTTAGACATACATGCTGTGACTGGTTGTCATTCCTAGGGGGCATCCTTTTAAAGCAAACAGCATTCCCCAGTGGCTACTTAAATGGACTTGAACCACTCTGAAGGTAATCACAGAGGAGCAGGGTGAACGCTCTACAAGGAGAGGGTGAACTCGGAGGAAAGGGCTGGAATTCAGGACACAATTATTCAGGATGAGGATATTTCTTATTATTCATTTACAGTAGTTAACTCATCTGGGTTTCATTAAAACTGACAGCACATAGGTATAGGGCTCAAACCAAGAATCAACATCTGATGTAGTGGGCAAGAGGGTATTGTTTATAGACCAAGTTGCCAGACTTTATGTCATTAGTTGATGCAGATAATGCAAATAAGAATATTAATAGCATATGTTTTATTAAACACACACTCTGTGCCCAAAACTCTCTATATATTATGCAATGTAATCCTCATGGCAACCTTATGAGGAGGAAAGTGAGACTGAGAGAATTAGAACTCATTAGCCTATGGCTATACAACTAGTAAGTTGTATGCCCAAACCCGGGCATAAACTCTTAACCGTTAAGATTACTTTCTTGGCGCCTTTGGGCAGGAAAGTGAGCCATAACCCCAGTTTCAGCATGCTGTGTAGATGGATAAGGAAGGTCTGGATAAGGAAGGTCATATTAACTCTTTCAATGTCCTTCAGGGATGAGGAGAATCAGGGACGTGACTTTGCTACCTATGAGCATTATGGTGAGAATTAAAATCAACAATCCTCAAATAACTGTTGTAGAAGTACAGCCAAGGATTATGCCAGACTGGTAAATGGGGGCCAGCGATGACTCAGTGATGCCCTGTCATTGGACCTGGCCTTGCTGGAGAACACCTCCATGTGTCTGCAGAGCTCAGCTTGGGTGGGAATGATTTTGATGACCAGGGTGGCTGAAGGCAGCAATCAGCAGAAAATGTCACCTAGATGAATAGTATAGTACCTTTGGTCTCTTGAGCTCCACCTCCACCAGAAACCAGTCCTGAGATTCTTCTTGCTGTGAGCCCTGGAATGACCGGTTTCTGCTTTTGCTCAAAATTAAGCCTCAGAAGCAGAGCATGCTTTGGGGACCTTGAGCTTTGACTCGGATTCAGATCTGTCTCTTTCTGGGTTTGGACTTTTGGCAAGTTACTTAATGTTTCTGGGCCTCGATTTCTGGATCTATGCAATGGAAATTAATACAGTCATGCTTCACTTATTGAGAGGGATACATTCTAATAAATGCATCCCTAGGTGATTTTATCATTATGCAAATATCGCTGAGTGTACTTACACAAACCTAGATGGTGTAGCCTACTACGAACCTGGGCTACAATATACCACCATCATTGAGCAAAATGTTGTTACCTAGCACATGGCTGCAGTCCCTACTGTGCGATGTTGCTGCAAGGATTACAGATAATGGACCTGATATGCCTGGCAGCACTCAGTAAATAGTAGTTGCTATCATCATCATCATCATCACCATCTGATAGCAATTCAGGTTATAACCCTTTCCAAGGGCAAGTGTTTTGTAAAGAGTACAGGAGGATTTCCTTGAAGATTCTAAAGACAGTTTCCTTTCTCTGCACAGCATATCCACTCTTCTACTGAAAACACAGGCCTAAAATGGTCCTGAGGTATCCAGGCTCCTACTTAGGCTCAGCTTCAGACCATAGTGTGGATTTGCCTTGTTTAGAAGTTCTGAGAGAGTGAAAAAGGGGGCGATACAGGCAGAAACCTGGGAAGATCATCCCAAGACCACGTGAGAGAAGTTTAAAGAATTAAAAACAAAGGATGTACCTTCGATTTCCCAAAGCAAACATAATTTAGAGATTACTGAGTAGGGACTAAGAGGAGAGATGAAATGGGCATCCATCTGAAGATAGAAATTACACCTGCTGGATTATTAAGTGCTTTTGTTAGACCTCAGTGAGCTCTTAGGAAGCTTTGGAACATATTGTAGTCATTCCCCAAACTGGGCTTTGATGTTTGCACGGCAGCGTTGCAGCCGACTCCTGTTCATTTAGGAGAGGCAGAGCCCACTGACGGTTTCAGACTGACTATAATTTAGGCTGTCTTTATTAAGACAATTATATGAAATTGCATGTAAACACGGGTCAGATGCTGTTCTCCTTCATCACAGATGCTTCTCCTGTTTTTTTTATTAGCTGGATGGATTTAATTATAAAACTCTATTGGGTAATTATCATAATGTTTGGCCCAAAAAAAGGCGGTAAAGCAAAATTAAATACACTGTGTACAGATTAACAAATTTTGAGGGCTTTGGAATAAAATAAAATCCCTGAAATAAAAATAAGCAAAGCATTGCCCTGATTTTTGCCCATGAGAAACCCCCAATGGAGTAAGGGATACAGACATGTGCAGAAATGGTTATGATAAAGCACTATGGGTACAGATATGCATGGGCTATTTTAGAGCACTACAGAGGGGATCTCTGGGAAGGTGGCCAGGAGGATGAGTATGGAGAGTGAAGGGAGTTGGCCAGGGGAAGAGGTGTGGGCACAGAGGAAGGCCTTCTGCCCAGAGGTAGAGTGTGAGCAGAAGGAAGAAGCAACAGGGACTTGCATGGGTTTCCCATTGGCTGGGGGCTGCCGTGCCAGCAGAGCAGTGAGTGATGAGGCTGGACAGGCAGGAGGGCCCTGTTTATAACCAGGTAGAAAGCAGAAGGGGGCCGGGGACCATACTGGGTCTATTCCCTGTCATGTCCCTGCCCAACCCAGTGCCTACGGATGGACACCTGCCAAGGAGCTTTGACTGTGTACCCCAGGTGCAAGAGAAGAATTTTTTCAGAGTGGAGCAACATGGTTATATTTCATTTTTGAGATGGAGGTTGCCAGTTAGGAAGGGTTTCCATAAGAATTAAATTCTTCATACCACAATTCTACATGTGAGGATGTTTGTTCATTCATTTTATTTATTCTTTTAATGAATATTTATTGAATGTTTGGTATATGCCAGGGATGGATCTGGATTCAGGAGAGTCAGAAGTAAACAAAATAGATAGAAATCCCTGCTCTCCAGGGAGGAACTAACAATAAACAAACACATGAGTAAAATACGGTTATATAGTCTGGTAGAGGATGATAAGGACCATAGAGAAAAATAAAACAGGGAAGGGATTAGGGAGAGGACAGCAGCAGAAGGGCAGCAGGGGAAGTTGCTGTTTTTTAAGAAGAATGATCATAGGTCACAGTAATTTGGGGCATTTAAAAAATTGAGTGACATCTCTGAAAAAGAAATAAAACTTAGCTCCATTCCTCTCTACTGAAAAAATAAAAGAACGACAGAAAGATGGTCAGAAAAGATCTCGTTAGTAAAGTAAGATTGGATCAGAGACCTGCAAAAGGCCAGGCTTGATTCCTGCTGAAATCCGGGGCAGGGCAAAGGCCCTGGGGCCAGAGCAAGCCTGAGCCTGGGAGGGCAGCGGGGAGGCTAGGCTGCCTGGAGCAAAGTGAAGACCTCAGTGGTGGAACAGTGGTGCTAATGAACCTCCAGCAGCAACGTCACCGAACTTGTTAGAAACGAAAATTCTTACACTGCTGACCTGGAGTGATGTACGAATCAGAAACTTGGCAGGCATGAGAGGATGAGACCTGGAATCTGTTTTGATAGCCTGCCAGGTACCGACTTATTTCTGAGAACCACTGTCTTAGAGCTACATCCCAAGATGTCCTTTCACCCTGGAGTAGCTCTGCTAGACAATCTCATCAATTTCTGTAGGTTCAGATGCCCTCTGTGTGTAGTGCTGGGGAGGAAGAAGTTTTCCTCTACCCTTCTAGGTTCTTCAGGCAGGTCTAAGAATTACATGACCATGACACAGCATATAGGAGAATATCAAATTTAACTACATAAACATATAAGGAGGTCCCATAGAAATGCAGATCTAAAGAAAATGACCAAAGCAAGCAACTTTTATACTTTTTATGCAAAGAAACAATAAATTTGTGAGTATTTGACAGGACAAAGTAACTTAGGTTTGGGTGCTTAATTAGTAAGGAATCTAGAATTTGGGCTTGGGATAACAAATTAGTAGAAAGTAACAAGGCTTGCTATACAGGCTTCTCTGCCTTCAATTCTCTCCCTCTGGTGATAAGATGCACCTCTTTCCTGCTGGTGCAGGCAGGGTACCTTTCACAGGGAAGATTTATTTCCTGCTCTCAGGGACAGAGGAGGGTCAGAGCACCTTGTGTACCAGCTGCTTTTTAAGTATCTTTAATTCAAAATAATCAATATGCCACTTTGGCATATTTGGGAGCAGACTGCTACTCCACATATCCCAAATTTGAAATCTATCCCCAGCCCCCCACCAGATATCTCTTTGTGAGTCTTAGACTTGGGTGTCCCATCCCCATCTCAACAAAGAGCCCAGCCAGCTTCCCATCTGATGAAGTCTGAACCCTAAAAATGTGCTACACTGAACTCACCTTGTTTACGACGTGGATTATAATGAATTCTGTGCCATTATAATTTGGGGGTAGGTGTGACTTGTACTTGGTGGCAGGGGAAATCATCACATCACATCGCTCCGATCCATGACAGCTTCCAGCCCCATCTCGCCTGCGCCTGCGAGAGACTGACTTGCATTTTCCCTGGGGTGCAGGAGCTGTGTCTGTTAAGTCCTGGGGCTGTTCCTCCCATGCTGACTCATCATTTTAATACCTTCCTGACGTTTCCCTGAGAGGCTGATTGATTGCTGTCACCTGCACATAAAACTTCACATTCTTGGAAGTTATAACTGGAAAAGGAATATTTGCTGAAAAATCTGTTCATTCAATTTCACAAATATTTCTGTCATAGCTCCTTTTCATAATGAGGAATGGGCCAACAAATAAATAGTTATATTGAGTTCCAGCTGATAGGCACTGTGCTAGGCACTGTGAAGGATGTGAGGCCTCCAAATACTGGGCAATTGGAAGATAAGATAAGTGAGGAGTAACAATGCGGCCTCTGGAGTCAGGCTGCCCGAGATTGCAGTGGGCTGCTGTCTACTTACCATCTGTAGGGTCTGAGATGGGTTATACAACCTCTCCCTGTGCTTCCTCCTAGCCGAATGGAGTTAATAACAGTGCCAGCCTCCAGGGCTGTTGAGATTAACTGAGTTATTGTGTATAAAGCACTTAACCAGTGTCTGGTGTTTGGTAAGTGCCGACTAAGTGTTAACTAGTTATTAATATATATTTCTGAGTGAATATACAGAAAAGGTTTGGTGTTAGAGCTAACCTATGTACCTGAGCGTGCCTGCACTGTACACCAATTTTATGCTATGGTACTTGCCATAATAAAGCTGCTCCCAGGGGCTCCAAATTACATTAATTAGCTTGTGCTGCTTTGATTGATCCTTCTCTGTGTTTTAGAAAGACTTGCCCTGGGTTTTTGTTGCTGTGAGTTGAGGCAGTCTAAACCATGATTCCCAACCAGGAAAGAATAATAAGCAATAATCTAATATAATGAGAACATAACAAGATTATAAAACATAGCTATTAAAAATGACATTGCTATTACTAAAAAAATAACGAAATGAAACACAGCTATCGAATGAGTTCTTCATATACCCCAGGGACCATGGTTTTAAGTACTTACTTGGGCCAGGAGAGGAGCTGAAATTCTTTCTTTTTGATTGAAATGGTTCACCATTGGCCTTTAATTGACCTGGGAGTGAGGAGAAAAAGGACTGGGTATGAAAACAGAGCAGGGTTCACTTAAAACCAATCAAACAGTGTAACCTTCCCCAAAGGGGTCTTTTCCTTAAAACTGGTTGCAGTATGGAAGGAAAAGATGCCAGTGTTATTCTCTAGAAAGATAGGATATTGGATGTAAATCTTTGCTCATATGGTGCAGGTTAGGAACTAGTGTAACAACATAGCTTGCTGTCACCTCCCTGGTGCCATTCAGCTCTAACTGTGCTTCATTCAATCTACAATTAATAGTTGTATATAAAGTACAATTGTGGCCATTCTCACTGTGATAGCCTGTACACTTCATTTGTATACTATGTGGTGGTCCAGGTGTGCAAGGTCATGCTCAGGGTCTCAACACAATGACTCTGGGCTGACAGAGTTGTCTCAGCACATTGCTTACCTTTTTAAATCCCAGGTTCTCCATCTGTAGAAGGGGATAGGAATAGTCTCCACTTCACTGGGCTTCTTGTGCTGATCCAATTAACTAGTGTTTGGAAAGCTCTTGGTACCGTGCCTGGTGCAGAGTATGTACTCAAATAATAGCTAGCTTTTTCCGTTGTTATCAGTTGTATGGTTTGGGAAATAATCTGTGTTGAATCCAGTCTTCATAAGGCTGAAGAGAGACATTATTATCAGGCCCATTTTAAAGGTGAAGAAATGGACACCAAAAAGTGGAGAGACTCAGGGTCACACCGGGCCTTCGAGCAGGGGTCCCAGGCTGCCCAATGTCACTGGCCCCTAAGAAGGGGTTGTGCAGCTCAGACCCAGATCTGCCCCCACCCTGGCACATGTCCTCCATCCTCAGCAAGGCAGATAAGCAAAGGCATAGCAGAGAATTTTTTATTTTCTCCCACAAAAGTGACACTGGCGAAGATTCTAGCTGAGGAATCTACTCTTAATTGCCCTGTATCTTGCTCAGAGCTTGTTGGGAAAACTGTGACTCTAGATCTCAGTTAAGAACCTAGCATTTTTTGTTTAGTATGGAGGGCATAAGTTCTGCTATGCAACTTTGAACATGGAAAGACATTGCATTAATTTACCATATCTTGTGTGTATAACTTGTGCACATGTTTTTGGCCCAAACTTTCAGGGGGAAAAAAATCTTTCATTTTAATTTTTAATTCTATTACTTATTTACTTATATTTAGAAACAAAACCAATTATCATATTCCATTTCATAGTATTTTGCATACAGGTATCGTTATTGCTTTCTAGAGCTATGTTTTTAATGCATGGACATAAATAAAAGAATTAAAAACATTTATATAGATATGGAATTAGTACTATCCACATATAATATGCATGCTTATTTTTCTCTCAAAAATTTGGGCAAAGAAGTGCACATTATACATGACAAAATACAGTACTTCTCTAAACCTAGTTAAGTGTAATTATATCTTCACTCAACAAGAAGCCAGAATTCACTCTTTCCTTCAGTTCACCTTGTATCTCAAGACAGGAAAAGGGTCTCTTATCGTTAACCCAGACTAGTTGCCACTGAGATGTTCAGTATCCAAGAACTTGAGGTCCATTTTAAAGCCACAGACCCCATTCCTACTGGCCCTACCCCAAGACCCTTTGCCTAAGATACACCTCTTAAAATTTAGTGCCCCCACCCAGTGTCCACTCAGGAGGTACCCTCCTGAGGCATGTAGACAGATGTGACCCCTTTCCTGCTTCTGGGGGTGCTATGGCTTTTCCCCATCCCCTTTTATACCCCAGATTTCCAAGCATCAGAGAACCTCTCCTCTCTTTGGGAGTTCAACTCTTTTCAAAACAAAGCTCCCTAACTCTGTGTGAGAGAGGCAAGGGGAGCCCCTGATATTCAGGTCTCAAATCCTACTTGCCCTCTGCAAGGGCACAGGGAAAGTATTTCTCTTTCTGAAAGGTCTGCAGCAGTGAAAGCAAAACACAAAGGCAAATGTCCAGAAACCAGCCTGCCAGTGTTTCTTTTTTCAGTTACACTCCTCAAAAAGTATCAAACTGGAACTGAAAATGGAAACACTATCTTCTTTCATCCCAACCGCCTGTTAGAGTGGGCGGATGAAACAACACTTTGCAAAGGTCCTTTGATTCTTTAGGCCTTTGCGCAGAACTGCCTGCATCCTCCAAGGTGGCACTGGCTGCTCTTCAGAAAGTAGGCTGTTACAAAATTCTGCCTGGCAAAGCTTGTCACCCATCCACTTGAAGGATCACATCGGTGATGTAGAGAATACATTTTCTCCTTATTTTCATTAACTTCTTGATAAATTTTGAATTTTATCTCATTCATCAAGTTTTACCATGGCCTTTTTCTCTTAGTAAATCTACAAATAAGGTTTGTCTTTCCTAATTATTTTTTTAATCCTCACCCAAAGACATTTTTTCCATTGCTTTTAGAGAGGAAGGGAGAGAAAGAAACATCGATTAGTCACCTCTTGCACACTCCCGGTCTGGGTATCAAACCCACAACCTAGGTATGTTCCCAGATCAGGAATCAAACCTTTAATCTTTCAGTTTATGGGATGACATGCAACCAACTGAGCCACACTGACCAGCGTTGTCTTCCCTAAATTTTCATTCATTCTCTGTCTGGGCACCAAACACAAAAAGGCTTAGGGGGTAAAAAGATCCTATGCCATGTACTAACCCAGGTCTTGTAGGGAAACAGTGATAGTAAAACACACGAAGGCCCCCACAGGGCTTATGCGTATACTGCCAGGCCCTGTTCTAAGTGCTTCACATATATTGATTCATTTAATCTCATGTCAACTCTATTCGGTAAGCAGTATTCTTATCCCTATTTCATAGATGAGAAAAGTGAGGCACAGAGAAACTTGCCCAAGGTTGCTCAGCTAGCAGGTGGCTGAGGCAAGATTCAAGCCCAGGTAGTCCGAAATCCATCTGTGCCCTTATCATGGGGCTGTGAATACCTATTGTGACTAAGTGTTTAGAAACAAATAAACAGGATAATGACACAAAGACTACCTGGACTAGGTCTGTTCCCTTGCGTTGATCAGGGAGGGTTATCTAGGAGGTGGCCTTTGAGCCAGAACCTAAGGGATCACAAGGAGCCAGCTGTACGGAGAGTGGGGTTGTGAGGGTGGAAGAGCATTCAGGCCAGGAAGAACAAGCAGAGCAAAGAGAAGAAAACAGTTGGTCAAGGGCAGAAAGGTGGCCTGTGTGGCAAGCATAGAGGGACAGGGAGATGAACATGTGATGAAGATGAAGAGGATACTTTAAGAGAAGGAGAAGCTGTTGGCAGTGGTTAGGTTGTGCAGTGACATGATCTGAGTTGTTTCTAAAGTTACTGGTTGCTGGGTAACGAGGAGATGAGTGAGAACCTGGAATACAGGGACCTGGAAGAAGAGTATGGAGGTGGGGACCCTGGGGGGGGGGGTCAGGTGACAAAAATAAGGCCGGATGGATAAGGAGGGCTTGGCACTCAGACCATTCTAGCCTTCTGAAGAAGCATGGACTTTATTTCTAAGAGCCAGGGAAGCCCTGGAGAGGTTTAAGCAAAAAAGTTCTATGATCAGATCTGAGTTTTAGGCGAGTTACCACCGCTGGCGAGGAGAATGTGTTTCAGAGGCAAGACTGGATGGAGCCTGGTCAGGAGGCTACTGGAGACACCCTGAGGCAATGTGCACCCAGTGAGGCTGGGGCAGGGTTACTTGTCTACAAAGATGAACCAGAACCAGGCACTGGTGCAACAAGTCAAACAAGGGGCTGCTCTTAAGGAACTTCTCAGAGTTTTTTTGATACGAATGCTTGGGGATGACCTGAATGTGAGGAATGAGTGAATGCAAGGTGATAAAAGACCTTTTATCCCTGTTTCTGGCTTGTGGGGGTTGGACAGTTGCGGTGTAGTGAGATAGGGAACCTGGACTTCTGGTCGGACAGGCTCAGTTAAGGACATACTGAAAATTCCAATGGCCTTGGTGGTAAAGCAGCGGGTGGATGGAATCCTAAGGATGGGGAACTAATTATCTGAAGGAAAATGGCAGATTTGAACATTTCCTCAGTTACCCCTACTAAGCGCAGCAGTTACAGCAAATCAGTGCTGGAAAGGGATGACATCCCAAGAAACAACACTCCCCTGAGTGTCTCGGGACAGGAGGAGATGGGTTTCAATTGCATTTGGAAAGAAGTGGGCTTTGCAATAGAACCATCCTCCAAATGCACGGACACGTCCCGTTCAGAGCAGCTTCCCCGCCTCAGTTCTGAGTCATGACAGGTCACCAGCATGATCGACACAGCTCCCAGACGGGTGGTCCCCATGCACGTGTTCAACTTTTCCTCCAACAGTAACCGTGTTCAGGCTTTCCCTTTATCGGCTATGAGACATCTCAATCTCTCCAAATTGTCTTCAGAGATATTTAGAGAAGAACACAATGGGTGTGTTGTGCAAAGAAGATATGGGAAGATAGGGCTGTGAGATTTCTTTCCATTACAAAGTTTGTGAGTTTTCAGCCCTGCCAGCGCCCTGGAAATACTGGTGCTGGGTCTACCACGGTCTCCTTCAGCTGTGGTGAGAGAACCGGTCTGTCCTTTGAATAGTGGATGGATGATGAACAGACAGATGCTGGAAAATGCAGCAATGAGTGAGTTCTAGAAAAAGATTTTACCCTCGAGACAAGCTAGCTCTTCCACGCTAGCTAAGCGGTGCCCCTGTCTGCTTTGCTCTTTATTTTATCAACTGTGTTTTGACAATTCATGAAAAAAAAAAGTGTCTAGGGCAAATTGAGCTCCTGAAGCAATAAACATTTAGACATGCCATGTGAATTGAGTTATTGTTCTTGGTAGGGATATTCTCCGAATTTGTTTCTCTTTTTTTGGACGCAGCACTTGTCAGGTTTCCCTCCTCCTGGGTCTCTGGAAATGGAAGTCTCCTTCTTCCCAGTAATTGTTGCAAATCCCTGACAATAGCCCCGAGGCTAGGTTATCTCGCAGGAACTTCCATTCCCAAAGAGTTGAGGGGAGATTAAAATTCAAATTCAAGAAAACTGGACTAGCCGGAGGGAGCTACACCTTCAGCCAAGACCATCCAGAGTGGCCTCTTTCCCCGCTCACAGGGTAGGTTTTGTGTGTGTCCGTGGCGGGGGGCAGGAGGACCATCCCTTTCAGATTCCCTTCCCTCCCTCCCACACAGCCTCCCCAGGCCCGCAGCCTCCTTGGGGATCTAACTTTGTCCCGACTGCGTGTGCGTGGCCAGCTCGGAGCCACTGAGGGTCCCCGCTCTACGGCCGCTGCGGGAGGGGCAGCGCGCGGGCGAGGGCGCTCATTGTGTCCAGCGGGCCGCTCCGTGCAGCACCAAGCAGCCCCGCGCTGGCTGTGAGGGGGGAGCGCGCTCAGCGCGGGGGGCGTGGCGCAGGGCCCGAGGGGCTGAAGGCACCCGCACCATGCAGCGGGCCGGGCGCGGCGGGCGAGGGGCGGGCCGGCCGCGGGCGCCCTGGCGCACGGCCAGGCTCGGCGGGAGAGAAGCGAGCGGGCGCTGGGCTGACGGAGGGCCGGCGGCGGCGGGGCGGGGGCGGTAGGGCGGGGGCAGCGGGCGGGCAGGCGGCTGCGGTGCAGTGGAGGAGGAGGCAGAGGCGCCGGGCGTGGATGCCGCGGGGTAGGCCACGGGCCTGCGCTCCCAGGGCGGATGGGACGCCGGTTTCCGTGGATCTGCGGCTGCAAACCAGAAGTTCCTCGGCTCCCTGAGACAAGCAACAAATAAAAGGTAATGAATGTGTCTTTGTTTTCCAGCCGCTATCGCAGGGAGGTGATTGACTATGCAGCACTTGTGTGTCCTCTTTTAAATGCCAGGCCGGTGAAAGGGACATGACACTTCTTAACGGAGCACGTAGAGTATATAATGTTGCGGACGTGACATTTCTCAGTAGTGCAAACCCCACGTGCGGCCCACACTACTCCCTTCTGCAGCCCCCCGCTCTCCCACAGGCGCTTTCCTTTGGTACCGAACTCTCTGAATTTACCCAGGGAGAAAGAAAGGACATGGCTGTGTGCAGACCGCGTGGGATTATTTTTAAAAACCATTTTTATGGAAATGTCAGGGGAGTTCTGCCCTTTGGGTGTAAAAGGGAGCGATACAGACCAGGGTGGCCAGAGACTGGCAGTGATCGCCGGCTGCTGGGCACTGCCAAAATGGACTGCTCTTTACATTCCAAATGGCTGCATCAAGTTTGATGCAGAAAGGAAGGGGAGGAGGAGAGAAGGAAACCCCCTTTAGTACGTGGTCATTTAAAAATGACCCCATACCGTGCTTCTGTGTTGCAGGCAGCTGCCCAAATGTTGGTACACCGTTACATTTAGAAAAGATTAACCAGCCCAGCACTTTGAAAGCTGTGTGGGCTGCCGGTGTGTAATCAGGAACTCGGTGTCTTTCTCCCATGCCTTGTTAGCAGAGTAACTGCTCCATAGATTGAAGCAAATTCTGCGGAATTTCCAAGGGATGGCTGTGCTAATAATAGCTCTGGCTGTAGCTACTTAGTAGACTTACTCATTCTGAAAGATGCAGCCATGCCAGTGCCCCCGGAAGCTCATCTCGCTGAGAAAGGCCATCCAGTGTAGGAGAGGACTCCCTGACCCCACTATGAATGGATGAAGCTCTCTCTCCCCTGTGAATGGAACATCCCAACAGAGGCTGCTGCCGCTGCTGCCGCTGCTGCTCTGGCTTCTTTCAGTGTGAATTCTCACTGCTTTTGATTGAAGGCATTCTCAGAACGCCTAACACATCTCTAAATCCCAGCCATTCAGGTTGGACAGCTTAGTCAATTTTGGAATTGCCTTAGCTGTATTTAGACACCTGGCCTGGCTGACTTGATCTGCATTTCCCTGATTGAGTTTTGAACAGCTGCTCACATCCCCTTCCACCTCAGCATCCATAAGTCTCCTCCTTTCCAAAAGCATGACTGTGACTTGTAGGAAAGCACCCCAGAGCCAGGAGCCAACTTCTGACTTCACCCAAGGAAGCCACCCCTGACCCTGGGGAAAGTACCACAGGAGTTGGATGCAAAAACCTGTCACTTACACTCAGAGAACTGGGTGCTGTCTTTAAAATGTGCAATAAAGTGGGGTTTGGGGGAGGGCATGGGGGGTTAATTGTTTTGTTTCTGGTCTTTAAATTGCTTCAAGTTCATTCATAAAAATTTGCCCCATTTCTTTGGAGTCTGATTTGGACAGGGCCAGAAGAGCAGACCTCCGGATTAGCAGAAATCTGATTTTGATCCTCAGATTGTCACCTGTCTCTTGCAGTTTGGTGTATCAGGGGATGAGCCACTTCTATTGACTGAGGGACCCATTCCGGTACAAATGAAATTTGGGTTTATTTAAGGCACAACAGGAAGGAAGATCCTGATGCAATAGCTTAGAATCCATTTGGTACTGCAAGGTTATATAGTACAATTAATGGGAGCAATATTTGGACATGCTTTGAATCAACACTATATTGTCTGATCAATGACTAGAATGTTGCCTCCAGATAATGTGAAATGAAGTAACACCTGATATATAAAGTTGTGTGGGTAGAAAAATAAAACAATGCCAAAAAACTCTTCTTGTATGAAAGGGGAACTGTGATAGTGGAAATGAGGATCAGAAAGTCTCCCAACCCTCTTGTCCTGACAGGGGATGATCTGCCTCTGCTATTGCTATAATCTTTTTTGGCTCTCATCTTGAACTAATTTTATTAATAAGACTTGTTATTTATGGCACAGGGCCTTTGTGTAATTTGCAGACATTGTTGCCAAGTCCCCTGATAGCCCGGCAGGTGGCTCCTACCATTAACATGATCTTGTTGTTGGGGAAACTGAGACCCCTTGAGGTTCAGTGAGTTGCTGATTTCATAATCCATGAGCACTGCATCCCAGATGTGTACAGTGCTCCATTTCATCATAACAGCAAGGCTGCTGTCTGGGGTCAAAGGCAAAGGCAAGTATGAGTCCTTGTTTGGGTTCTAGAACTTGGAAAAAGCTCTGTGGAATGGTGTATGTGGAAGTGTGAAGGAAGGGCTCTCGAGTCAACCCTGGTAAGTTAATTTAAAAAAAAAAAAGTGGATGGTTTGTGATGGGAAAGGCAGTGATGAGATGCGGATCCAGGAACTTTGGCGTTGAGGGGACCTTTCGGGGCACCTGTCTCTTCTTGTAAGCGCGGGGTACAGTGAGACCTCCTCCAGGGAAGATCTTTACTGATGTTACTGCATAAATATATCACTTGTGGTCACATTATTGATGCCTCTGTGTGTGTGTGCGTGCGTGTGTGTGTAAAAGTAAAATACAGTTCTGCTCACATGCTACATACTTATCTGTTTTGAGTTACATTTAGTCTGACAAACTGAATGAAAAGATGATGGGGCACTTTCAAATGTAAGGCTTCATTCTTAGATATTTTGCATACGTAAGTACTTTTTTTTAAAGGAACAGTATACCTTATGGAGAATTTCCATTTAAATATTCCAAAATGAGAAATAGACATGCTAACAGATAAATAGCTGATGAGGTTATTTTAAGCCACTTCTGCATAGTGTCAGAGTATGTAAGTTTGCATTCATCTATGACTTTAATTTGTAACTTTTGTATTTTGGATAACACCTGATATGTCAATAAAATCTGAGGCAGAAATTCTCTGTTTTGGTGTATTAATCCTGGAAAATTCCAGCATCTCTGCCCTGGCCAGGTGGCTCAATTGGCTGGAGCTTCATCACACACACCAAAAGGTTGTGGTTTGAACCCCAGTTGGGGTGCAAATGAGAGGCAGCTGATTGTTGCTTCTCTCTTACATCATTCCTTCTCCCCCACCCCCTTCTCTCTCTCTAAATTAACATATCCTTAAGTGAGATTTAAAACAAAATAGTGATAATAAAAAAAGAAAGAATTCTAGCATCTCAATTAAAAATTATTTCTGAGTTCAAAGTCCTCATAGGGAGAGAAGCCATAGGATAAAAATCTAATGATTATTTGACCTAAAAACTGTTAAATCCTAAAAACTGTATTCTTCTTGATTGAAGGGAGGAGAAAAAGAGGAACTACCTTACCTGGACAGGAGCAGTAGGTGCCTCAGGCCCACGTTCCCTTGTGACCTCCTAGGATACTAGTTATCCTTTCGCTCCCCCTTGTTGCTTTCTGATTCTTTGCTGTTCATTGCTCTCTGACAGTGGAATTAAAGGAATGAGAGAAGACGTTGGGTGTTTCCTAAAAGATAGGAGCTGCAGTGAAAAAAGGAAAGGAAGGGATCATCCTATCAGTTTTGTAGGATATATAGGTTCTAGAACTTTTCCTCCCTTAGGCAAACTCAAAGACTGAAAGAATCTGGAGAAAGAGGTGACTAAGAACCGAACCTGTTGGGGAAGGGTGAGATTTGAGTATTTTACCTTGTGGTGTTCATTCTAGCCATCATCAGACTGAAGTCCTTTGGTAGTGGTTTCATTCTGGTGCTTACTTTTCCTAGGCCGTTTGATCGATCTCAAGAGCTGGTCCAACAGCTCCTGGACTTCTGGGCCTCTGGGTTACCATTGTGCACCAGGGCCTGCCGGTTTCACTGCTCTTCTGCAAGATGTTTTCTGAATCAGCATGACTCTGGCTTATTAAAAATTCTCTCCACAGAAGTTTCCTTTTGGTTTCCTAAACCCATCAGCTGCTACCCTTCCGCTGACCCATGGGATCAGCATGTCTTTCTCTTATAAGGAATAATCTAGGCACATCCTTATATTTGAGGCAGCCTGTTCCACCACTAATAGCATTATTCTAAAAATATCTACCTTTATGCCTTTCTCAAAAGAAGATCAGAGCTGTTTCTACTGTTTAATGACTTGCATTCATGCTTGTGTGTGTGTCCAATTCTTAATTGTATCAGTTGAAAGTAGGTATTTTCTCCCAAAAGAGAAATAGTTTTCTCTTTGATGATAGAAATTACTGCTAAGAATAAGTGCCATGATTGTCAGAAGGATTGAGGGCTCTGGTTTAGTTCAGTGGGCTTATTATTACCGAATAATCAAGAAGCAATGAGCTAGTAGCCTGCGTGTGAGCTGAGTGAGTGCCCCTCTGCAAATAAATGTTCAAGCAGAGCTAACGCTAATTCAGAAGTGCAGCGTGTAGGATCTAGCTTGTTAGGAAGCCAGATCTTTTATCTGTGGTGGTTTTCAGTTTTGTTTTAAACTTGGAGCTCCAATTGCTCCATGATGCATCACAAGAAGAAACTAGTTGTCCACGATCAAGAACATTTGCGCATGTATACCTTTCCCCTCAAACTCTGGCTCCATCCATGTGCTCCACATTGCTCCTACCTTATCAGTAGTTACTTGCCAATTCGTGGTTACTGCATACGTTCTATTCACTTAATATTGAACCTCTGCTCATGGTGGGCACAGAGTAGATCCTGTTGGAGTAGGTAAAGCACTGAGGGAAACTTTCACGCCACATTCCAACATTGATGTACAGGGTCTTGCAGAAGTAATACCCTTGACTGTGGTTGGTAGGGTACGTGAATGTTTCGCACATGATGGAGAGCAATTTGAACATTTTGCCTAAAATGTCATATGGTGTGCTTTGAGTGTGCTGTTGTTATGTTACAGAATTACATGCTTATGACTTTGTATTAAAAGTTTTGGTATAGATTAGCAGCTCATATAATAGGGGCGTTATTTGTGCCGGACCCCTGTATTTAGGTATCTTTAGAAACCTGGAAATCCAAGTAGTCTAAAGTGAAATGTCACCTGTTAGGTCCTCCTGTGTCTGACCTTTTCCTAGTTCACACTGTGGTATGGTCCTGTTATCACAGCAATAGCTTGCCAACCTTGGGGCCAGAAGTCTTGGTACTAATGCATAAACCTTTTAACAACTTTCACTTCAGATTAGCCCAAAGCTAATCCCCCCAACTTGAGACTGTATCTTCCCAATTTCCATTGAAATCAGCCTCTTCTTCTGGAGTTGCAGTCTTATTCACAGGGCTTTTGCCTTTCTTTGTCCTTGCTGGGTGAAGAATGCATGAAAAAAATGGTGTGTAATGGGGAATTGGATTGATAATGCATGACAGCGAATGGAAATAATAATTGGAGAGTTGCCAGGCTGTGCCATTCATAACCATAAAATGCACAATTATGCTTTCACCACATGCCTGTGGACAAGTATTATAGATGTGATGAACGCAAACCAGGGAACCAAATAGTGTGGAGCCATCTGGACTGGGTGATACACCTACAAACTGAGTCGGGCAGTGGTGCAGGCTTACCCATTTCTCTGTGCGCACTGGCTACCCCCAGTAAATACTGGAGATTTCTTTCTCTGTTGCTCAGAGAGAGAGAGAGCAGAAAAGAGGGAGTGTGGTGAGGACAAGAACCAGATTGGAGCTGAACACAATGGAGGGCAGTGTTCTGCCTTCTCAATCCCCTTTTATTAGGATGGTTGAGTGTTTTGTAACAGAGTGACTAGTAGCACAGACGTAGCCTGCAGGTCTTGGCAGGAGAGCAGAGACATCAGTACAGCAGAGTGGCAAGAGCTGAAGTCACACCAGATGTGCAGTGGACTCCACGAACCACGCACAGACAAGAGTTGAGGTTTATCAGTCAAGTCAAACACTTCAGATGGATGGAGTCTTAGCAATTAAAGGTGGATATGTAGTTCATTTTTGCAAATGAAGAGTTGCTTACAGATATTCAGAGACCTCACCAGGGTCTTAGTTGCCACGCCATGACTCGAGCCCCTACCACTGAAAAGGATTTGTGTGACACAGCCTGGTGTGGTGGATCGAGTGGAGCTGTGGTGTCACTGAGCCCTGGTTTGATTTCTGGCTCTGCCCCTCAGTACCTGTGAGGGGCCTTGGGTGAATTACCAAACCTCTCGGAGCCCCAATTTTTTAATTTATAACTAAAGTTATATTCAGAGGAGCCAGTGAGATAATATCTGTGAAGCACTTATTGCAAAAAAAAAAAATATATATATATATATATATATATATATATATATATATATGGGAGATTCTTAAAATACAACATTTTGTCTTTGTGTTCTGCACTTCTCATTTAGCCTGCTTATGTCACATGACCAACAATGCCAACTTCCGGAGGCCTGCAACACACTGGGGTGTAAGAAGGCCAGTCGCCATGGAAATGGAGGTACCACACAGTGGTACCTCCTTACCTGCAATCCTGACGTGAATTTTATAAAGAGAAAGGAGCTTTAAGGGGAACAACCCTTAGCTCTGATATTTCATAAATGTCACCTGGCCTTCCAGAAAGGGTTTTGCAGGTAAAGGCCTTGCCCTAGTGACCGTCACCTTATTGAGACAGACAGATACATCCTGCTGCATCCATGAGTCTCTGGTGAACCCTGGGATGCTGATATGGAGAGGGTCCATTGGGGGAGAGGAAGAAGAGGAGAAATAGGATTTTACCTTTGCGTGAATGCATGCTGTCAACCTTTCTTTCTGAAATTCTTCAATTTTCAGAAATGACCAGGAAGTTCTTAGGGCTTTTGTCATAAAAAAAAATTGAGAACAGAAATAAGAATTTATTAGCAAGGTTTGTTAATCATTGGTGGTACCATTTTTTTTCTTATCAATGAAGGCAAAAATCCAAATGCTATACACAGTTCTTTGGTTTCTTGCCATTCATTGCCATTATATAGGAAGATTTTCAGTTCCTATTTTTTTATTTATATTTTACCTAAGTAATTAGTGCAGCAAGTTAATGGCAGAAATAAGCCTAGAACCCAAGAGTGTCCTGGGTGCCTGTGGGTTTTCTTTTTCCATTGAGCCCACCACCTGACACTCTGAAAATACTAAGAGAGTTTCCTTGTAGCACGAGACATCAACATGCCAATTTACGTATTAGTCATTACAAATTATTTATGCACTTAATAACCTTCTAGGAGTTAAATAAAATAAATCAAAATGATAGATGGCCCATCTTCTGGAGATGGGTTAAACTGGCACACACAGGCAGCCGAATCAGAGGATGAAACAAATATGAAAGCAGGGAAAGTATTTATAGAACATGATGGCTACATCCAGGACAAGGGTGTGTTTTAGGTGAAGCCTCAGGGACAGCTTGTGGGCATCGGTTGCCTTGACGGGGTGGAGTGTGTCTATAATTTTAGGGAGAAATTATAAGCTGGTGTTTGTTTGTGGTTCCTGCTTTCTTTATTGTGGAAAATATGGTTTCTGCTGCCCGCCACAGTTTGGTTCGCCTGCCATCCTGTTCCTAAGGTTGTAAATTAGTCAGTGGAGATTTGCTGCTATTTAGATACAGAGATCTATGTTGTGTAACTTCCCACTTGGAAAGCTATCCCAATACTTGGAGAATAATCCAAAACCACAGTTCTCTGTTTGTTATATGGCTAGATTCTTCTTTTCTTCTTGTGGATAGAATTGATCACACTCCTAGAGAAATGATGAACACCGGTGGAAAAATTCCATAAACTGTAAGTTTGATACTGTGGCTTTTGGTTTATAGTAGAAATAGAAGAAAGTCAGTCTGTGAGCACATTTGCTTGTTTGTAGGTGGGAAGGGTGAGAGCAAGGACGATCAGGTCCACGGCCTTCGCTGCTGACCAGAAGGGGCGCACGGACCTGCCACACAGCATTATCACCCCTTCTCATCAGCCCCGCACTGTGGGAGGCTGCCTGTCAGATGGGCTTGGAAATGGCTGATTCTTTGGCTATTTTATCAACTTTCCCTAAGTATGATTTCCCAAAGGAATACTCCCTCAGAGTATTCCAGGGTGAGCAAATGCCCTCCTGAGTCCCCTTTGTTGTTACTAGCTCCACCCATGGTTTTTTGATTACTCCTGTTTCTCTTCCTCCTAAGGCTTGAAAATCATTGTCCTGTGATAAGTGACTCAACACGTCTGCCTCACTCTTCCTCTTTGCTACATTGTTAGTATTTAACTCCTCTGGCCTTTTACACCACGTTTCTCTAATGCCTTGTTCATATGGTTCCTTCCCAGATTCTTTTAGGGTGAGGTGTCCACTGCCATTGTCGTAGTTCAGGGCCTCGTCTTTCTTTCCTGGGTTATTACAAAATTGTCACAAATCACAAATTGTCCCTTTGTGCGTGCGCGTGCGCGAGCTCTCGCTCTCTCTCTCTCTCTCACTCTCACACACACACACACACACACACACACACACACACACACAGTTGTCTTTCCCTGAGCACATTTGACTTTTTCTGGATGCAATCCTCTTGCAAATGCTCAAGCTTCAGATGCAGAGGCCCCTCCCATTCCTTCTTTGCAGGACACTCCTGCTCATTCCTTAATTCTAACCTTCAAAGTTACCTTCTCATCTTCCTCCCAGCAGAACAAGTCTTCCTCCTGTAGTCTCCCAAAGCATCCTCATCACTTACCAATCTGTTGCAGTGACCTTTGAACCTGAGTCTCCCCACACCTTTCTAAGGGAAAGACCATGTCTTATTTTCTTTCATAGCACCTAACAGTTTGCCTCTCATTTGGTAGGTGCTCAAAATATAAATTGAGTAATAATTTGATGTATGTCATGTTTTTCATTTCTTTATTTGTTTGCACATAGCTAGAGTGATTTTTTTCGTTGCCAAGGCCTAGTGTCCTTACCAGCCCTCTCTCTGCTTTTCAGCTCAGACTATTCTGTCTACACATTTGTTGTCAAAGAGGAGAGAATAAGGATGATGCAGCACAGCCGTCCTTTATGTGGGTATGGCCTTGCAACCCACAGCTGGCAAAATGACAGAAAGTATCTAAACATCACAACTCATTCATTCATTCATTCATTCAGCCAGTCAGTCAGTCGGTCAGGGAGTAAGTCAGTCATGCAATACATACTTGTTGGTATTCCTCTGTGGACCAGGAATGTGTCAGTGAACAAAACTGACAAAAATTCTTGCCCTTAGGGGGCTTGCATTCTAAGGGGAAGAGGCAGGCAATAGACATAATATATTAGTAAAAATTGTATAGTATGCTAGAAAGTGGTAATTGCTGTGAAGAAAAATAACTCAGAGGATGGGACGTATGACAAGGTTGCTGTTTTATATACAGACAAGATGTTATGAAAAGGTGATACTTGAGCAAAACTTTCAAAGGATGTGAAGAGGTGAGTGAGCCCTGTGTGTCTAGGGGAGAACATTATAGGCAGAAGAAACAGCTCATCACAGGGCCTGAGGCCGAAGAGTAGGGAACAGCAAGGAGATGAGTATGGAAAAGAAGACCAGGCGAGGGGCACAGAGGCTCTGCACTGGGGGCAGGGACTGTTGCGGAGCATGGACCTGGGGAGCACCCTGGTTGCACTGGGCTGCACAGGGACGGTCAGGTTGCTGTGTGTGGACCAGGCTGCTAGGCAGGCAGAGGTAGCAGCTGGGGGGCCAGTTGGGTGGCCATTGTAAGAATCCAGAAAGTGACAAAGTGATGATGATGAAAAGTGTTCAGGATCTGGATAATTTAAGAGAACCCGTGCGATTTTCTGGTGGGTTGATATGAGACGTGGGAGGTGAGAGAGAAGTCTAAACTTGGGGGCCTGAAGAACAGAACATGGGGACAGAATGCTGGCATTGCAGGGGAGGGAGAAGCTGCGGTGGGGGCAGCTTGGGGAGAACATAAATTCAGAATTCTGCCTGGGACATAGGGCTTGGGATGTTTAACAGATATCCAGACGGAGGTGCTGAGGGGGAAGTTTGTACACAGTCTTACCCAGGCCTGGCAAAGGAGAAAGTCCAAGCAGAGAAATGAAGTGTGCCTTAGCCATGGAGAGGTGGTATTTAACGTCTCTGTGGCTCGGTCCTGAATATGAAGATGTCTGAGGAAAGTCATAACTACCACACTTCAAATTAAAAGAACGTAAAATATAAAAAATTAAAGTAATTCCTGGAAATGCAAAGAGCCCGCTGAGATGTGCTGTTGCACAGGTTGAACTCTCCGGGTCCTGGTGGTCGGTCTCTTTTGATAGGTGGAGGGAGCATCTGTGACTCTCATGTTTTAAATGAATGTATTGATGTATCATTGATATAATTAGCAGTGCATATCAACAGTGTACATGTAGTTTGATAACTTTTGACATGTGTTTGCACCCATAAAACCATCTCCGCCTCCAAATTATAACTCCTTACTTCCAATGAATCATATTTTACAAGACTCCTTTGTGTTTAAAGCTCCATGCTAGATACTATGAAGGATATCAACTCACTACCCCTGCCTCATGTATTTGTGCTAATTTAAAGTTTTGGCTTTCCTTATCCAGTGATCTAGTCACAAACTTATTTCCAAGGCTTTCCTGAAGCACATGCTGAAAACACACTCAAATTTGGTTACCAAAGGGTTTGAAAAAACACGTGTAAACCCTCGGACACCAGGAAAGAGGAAAGATTAGGAATGCTTCCATCTGTTAATCAGTTGGGACACAGGCAAAGACATGTCCCTCCGTCCTTCTGTGGAGTAGCCTGGACAGTAGGCTCGGTGTCATCCTTTCTCAATCTGTGTGGTCAACGCCGTCATTACCGCCTGCCGAAAGCTGTGAGAAATTGTTCTGTGTCCATTTAGAATTTTGATTTGACTAACAGATACAACATAACATCTTTATTGCTGTAACTGCTCACTCATGACGTGCGTCCTGGATATCCTTGGAGCTCCCCTTTGCTTGGCCTTTGCCTTCGAAGGCACTGCCTGATTTCCTGTGAGCGCATTTACATCCGAGGAGAATTCTGTGAAAGGAGGGAAACCAACCTTTGGTTTAAGAATCCTCTCCCTCCCTCTTCCACCCCTCTCCCATTTTCCTTCCTCTCCCAGCCTCATGCCCCACCCCTACTTTTAAATGTTTTGGGGGAGTAAATGCACCAGCTCTGGAAAGTTATCCTGAGAGCACGGAGCTGGGGCAGCAGAAGCAGGTCTCCAGGAGGTGTCTGGGGTGGTTCACGGGCAGCCAGCCAGTGCTGAAACCTCTGACAAGATGAATGGAGGGATGGAACTGCCAGAGCCACTCACGCAGGAGGCTCCAGCAGAGTCCTTCCCAGAGAACACGGTTATGTAAACATGCAGGCTCCAGCCCAGATGGACTGTCCCATACAGATGTCAAAGGTAGCTGTAAAAATGTCCCTAGTGTATGCACTGCAGGCTCCCAAGCTCTTCTGGCACCTTCTATTGGGATATTGGGTGGGGGAGGGGCGAGGGCTTGCTCCTGCCTTCCAGAGCTGGGACCACCCTGCAGGACTGGTAGCTTTCCAGACTGGGAATACCCTGTTCTTCCTCGGATCTCCTCTGCTATGATGTCACTGGAAATTTGGTCTGATGTAAGCATGAGTCTCGCGAGGGTGAGCATCTTTCCTTGGAAACCCAAAAGACTTGGCATCTGGGCACTGGGCCCCTGGACTCAGGCACTTAGGGTGTGGGTGGCTGCTTCGAGTCCCATGCAGCTTCTGTGAAAGCAGGTGGCCTGGAGGGCTGCCCCACTGTTGCAGGTGGCTGTTCTCCCGCTGTGCATTAAGAGTCAGCAAAGACAGAATTCCAATAGCTTTCAGATGGTCTAGAGTATCCTTTTCTGTCCCCCTCTCCCAGGGCACACTCATCCCCAGGGCTAACGGAGAGTTTGACTATAGTGCTACACAAAGGGGATGTTTGTGGAAGGAAAACTCACCAGCAAATTCTTATCTGTGTGGCAGGACCTCTAGCTCCCACCGATGGCAGATGGATGTCTGTTCTGCTCATTCCCTGTGTGCTCATGTAGATAACGTAAGCCACAGAGAATGCGCCTGTTCCCCAGTCTGTTTGGGGTGTGTCTCCCTGAATGCAGATGAAATTGTATAGCACCTATATTTTGGAATTGCCCCTGAAATGATATGTAAGGAATTGTGTTATTTGAATATGTATTTATTAATTCATGTAAAATATTTATAGACTACCTATTATCACAGTCATGTCATTATGTTTTGATCACACATGTATATCATTTTAACATCAACAAAATATTTACAATAAAAATGTGATTACCTCTTGCTTCCTAAGACACTTAGTTGTAAATAGTGTTCTTTCATTCCTCTGATCACAACATAAGCAAACATTGAATTAGATACTGGAGCCAAATAGGCAAATTTACATTACCAAGAAAATGTCCTTGAGGTTCTTGGTTATCAAATAATGAATACTAAACCAGCAGCAGGTATACATAACCATTTCACACACACAACATTGCGTTATAAATAGAGGACATTCGATTGCCTGTTTATACAAAGGAAATTGGTAGAAAAAAAGGTGGAAAAATGTTTGTTTCTACTGGTCTGTAGTGTGATTTTTAAAAGAGTCTTCTGAAACAGTAAATGGATGATATGAATATTTGTTTTATCAAGCTGTGTATAATATTGTAACAAGACACATTTTAAGTACATACATGAGTTATTAGAATGAATGTATTTCCTTGGAATTCATGTCTGTAGGTGTGCACGTTTGTCCAAGGCGTAGAGTATGTTTGTCCCTGTCCTGGTCACTTGCAGTGGTGATGGTGCAGCCTGTTCCATTTTGAACAAGGATGCTCGTTGGACAGTTCTCCCTCTGTTGAATCCAACTGTGTCTTCTGGAACTTCTGCTCATTGATCCCATTTCTGCCCACCAAAACAATGTTCTTCTCCTTTGCCATTAAACTGTAACATTGAATCATCAAATTAGCATTAAGTCATCAAATTGGCAAGTCTGTACATCTAGACATGACCAAGAGAGTCTAGTTTTTACCTGTTATCTCCAGGGAATCAATAATGGCTCCTTTTTCACTGAATAAAGTGTGTTGGCATGAGCAATAGATTATAGGGCACCCTACCCTGGATCTGCTATTTATGCTAGCTGGCCATTTTCCCATTATCCTGGGAAGATACAGCTTCCACAGCTTTCCCCAGTCTGGTCACTCTTTGGCCTGGTTCCAGTGTCTTTCACTGCCTAGGTGAAATCGGGTACCCAGAATTGAACACAGATTTCCAAAAATGGTTCAACCATAGTAGAGTAGAGACCTCTTAATTCCATTATTCACAATGCTATGCGTCTAGCATGTGAGCTAAGGGTAGGGTATAAAACTATAAACAGTATGATCCCAATTGAAAAAAATTGAAGCCACCATCTAAGCCCCTTTGTCAACTGTGAATTTGATCAGCACACTGTGTCTGGCTACGACTCATCAGTGCGATGGGGGTGGGGGGTTGCCTGGTAATACACATATTGAGAAAGACAGCTTATGTTTTGGTAGCTCTTTGAAGTTTCCCAAGTGTATCTTTGTAGTCACTGAGCCCTCTTTCCAGACTCCCCTCTCTGCATCAGTTAGGGTTAAGTTCGTTTGAAAACAATGTTCACTGGCTGCTTACTATTTCATCAGTGACTTAGCCGTCCTCAGACCATTGGATGTATGATCCCTTCTTCTTCTTGTTAGTAAGATAGGGCTCTCCAGTTGTATTCCTTACGGCTCCTCCCCAAGCCACCACTCTGCTCTGGCTTGTGTTTCTAGAACGTGCCATGTTCCCTCTCATTCCAGGCCTTCTTACACCAGGTTGCCTCTGCCAGACGTCCTGTATCTCTTCCTCACCTGAGTGACCAATTCCCCAGGTGTGAGTTAGGGTCCCCCCTGCCCCATCGCATCTTACACCCACCCTGTTGTCCATGAACTGCCCTGCATTCACCTGTTAATTTGGGTAGTTTTTCTACTGGACACAGAAGCCTCTTAAGTATGGGAACAAAATCATATCCATCACTATGTTTAATAAGATGTCTGATGCATAATGAATGTATCGTAAGCACTTCCTGAATGAACACACACTATAATGGCCATTATTATGTATAATTATTAACCCCAGTTTCCCTAGTTCATTAGGACAGGTTACTAGATTACTCTCTTGATTGCTAGAGAGATAGATCTCTTCTCTAAAAGACAAATTACTGAGTCAAAGAATATGACAGTGATTTGCATTTTAGTTTTATTTCCTGTAGGGGCTTCCAATTAATTTGTAGTTATCTAGTAATAATATAGTTTTATTTTTAACATATTAACCCTTCCTTATAGTTGTTGTTGTCCTCCCCCAATTTACATTTTTTTTTTTTTTTGCTTATGTTGCTTTGTGGAGTAGAAATTCTAACAAATTTTATTTGTAATGTAGTTACAGCTTTACATTTTTTTCCTTTTGGCTCATCCATTGCTTTTATGCTTAGAAAGGTCTAATAAATAATTGTCCGTGTATTTTTAATATGTAACTTTATGAACCACCTGGAATTTATTTGGGGGAAAGGGAGCAGTCGGTTTATATTCTTTAGTGGTTAGCCCTACCATTTCCTGTCTTGACTGAGAATACTGAAACAAACCAGGAACTGAGTGGTTCGGTGGTTCATCTTTTAACAAAAAATCCATTGGCTCTGAACAATGAAAACATTCCTTTCCTTGATCGTTTTGCTTTCAACATATCTTTAAAGAGCCTTTCATTGTCCTGAGACTTTCCTTGTTTTACATTTCAGCTTTGGTTTTCTGCTCCCGGCCCTCTGAATTTATGCCGCCCTTCATCTGTGGGCATGGCGGGTATAACGCACTCTGCCCCTGACCCACAGTACTTGCACTGCTAAAATCTGGTCTCCTCCGGGAGCTCTCCATGCAGGTACTTGTTCATTGGGAGTCTCCACCTTCACTTTCTCATTGAGTTTTATTTTTACTGTGTTATCAAATTTTTACTTTTAAGGTCTTCATCTCACGCAAATGAAATTTTTTATATCCATGGAGTTGACCTTATCCTTTGTCTGGAATTTTACAGACTGTTTTCCTTGAGTGTGTGGTCCCCATCTGAACTGTACATTAGGTCTCTGTCTCTACTATAAAAAGTCCAAGTGCAGTCACCAAAACCCCCAAAAGGGTAGGCATTCACCTTTTCCTTTGGAAAAAACTCTCTTCATTCCACCCAAAACAGCTTGTCCTTAAGATGCCGAAGCCACAGCTCCGCGCGGCAGAAGCCAAGTGTTGCTCTCATCTTTCCTCACTGCAGGGAGGACCGTGGGTGTTAGAAGGCTGTGTAGGTTCTTACCGTTCTTGTTGCTCCTTTGCATGTTTTGTTTTTTCGGGGTTTACACCTCACTCGGCCACCTTTAGGGGGTGTCTGCATGGATACCTGTGTTGTGAACAGTGTGTGTGTAAGAATAACACCCTGAGCCTGCCAAGGGAAACAGGTGAGACCTCCCTGTTAGCAAGAGGTCTTTCTTCTCCTTTGTTAGCATTGCAGTCTGTGGCCTGGCAGTTCTTATTGTCCTCGCTGGTGGTGTCCCACACATCATACACTGACTTTCCTAAACCTCCAGTCTTAGGCCAGCTCCAGCATGCCTTATGTCAGCTCTCTCGGTGACTGCCAGCCCGCCTAGGATGACTCTGAGGTGAAGGACTGGACCTCCTGGCACCTTGTGGGTGAAGTGTCCCCTCTACCTATTGGTTATGGTCCCGCCGAGCTCTGTTCTGTGGAAGCCTGGTGCTTGCCCAGCATTAGGAACAGCCACCCAGAGGAAGCCTGTCCTGACCAGCCTCCTCACCTGCCCTGCCACTGTAGCAGAAAATCTGGTGTGAGTAGACGGAAAGCTGTAGCCTCACCCAGGCATCCTGATGGAGTGTGCATGGCGGGGGAGGGGGGAGCCCCAGGGGTACACTGTCTGGGACAAGTACACTTTCTGACACTCCTGCCCAGAGGTACCTTGCAGTCCCTGACTGGAGTAGGGACCTCTGAAGGGGATACTGACTGAGAGCCCACTGCATGCCAAGCAGAGATGCACACTCTTTACCTGCACTAGTCTATTTATTCCTCACAGCTGCCCCTCGAGGTTGGTGCTAGGGTGGTCTCCATTTCCTAGACTAGGGATTGAGGGGATGTGGTGACTTGCGGAGGGTCACACAATGCTCCCCCATGGTGATTTGAGGACAAAACAGACCAGCACTCAGGCCCAGGGCCAACCCCCATCTCTGTGGGACTGGTTTCTTCAGTCACCGCCATGTCTCCAGCACCTAGCTCAGCATGTGGCATAGAGGAGACATGCAGAGATGGTCCTTTGAGGACATCAGTAGAGAAAAAGTGTGGGCCAGGCCCAGAGGCATGGGAGAGAGTGGCCCTTGGAGGAAAGAATTCAGAGGTCCAGCATGGCTAGCCCTTGGGACTGAGGGGACAGGGAAGGAGAACACTGGGAAAAAAGGTGATAAGGTTAAGTGAGGCCAGGTCTCAGAGGACTTGTTACCCAGCACGGAGATATCCATCTTTCACAAATAGCGCTACAGTGCATAATGAGGGAGAGATGTTTTACAACAACTCTGGAATCTGCTCCCAGGGCCTTGAATTCTTGAGGCCTTCCATTCAGATGTGCTCAGGATCCTGATCTCTACCCAGTCCCACCTGCTGTTACCTGTCCACCTCCTTCCAGACTGCACAGGACCCACTCTCTGGTGGAAATTCCCACCTTCCTTTCCCTTGGAAGGAGTAGGCACTCTTCCCTTCTCTGACCCCTCTCCAAAGAAGAAGAAGAATACATTCCATGTGGAGTGGGATTAAGTCTCTGTATCTTCAGAGACTCCAATTGTGTCAGTCACAGAACCAACATTGTAGAAAGCCTGGGTAGAAAGCAAAAGCCTGCAGATGTGTGTGAATGTGTTAATAAGAGGGTTTAATAATATACTTGAAACAGAGGTAAAGAAAATCCTGTCTTCAGAAGATACTCTAGCAGCAGCAGAACCGAAGTGTGACAGTCTGGTTACTGTTCTTTCAGTGTCCGGTTGGCTAGAGTGTAACGCAGAGAGGGCTGGAACCTTTGTGGATCCTTAACAGCACTTTAGTTAACTCAGCTGAAGTGAGCTTCCTGCTGTGTGCTCACCAGGGTGGTGGCCCTGGTGCACAACCCAACTCCAGAGCCCATGCATTCGCATCTCCCAGTGCCCATTTTCTCCTGTCCATTTTGTGGGAGGGTTGTCTCTCAGACAGAAGAGAGTGATTGTCAGTAACTCTCTGGACCTGGGGTGAGATGCAGGAAGGACTTTGGCATCCATGTCTGTCCAACCTCCATGACAACAGCTTGTCCTCAAATATGTGCAATGTCCTCCTGTTGGAAGGTGAAGAGTGCTCTTCCTTCCCACATGCCACAGCTTAGCTGTGGGTTGGAGTTTCTCTTCCCGGAAGACCATCGATGGAGCTCCTGGATGTTCTCACCTCTTTCCTGTCTGGGTCCATTCCTCGCCTTCTAAATTTTAGGCCAAGAGACTGCTGAGTAGTGCTTTCTGACCCTCTGTCCTGTGGTACCCTTTGGAGAGGGTTGAAATGCATTGTCCCACAGGACCACACACAGCAGTGGTCTTCAGGGCAGCAGCGCTGGGCACTAAAACTGTCCTCCCCAGACACAGCAGCCCTACCCAGTCTGCAAGACCTTGGTGCACTCAGCACCGTGACTTCTCTTCCTGCAGTTCCAGAGAAAACCCAACTTCCTTTTGCTGAAGCCAGGGAGGGAAGGAGGGAGGGAGGGAGGGAGGGAAGAAGAGAGGGAGGGGTCTGAGCAGCTACAGCAGCACAAAGATACACTTTACAGAGATCCTCCAGTCAAACCCTGGCCCCACTTATGATCTCATCAAATGCAGACTTGGAAAGGGATGAGCTTTGAAGAATTCGAGGGTATTTTGATTTTTATATTACAGTACATTGGCGTATGAATTTGTTTCTAACAGAGTGACTCACTTAATCACTTTCATCTGCGTTTTATAAGCTACAACTGAGAAGCAAAGAGTCTCAAGGACAGGCCTGGGTGTGTCCTTTTTTTTTTAAATCCAGGGGACTCATGGGAAAGACAGAGGTAAGATAATTTGCCAGAGGTCATGGAGCGAAGTGGGGACAATGTCATTTTCTCTGACTCAGATTTCTGGTGTCTAGCATCCTGTGTCATCTTTTTTCCATTATTATCTGATTTTAATATGATGTCACTCAAACACACACAAAAAAAGGTAAGCTTATGATGAATCAGAGAGGGAAAATTTAAAATAAAAATGGACACTATACCTTCAAAGGTTATGAGCTGAGACCCCCTCATGTATTGCTTTTATACTATAATATGATATTACCTTATAATAACTGTTATTATATCTGGTATTTCCATGGTGTGGGTGAATGTGAGCAGTAAATGGACGAGTATTTTTAACAAATTTTAATTTGCCTGAAGTCTTTCTATATGTGTATTTGCTGTGGGGTTGAGTTTCTGGAGGCCATTGTGAATGTATGACGTTCATTCACCTCCCGGGTGTGACAGCTTTAGGGTTACTGAGATTTTGTGATCTCGTGACTTCCTGGTACTAGATGGGCCGTTGGGCCCTCATTTTTCTGAGGAGGAAGCTGAAGTGGAGTGGGTAGGGCCACGTTGAGGTGACCCTGAGAGCAGAAGCTCCCACAATGAGTTCCACTGGGAAGTTGTAGTCATGTCTCTGGAATTTCCTTCTGAGCCTCCAAATGGCCTGGGTCAAGGGGCGATTGTGAGGTGCTGCCCTAAGACATCCGGATTCTTCCGACTCTTGTCTTAGGGCTGTGCTGGGGGAGTGCCTGCTGGGAGACTTACCTCTCTGTGTTGGGGCCCTGACTGGCTTGCTTTTGAAATGCGAATTTTCTGTTTGATGGTAAAATTCTAAAAGAAAGGATTTCAGCCCTACCTGGTGTGGCTTAGATGGGTGGGAGTGGTCCTGCAGAACAAAGGGTTTGGGTTTGATTCCAGTGGTCAGGGCCCCCGCCTGGGCTGGGGGCTCGGTCTCCTGTCAGGTGCACGTGAAAGGCAGCTGATCAGTGTCACTCTCTGGCACCGATGCTTCTCTCCCTCTCTTTCTCCCTCCCTTCACCTCTGTCTAAAAGTAAATATTAAAAAATAAGATTTCAGGTTGTTTGAGGGAAGATGGATAATCTTCCCAAGTGAAGTGTGATTGGGAAATGTTAATTTTTCCTTTTTGACAATTCTATTTCATCTTTAATATTCCTCTATTATTATCTCATAAAGGTATTGTCTCTAAAATGAACATGAAGCACAGCTTGGTAACTTACTACGCACAGGGACATAAACAAGGAGGCATGTGGTCACTGGGGGAAAAGTGCTTCTGCAGGGCTGGGAAATTCCTCTCAGCAGCTCTGCTCCCTGCCCACCCCTTCCTCCCACCACTCCCCTGCACCCTGGTGATAACCATTTCAGTACAAATTAGCATTAGGAATTATAATGAAATTATTAGGAAATAAAACGTGCTAATTGAATAATTTTAGCTTTTGTTTTTATAAACCACATGTTTTTTCAGGACCTGTTACCCGATAGTCATTCACACAACTGTGTTAGATTTCTGTCAAAACGGTCAGCAGTGGAACTAGGGTTATTTCTTCAGAGCACTTCCTCTACGTGTGCGTACCGTAGTGTATAAATTAATAGGCAGGGGGAAGGAGGAGAGAAGACATCCAAGAAGTGGCAGAAAGAGAGAGAGGGGGGAGGTGTGATATATACAGAAAAAAGTGATAATAAGAAGCATGTACTGGTACTTAATTTTGAATTTGAAGAAAAAATATTCTTAAAGCATATTTTCACATGCTGAGCTTTTTGTGGACAGCAATCCTAAATTGCCATTTGGGGGGTTGTCATTGCTAGTTCGTTGTTTCTTGTTTAGCGATGCCCTGTGTGGGGTGACTCCCCTGCCACATTTGGACAGCGGTACCTTCCCCCATCAGCAATAAGTCGAGCTGCTGTAGACACATGCCCTCAAACGGACTTAGTTGTAATCCCCCCTTTGAGATTCTGTGTTACCAAACCACCCTGGTTACAATTGGCATCCTATTAATTCTGCCTGCAGGGAGAGAATGTGTCAGACTTCCAATCTTCAGATTTCTGACCTGTGTGGCAATTCTAATTCTCATTTGTAACTTAATTAATTTGATTTAATGTGTTAACAACACAGGCCATCTAAAATGAATTTGCTGAAAAAGAAGCTTCTCAGGCACCATTTCCTGTGGCTGACCTCAAACACTCTCATTCATTTTTCTCGATAATTTTTCTTTATTATATTATTCTAACTAACTCCCCCAACAACGTTTTGTGTAATATTTGGGTGGAGTGGGGGGAACCACCCGTAAGCCTGCTCTCATAGCACATCAGCTATTTTATCTGTGCCACCTAATTCCTGTTCCTCGGCACAGTTTCATTGTCTGACTTTATAGTTCACATGTCATTTCATATTCCGCTATGCTCGCTTAAGCCAGCATCATAAATCCATGTTTTACATCATCTTTGTGATTCATTGTGTGTCTTAACAGAAAAGTTGGGTAGATGGGCTAGACGCCTTACCTTCAAAATAACACTTTTCTATACATTCTTTAGAATCACAGCGCACTTGGCAGGCCTTTGCGTGGTATAGAATTGTGTGGGAGCCAGACGATTTATGGGTGGAGTGGTGGCCAGCCAGCTGACATCAACGAGAAGCCTTGTTCTCAGACAGGCTTTCCTTGGAGGGTGATGCCAGTGCTCCGATTGTGCCTGAAGCAGCTGAAAAGGAAAACAAGGAGAGCAATATTACTTTACAGTTGTTAGGATTCCAAAGGAAATTTCAGAATGCCTGGAAGCCAGACAAAGCTACAGATGTCCCCGCTCTCTCTGCACACACCCAGAATGGTAAACCTTTTCTGAACTGATAACAGGATACTCCCATTTACTTCAGGATGAAAAAACAAAAGGGGCCTTCTTTTGAGGAAAAACTACAGCAGTGCTGTTAAAAGAAAGTCATACTTTCAACCATATGATGATGCAGAGTTGAATTTCTGTTTAGATTCATGTTTCTGGGCTGACTCTTTAAAGAAACGTACTGCCTTCCAAAAGGGAGGCAGCTTATAAACTCCCAATTCAAATAGGGAGCATGCTTAGAAATTCCCCAGCACTTAAGCTTCGGGCTTTGTTGAAAAGACGAGTGAACTTGATACACCTTGGGTGGATATTAAAGTCTCAATGCAAGTTGCTTCCTTAAAGTGGTGAGGAGATGAGGTGAGATTAATGTAATAAGAATTTTATATTTCAGTAATCTCAGAGAAAACTTTCAGACACAGGTGCAAACTCAGTATCCCACCACACTTGGCATTTATTGAAATGTTTTGAGAAAGTGACATACTACCTCTTATTCCTGTGATTAAACTTTATTTGGTACAGTAATGTTTTCCATATACCAATATTCCTTTGTTTTTATAAAACGTATTAGAATGTAAATAAGGAACTCAAGAACGTGTTTATATCCTTGACCTTTTACAGTACGGTGAAGCTCAGAGCTTTGAGTTTTAAAGATGCAAAGGACAAGCAGAATTTCTTTCTTAAAATTCTCCCATCCCCACTGATCAGAGAGAATTTTCTCAGGCATTTTAAAATAAAATGCTGGACAGTCGCAGCACGTGCCTTCCTAGAACGTTCACTTTATTAGAATCAGGTTCTTTCTATAATCAGGACTGAATTGCCGACTCTCTAACATTCATTCAAGGTGCCTGTGCCATTGCTGTAAACTGCCCTGTTGAAACTCGAGCACTTTTGGTGCGCTGTTGGGATGAAAGATTTGTTCATCCATTCTGGGGTGGGGTATGTATTTTAGTCTAATTTAACATTTTACTATCTTTCATTGAATTTGAATAGGGGAATGATTAAAATGAAGCTGATGGGCTTCCCCCCACCCCCCCGGTAAAGTCATTTATTGACTTTGAATTTGTTTTTTTTTTTAAGCTGAGATATAACTGACTTATAACATCATATTAGTTTCTTGCGTACAGCATAATGAGTTGGTATTCGTACAGATTGTGAGTTGATCACCACCATAAGTCTCGTGAACATCCAGCACCACTTACAGTTATAAATTGTTTTTCTTACTATGAAAATTCTTGGGATCTAATCTCTCAGCAGCTTTCAAATATGCAGTAGAGTATTATTAACTGTAGCCACCATGCTGTACGTCACATTCCCAGGACTTATTCATTTTATAACTGGAAGTTTGTACCTTTTGACAACCTTTACCCATTTCCCCTACCTCCTCGACCTCACTGTTGGCACCTACCAGTCCATTCTCTGCACATGAGTTTGTTTGTTTTTTTCCAATTCCACATATACCTGAGATGACATGGCATTTGTCTTGCACTGTCTGACCTAGTCCACTTAGTGTAATGCTCTGAAGGTCCATCTGTGTTGTCCCAAATGGCAGGATTTTTCTTTTTTATGGCTGAATAATATTCCATTGTATATGTACCAAATTTTCTTTATTCATTCATCCATTGCTTCCATATCTTGATACTGTATTGTATTGTATTGTAAATAATGCTGCAGTGAACATAGGTGTGCATAGATCTTCTCAAATTAGTGCTTTCATCTTCAGATAAATAGCCACAAATGGAATTGTTGGGTGATATGGTGGTTTGTTTGTTGTTTTTTAATTTTTTTGAGGAACTTCCACACTGTTTTCTGTAGGAGCTGTACCAATTTAAATCCCACCGGCACTGCACAACTGTTCCCTTTCTCCACGTTGTAGCCAACACCAGTTATTTCTGGTCTTTTTGATAACAGCCATTCTGAAAGTGTGAGGGGATATCTCATTAGGGTTTTCATTTGTTTTCCAGATGATTATTGATGTTGAGCACCTTTTCATGTACCCATGGGCCTTCTGTATGTCCTCATTGGAAAAATGTCTCTTCAGATCCTCTGTTTTTAATCATATTGGTTCTTTTTTTGTCTTTGCCGTAGAGTTATATGATTTTTTTTCTATATTTTGGATATTAACCCCTTATCAGGAGTATGATTTGCAAATATTTTTTCTCATTTGGTGGGTTTCCCTTTTGTTTTATTGACAGTTTCCTTTGCTGTGAGAAGCTTTTGGGTTTGATGTAGTCCCACTTGTTTATTTTTTGAAGCTGGTGAATTTTTAAATTAAGTCATTCAGCTCAGGTGACCACTGTTTGCAAGGTTGATGGGTTCTAATGGACTCTGAGCCTGGTTTGTGGCTAAGACAATTAACACTTGAAGTTAGGACTTCAGAGAGTGAATAAAGACTGCACAGGCCCATCTCAAGGCCACAGCTGCCTGCTTTGGCTTAGGTGTACAAATTAGAAGCCTTTGGTCCTAAGCTTTCCCGCAAGTTTTCCTCCGTGTCACCCTCTGTTAGGGTGCGTATGAGTATGTGACACTTTCCTTGATGGCTTTTCTCAGAGCTGGGGACTGCTGAGTCATGCTAACTCAGATTCAAGAGGCTGTTCGCTTTAGCCCCTTCTAAGCAGGACCCACCGCTAGGGAAGTCTGAATCGGTGGAAGGATGGTGGGTTGGCTTGTTTCGAGGAAGGACTCTGAGAGTTTTCTCATGGGCGTGTGTGACAGTTTGGACATGCTGATGGGCTGAGAGAAAGCTCTGTTGAACAGGAAGAGAAGAGGCCATGTTTCCTATGTTTTGCGGAGAAAGTGCTGGAGAGGAAGGACCCGGCCCCAATGGACGTGCAAATAGGTGAGGCCAGGATCTGCTGTGTGTGTCCTTCTCCTTGATCTTCATGAAGTGGCGGGTCACTGGGGGAAAAAGAAGGTGGCTTCAGTGAGGGCTTACAGAGTCATGTAAGAATCCAAGGGCTAGATGGAGCCATATATGGCTTCTGGTCCAGAGAGTGGTTTTGGAGCCAGTTAATATTAGTTGTTATTGTTACATTTTCAGGAATTTTGCGTGCCAGTTGTAAAATATAGCCATTATTAAAATCGTGTAAACATAGCATTAAATAAATTATATGAAAAACAAAGGTAATAAGTGCTCAAAATCAATCACTTCCTAATTATCTTACTGTGCTTTACTGTCATCTACTCTCTTGAGGTTGTATATGTCTGCTGTGTCTGTGGGACATGCCGTCAGTGTTGTCGTGACAGCAGCTCGAACTCGGACGTGGTGAGGCTGTGCGGAGCACAGCAAGACGATGCTCAGTGAGGGTGGTGGCCTGCTGACGTTTCGGAGGGGCCTTGTTCTTCAGGGGATTTCCTTTGAGGGTGATTGATGCCAGCGCTCCAGCAAATGCTACAAATTAAGGGTTTTTTTTTTTTTTTTCTCATTTAGAAAGATGGTTATTAAATATTCACCAGCACCCACTGGACCCAGCCCACTCATTTTTCTATGTGAGACTGGGCTGTGGAGATGAGCAGAGGCTTGTCCAAAGTCCTATAGCCAGTGATGTGTGCGCCAGCACTGAACTTGGGCCTCCTGCTGCCTGTCCGGGGGCTCTTTCTGTTGCATTGCACAGGGGTGTTAGTTGTGAAAGGCACAGGGGTCAGGGGTCAGGCTTCGCTGTGAGTGCTTATCTCCAGGGTTCCTCTGTCATACAGGTGAAAGCACTGTGGGACTAGGGTCATAAACAAGGAGAGGGGAGGAGTGATGCAGAAACCAAGTGCTGTGGCCAGAGGGGTGGTCATCTGGTGATGAGTAAAGAGGGACAAAGATGGCAGAGACTGGATTCTGAACTCTGTCCCTAATGCATGGTGATAAAGTTATCAAATGGAAGAGTGACTAAAGAATGAGTAAATTTGTCACCACTGAGGTTGTGTTATGTTTGTATTTGCTATTTTATGTTACGCTCCCCCTTAAGAATGTAAGCTCCGTGTGGGCAGGGAACTTGTCTTGTGTGCTGCTGTACACCCAGCTCCCAGGGTAGCACCTGGCACATAGAAAGTGCTCGGAAATATTTTTGAATGAACGATCCAGTCCTGCTCTTGCTGACATTACTACGTAGTACCGGAGCCCAGGAGAGGTTTCGCCCAGAGGAACATGCCTGGTGGGGTCCAGAGACGGGACCCTGTACATTCGTCAGGCTGCTAGACCCGCAGTGACCATCATTTCTCTTTATTCTCAGATGACGGAGGGCCGTCGATGTCAAGTACATCTTCTTGATGACAGGAAGCTGGAACTCCTGGTACAGGTAAATGACTTTGGGCCAACTTTCTAAATTTCTTCTGTGACTGATGTGTTTCACACTGTAATTCAGCTGAGGGGTAGGCAAGAAGGTAAACTGTTTTTCAGTCAAAATGTGTTAAAATCTGTGAGAGAAGAGTAGGACACACCCTGGTATTTCTGTGTGTGATTGCTATTTTTGTTCATTCTGTTTCTTTGCACACCCCGCCTAGGCATTCAAGGTCAGATGTATATCTAACCTATTGTTGCACATCTCCAGAACAGGAAATTCCACAACTGCCATTAGCTATTCTTTATGCTTGGAAGAAGTTAATTATAATGTAACCTAAATAACTCTTGCTGCAGCTAAAACTGGGTTAGTTGTCTAGAAAACAGTTCGTTATTTTCAACTTCTGCTTTCAGAGATGTGAAGACAGAGAAGCAATCTCTTGGCTCTGTCTCCCCTCTTAAAAGCTGTTAAACCCTTACCCCATCTCTGCTGAACATCTAGAGGAATGGACACAGAGGAAATCGATCAATTTATCTCTAAACTAAGAACACAGCCATGTCAGAGAAGTCCACAAAGTAATTAGAATCATAGACCCTGGTCTTGCTCAGCTTACTCTTGAAAAAAAAAGTGTTTTATTTAGAGCCCTAAAGAATGATGAAGTGTCCAACCGTGACTTAAAGAAATTAATTCCTAATCTGTTGCTCACCTCCAACATTTGTAACTATATTTGTGTGATATTCTCAAACATCTATCAGGTTTTTAGGGCAGTGGTCCTTATCCATCACATTTGCCATGAAGAAGCTACAGTTTGTCAGCTGGTTGAAATGACACCCACAGGCTCATTCACTGCAGAGGACCCGGCTGTTCCGTGATGAGAGTCACATATAAGTACTCTCATCTCGTGTTCCCTTGTACCTGAAGCTGGATTTCAGAACGTTCCAATTGCCATTTAAAAAGTTAATACTTTTAATAGGATTTAAGTTATAAAGGCATTATAAATGCAATGTAAGAAACAGAGAAAATTGGAAATAGTTCATCATCACAGCATACTAATTCAACTACTGTTCTCATTTCAACATATCTCATATTTATATTTATATTCATTTTGTATTTCTTACATGGTTGTGATCATAATGTAGGTATAATGCTATACATTTTATTTTTCCACTTAACGTTGTCTTTCACTAGCATTTTTGAAGTTATTGTAAATTGTCATCTTTGTTAATGGCTGCACAGAAATGGATATAACATTTTTAGCTAATCATTCCTGCATTCGGGTACATTTAGAGTTGTTGTTGTTGAACAATGTCAGAATATTTGTAACAAACCTTAGACTAAGCAATGGCTTTCAATGTCTCCCCATTTACCTGACAAGGTTTAAAGAGGGAGAGCCGGGTTTTGGGTTTCAGGTTTCCAGGAACTGCTTATCTCTGGTGGAGAAGCATGGGGATTTACACAAGGGTGACTGACCCACAAACATTCCTGAGTAGCAGCAGAGGTGGGAGGTCTAGTTTTTCCATCGCCATTGGGGTAGGAGATGCATCAAAGGCTATACCTCAGACCTCCAGAAGCAGGCAAAGACTGAGCTAACAGATCAGCAATTAACAGTTGCTTCCCACCAGGAGAATGCTGGTAACCAGTCAACCTCAGAGATGATTTTCTGAAGTGGGGTAGGCCTGGCCCCTATGATGGTACATTTCCTTTCTCTGGGTTACAGAGCAAAATGGCCATGATCCCCAAATTTAATGCTTTTTCTAAAGCCCTTTGAGATTTGTGAGCGGAATCTGTGCTTCCAAATCCCTGATTGCTCTGTGTAAATCCTACATTGCCCATAAGGGGAAAAGGATGAAGGTCAAGAGTACACATACTAGGATTTAATATTCAAAAGGCTCATCTCTAAATCCACAGGCAGGTCCCTGACACCTAGGACATTACCGTGTGTGTGGCTCTTTAAATCCTTGAGTTCCACTTAAGGGCAGCCAGAGTGATGATGTGAGCATTCAGCAACAAATCAACCCAGGTCATTGATCGAACCTGGAGACTTGTGTCTTTTGCTTTGTCATCCAAAGTTGTTTCATACAATTAGAAATGTACTAGAAAAACCTGTGTCAAAATGAGAGGCCGCATCTTGTCTGTCTCTCGGTCAGCCTGTTCCTAAGGCCTCCCTGGCCACACCAGAGGGAGCCATGCATGTTCAGCATTGAGCTTTTCGAGTCTTGTCTTCATACGGTGTTTCCCTTAAAACGACTCTTGGCTTTTCTCTGATCTGAATGCATATTTAGGGGACCATTTTGAAAGCAAAGAAAGGGAAATATGGTTTAGCCTGAGTAAGAATAGTTAAATAAGAACAAGAAGAATTTCCTGACAGTGAAGGTCAAACGATAGAAGCCATTAATAGGGAAGGCTCCAGGTTCTTTCTCTTGGTTATCTTAAAAGTTGAGTGGATTTCCCTAGTTTGGAATGGCTGAAGTGTGGCCCTTCCTCGTTAGGTTCTAGTGTGGCTCATGGTACTGTATGATCTGCGGTCTCTCAGGAAGACAGGCCAGAGCCAGAAAGAGACACCTCATCGGATTTTATGTCTTCAGAGTCTTCTCCATCCCCCAACTCTGCCACCGTGAGCTACACTTTTAAATTAAACTTATTTTTTAATTACAGTGGACATACAGTATTGTATTAGTTTCAGGTGCACAACAGTTATTAGACATTTGTGTACCTTAGGACGTGACCATCCTGCTAAGTCTGGTGCCCAAGCGACAGCAGCCCCGGTGTTTACAGTTTCATTGGCTGTAGTCTCTATGCGCAACTTTACATCCCGGGACTGTTTTCGAAACTGGCAGTTTGCACTTCTTAATCTCTTTCACCTTTTGTGTTTATCCCCCACCCCCTCTAATCTGTGACCATCCGTTTTTGTTGTCTCTGTCTACAAGCTTGTTCGTTTATTTTGTTTTTTTCAGATTCCACGTTTAAGTGAAATCATATAGCATTTGTCTTTCTCCATCTGACTGATTTCGCTCAGCACAGTACCCCCTAGGTCCATCCATGTTGTCACAGATGACAAGCGTTCATTCTTTTTTCTAGCCCAGTAACATTCCATTGTATATATGTAGCACATCTTTATCCATTTGTCTGTCCACGGGCACTTGGGTTGTTTCCCTGTCCTGACCGTTGAACCTAATGCTGCAGCGAACATAGGAGTGCACATGTCATTTCAAATTAGTCGAACCCCACTTCTTGTTTTGTTTAGGAAGCTGCCCGCTGAAATGAAGCAATATTCTAGGATCACGGTGTCTTGCCCCTCTGACCCCCTTTCTCAATGGCCATTGGCAGCAAAATTAAAGCCATCTACTTCTGTTAAAATAGAGGAACCAAGTATCCTGTGATTCTGAGAAACTTCAACTAGTCAGTGTTTTTCAAGAAAATTAAAGACAGCAGTGGGGTTTTTGTTGTATGTGACAGGGTGTTCCTAACATTGAGAAAACCCGTGAGAAACATCAGGGAGGATTGAAAGCTGCTGGGAAGTACGGTCGGAGCATTTGGGATGTGTGGCCAGTCCAAACCGGATGTGCCGTCGGCGTAAAATGCGCACCGCAGTGTGGGGACTGCATATGAAAAAGAGTAAAATGTCTTAGTGATTAAAATATATAGAATTAAAATTAATCTCAACTATTTCTTTTCCCTTGTTTAATATGACTACTAAAAAATGTAAAATCTCATATTGGGCTCCCATTTGTGGCCCCCATTATGTTTCCGCTGGGAAGCCATCTCTAAAGAATAGAGAGATCCTTTAAACAAGAGAAACTGTTATCAACGTGGCAGAATTGTTTAGGGTCACCCAAACGTAATATCAGGTGTCTTCCACAGCAATGACTCCGTTTTACAGTTCTTTATAAAGTTTCTAGGAAGTTCATCTCATTTAATCACCACATTACCTGTAAATAATGCAGGTGCCATCTCAGCTGAGGACACAAATGCTAAGGATAAGTAACTTGCTCAAGGTCACACAGGAGCGCGCACAGCTTGAACAACAGGTCTTGCTGCATCCTAGTCTCTTTACACAGCACTGTAAAGCGTATCTGCAGGAAAAACCCGGATACGATACAGTTCACCTGTAATGCAGCTGCTGCGTTGGCCCCTAACACCCACCTTGTAAGTGACTGGAGTTGAAAAGACTTTGAACCTCATCTCAGGTTAAGAACCGAAGATGGGCTGACACAGGTCATTGTTTTTTCTCCATCAGTTTCCAATCTACCTAGTGAAGATGACATGTGACACATGATTATGAAGGATTTTCACATCATTTATGTAAGGCTGAGGGTATCAGGTGTGGAAAAAGATTAAATAAGCAGATTAAAGCGGTGTTGCCTCCTCAGACAATGGTGCTAGTAACGCTGTGTCTGAAGGGTTAAGTTAATGTTGGCTCTGAGTAAAGCGGCATTGAAGGCAAAGTAAATATTCTGGCCTGTAATACGCTAACCCCCTCCCCACGTATGTGACTTAAAAAAAAAATCTGGAGCCCTAATCATGCTACATAGAATAAATGAACAGACCTGGGCTCTGTACATGTGCGCACACACCCGCTCACACCCACTCACACTCCATTCTCAGCTACTTCCGTGATTTATAATGTTCTTCTGTAAAAATACAAGGGATTTACTTGTATGTAAACCCAAGTAAAGCAGGAATTCCTCCCATAGCACATGTTACCAAGAAAAAAAAATACAGGGTTGATTCCATATCTTTTTATTGAGAAGGGTGGCTCAGTTTGCTTGCTGGTCCATCTACTGACGTGTGAGCCAGGTCTGCCATCTGCTCCAGTCTGGTCTGAATTCACCAGGAGGTCCAGTGTCAGCCAGGGAGGGGAAGCCATGTGCAGAAGCTGGGCACAGACCATGGGCTTTGGTTTTGTAAACTGTCTCTCTGGGACCCCCTAGGCCACCACCCCACCCCATAAAATAAGAGCCAAAGGGTGTGAGGCCACACTGCTTTGGACTGACCTCAAACTTCACTATGATTGCCATCATCATTTATTCGACTTCTTGCTACAAAGCTGGGCACCACACCAATGAGGCAAACAGATGTCTTTCTAGCCCCTGGGGATGGCTGACCATATTTACATTTTAAAGATACACTGAGAAGCAAATGGGTTTTAAGGTGTAGGTTAGAGACATAATATAACAGCAACCCTATGGTAATCAAAAGTTTGTTTAGTGCCGTAGAGGCATCAGAAACAGTCCATAAAGTCTACCCTTGGCTGACACAAGCAACTAAGGAGTTTTCCCTCTTGGTGAGGAGGGAGGGACCACACACCTCTTTTCTCTAGCTAGGGCCTCGATGGAAAAGGTGGTGTGCTTTGTGCTGGGTGGGAACAAAGAGAGTCTCAGTCTCTCTGTGGCGCTGTGACAGAGGGAGGAGTGTCAGGATACAGCAGATTGATGCAATCATCCAGGGACCTGCCCCCCTAGCACACACGTGCAGCTCCAGGACCAGATAGCTCAGCCTGCCAGGGGCTGAGGAAAGGAGACCATCTCTCTGGGCGGTCTGGTCCAAGCTCTGGTTGCTTAGCAACAATCCCATCTTTGCTTCCCTCCCCCACCTTACCCTCCTCACCCCCACCCCACTGCCATGTCTGTGTCTTATTTTCCATGATGCTGATCTTAACTAATTTTGAAATGACCAATATTTAGCTGGTTTTTTCCATACTGCAAGATAAGTTTCATTGGGTTCCGAATGAATGTAAAGGGAGAGGAAGGAGAGGAAGGGGAAGATAGTGCATTTTCTTCCTCCAGAAAACTGGTTTCTGTTTTTGCTTTTGATTTTGTTACTGCTTAGTTACATTTTTCTTTGATACCTTCACAGAATCATTCCCACATACTCTCTAAGGCAGCCCAATAGGAGCGTTTGCAGATAAGGAACCTCAGGTGATGCCTATAAACTGTAGGCTCCTAATTTTTGTCTTCTCAGGAGGGATAAGAGGGGGGGATTAAAATGAATTTAACATATAGTGCAGTTCAGCAAAATGCGAATAATTAGGCTTATAGGGGAAACACACTCACACATAGGCATGCACCTCTAAGAAGAGGGTGGAAGTGAGGAGAAAGCTCACCATCTGGAAAGGATGGTGTCCCCAGAATGTGCAAGTTAATCTGGGTGTTTTTGTTTTCTATCCAAAACTCAGAGATTGATTTTGGTCACATTGCTCAACCCCAGCTCTTGCTCATTTGGTGAATCTTTATTGTTTGTCTGCCACTGTGCTGTGCTGATCTAAGTGTGCCTCCCTTGGGGGAAAGGGGTCCTGTCTAGAGGTGAGAGATGATTATTCAGGCTTTTTGTATGATTTTTACAAATCAGGTGGGGGTGGGTTTTTTTGTTGTTCCTCCAATAATCCTCCTGTGGCTGAGACACCCCTTCTCTGTGCAGTTGGACCAGCTGCACCCTGTCCTTCCCTTTAAGGAGTGGGTGCAGGAGGATTTCGGGGGTGGAGATCTGTTCATCTGGCAGCTTCTGCTGCTGCCTGTCCCATCCTGGGAAAGAAGGAAGGGAGGGAGGCAGGGAGACCCTCTCCTGGGAAGCAAGGAGTTGCCCAGCGCCAGATGTGGAAGAGGAAGGAATCTGAAGCTCTGAGGGAATATTAGCTGCTCTGTATTTTTCCCTAGTTCTTTCACCTCAGTGGGCCTTCCCCACAGCCCTTGAATCTCTCTGCGTTCCTCTTTCTTCACTTGCCCAGCACTGAATTAACAATTTAGCCCTTAAAACAACTCAGAAGATTGCAGATTTGGCCAAGCCCCAGTCCCACACCTCGGTTGCCTGCTAGGAATGTGTGAGTGACTACCGAGCTGGAAGCTCAGATTCCACACACCCAACCCAAACCTGTTAGTCTCCACTCCTCATCAAATCTAGGGCATCGTTTTCTGTCACCTGCTCTGAAGGCGAGCCCACCATTCTCCAAGGCAACCCAGCTTAAGAACCCACACCCCTTTTTTGACTTATTTCTGAACTCCATCCCCACCTTGAAGTCTTGCCAGATTTTTCCTCTCTCAAGGAAATGACCTTCCTTCCCCACCCCTGCCTTCACCTTGTGTAGGCGTTTACCTCCCCAGACCTGACACTGTCAGAGCGCTCGCCGTCCCTGCTCTGGGTGCTTGGAGTACTGTAGCAGGCTCCTCGCCAGCCTTGAGGATTCCACGCTCTGGACACCCTGGTCTGTCCTGCACAGCACAAGTGGGTTATTCTCCCTTAACTGCTGCTTTGTGACATGTCTCTGCTCAGAGCCTCTAGCAATTTCATTCTGTTTGAATTCTTCTGTTGGACTGTCATATCCCTCCACAATGTGACCCTGTCCTTCTTATGAGAGCAGAATATTTAAGAGGTGAAGAAGGTAGTTTTGCTCCTGACTGCCTCCTCTAGGGATGTGCCCCGTGGTGTCATCGCTGGGGTCCTGAATTTTATTGTAGTTACAGGAATTTTATCCATAGCGATGGGCAGAAGCAACCGTGTGACCCTCCTATTGTCTCATAGACCACTGGTGCGCAGGCTTCTTTTACGTACAGAATCCTTTGTCCCATGTTGTATGAATGAGGAGGGCTGAGCCCCACCAGCTTGCCCCACGCCACTAGGAGCGACTCTCCTGAGGGGGCCCAGCAGAACCCCCCAGGGTTTGGAAATCACTATTCTAGGTAGAAGCCAGATGATAGAAAAGGACATACCCTTTACTTTATGCAAACAAACACATTCCTGAACAGTTAAATGTAAATTGAGTTTTAATTATCTAAGTCGTGTTTTAAATGCTTCAGGAAATTTTATAGCTTAGTGGTTAATCATCACATTAGTGATTGGAGCTCTTCTCTCTGTACCGGGCTGTTCTAAGGGTTCGTGTGTGCTAACTCATCAGCTGGTAATCAGCTGCATAACTCAGAAAGGTAGGCGACTGTTATTGTCCCATTTTTCAAATGAGGAAATTTAGGCACAGAGGAGTGAGTAACTTGTTCAGAGTTGTACAGCTGGTAAATTGTGGAGACCTGATTGAAAATCCGGCGGTCTGGCTCCAGGGTAAGAGCAGCTTGTAACCAATGTGCGGAGGGCACCGGCTTTGGGGCCAGACGGCCTGGCTTCAGAACCTGGCCAAAATTCAAAACTAGCCAAGGTCGCAGGGTGCCCCACCCCAGCACTTAGTGGCTCTGTGACCTTGGCCAATTGTACCACCTCTTTAAGCTTCAGTTTCTTTATCTATAACCTTGGAGTGATAGCTGCTTCCAGCCTTTCTGGTGTAATTTTATCTGTAAATTGATACTAGTCCCTGCTTTATAGAGTTGTGATTAGGATTCAATGAATTAGGGCATGTGAAGTGCTAGGAAGACTTCCTGGCACCTGACGGGCCCTCTCTCAGCTGGAATCAGATGCCCAGGCTGGATCACTTAGTAGCTATGGCAACCTGGGCAAGCCATGCGACTTTGCTACCCGTCTATAAAATGGGAATGACTACCTCGGCCTTCTGGGGAAATGCTACATAATTTGTTGTGATATTCCTAGTAATTTGGTTTTTATTATGACTCTGTGCAAAGCTTTGTGGAGCAGTTTTAGACTTCGATGTAAGTTCACTTGACAAGTGATGGTTGACTGTCAAAAATTTCTTAACTGTCAAATCTTCCAGGCTTCCCAATACATCATCCCCTCATCTCTTCATGAACTGCTAATCCTGCTAGTGTAATATACAACTCATTTGCCAAGGTCATACAAGGACAGGTAGGACATAATGCAGAGTACTAATAACCATCCAGAGAAGTGAATTTGGTTTTGACCTTCAGTTATGTCAAAGCATGCCAATCACTCCTCATTCCTGGGGATGAAATAGGAAAAAAGCCGACAGTTTTAGCCCAGTATCTTATAAATAATCCTGTTTGTAATGCTTTGCAATCAAATGATCTTGAAGCACAAGTGAATCGTACTGGCTGTGACATAGGGGAGGGCAAAAACTAAAGACAAACATTATCCTTTATAAACAAGTTAATGATTGGTTTCCCAGCTCATTACTCACAAACTGATGTACTCACAAGTTCATGTGTTAGCTTGTTTCCCATTCAGGGCTGGAACCTTTGCAGAGGGTGCGGAGCGCTGTCCAGGTTTTGTATCACAGAGTGGGAGGGCGCTCAGGCGTGCTTTGTGTGACTCTGCAGGCTGTAGAAGGGCCAGGCCTGCTGGGGCTCAGCAGCCTGGTGTTCCCTGGGGGGGCCTCAGGGCTCCGAAAATGCCTAACTGCCAGTGCGAAGCTGGTCAACATTTTTTTTCTTTTAAGGGAAGAAAATTTTAAAATCTCATGCAGAGTCTTCTAAAAGGTGGCAATAGGTCAGTACAATGATGCTTACATTTTAAAATGTTGATAGGTCGTAAGATATGTTTATTAGATTAAAGTGAGCCATCTGCCAGTATTATAAAAATCCTTTTTTTGCTTTCCTTACTCTTGTAATAGTGCCAGTGATCTATAAAATAATAAAGTATAAGTAGTCTCCTACGAAGCTATGTTTGAACTATAATGATCCTTCAAGTTACCTTTCATTTTATCACATATCCGTAACAGAGCCAGAGGGGTGGGCGAAGGGCTTCTCATCCGCCTTTCAGAGGTTAAGAAAACGATACGCAGGCAAACCTTGGGGATACTGTGAGTGTGGTTCCAGATCACTGCAGTGAAGTGCACATTGCGGTAAAGCAGGCCATAGACAGTTAGGGTTCCCCGTTGCGTATACATATTACATTTGCACTACACCGTTGTCTGTTAACTGTGTGGTGCTGTTATGTCTAAAAGAAACAATGTACATACCGTAATTCAAAAATACTTTTTTGGTGCCAATAGACTTGCTCGATGCAGGGTTGTAACAGACATTCAATTTGTGAAAATGCAATAAAACAAAGCCACAATAAAACAAGTGATGCCTGTAGAAACTATTGATTCCGTGATAGCAAAATGCCTTCCACATTAATAGTTGGTTCAGTAAGACATACACACAGCACTGCTTAAGGGGTACCGCTGCCATGTAACTCTTAGTTCATCAACAGTGTTCTCACCAAGTTATATTTGTAAGCATGAAAAAAATAATACGCTTTCCATTCATCTTCACTTTGAATGCAGCGACATTAAATCCAGTTAGTTCTAGGGAAGGTCTGTGGGCTCCTTGATTGTGTCCTTAGCACCTGCCTAGGGGACAGGTCATGTGCTGGCTGCAGCGGGGCTACCCCAGCACCACGTCTTCCGACAACAACATTCAAAAAGAGGAAAGGGAGTTTCTCCTTGTTAATCTTATTATCGTGGACAAAGAACCTTCCCATGCCTCCCTTCCCTGCTCCACCCAGACCACACTTGTTGCAGGTTCCCATAACTGAACCAGGCACAGCCAAAGAGAGAGTTAATGTGATGGGTTTCACCAGGTTCTCTAAGTGTGTTTCTGGGGTGGCAGTATCACTGGCACTCGGGAACCTGTTAGGAGAGTCCGATCCAGGGCGGTCAGCGCCTGGAGTCTGCGTGCTTCCCCAGCATGTGGTGCACTGAGGCAGGCAGGATGAACACAGAGGGGAGAGCCATTTGGTTCGCCTTTCTGGAGCGTTCCTCTGTGGCCCACAGCCAGTGTAATGCGGTCACCCCAGACTTTTGGATTTAAGGGACCAGAAAATTTAATGATAAAGGAAAGCAAGACTGGAACGTTTTCTTTTTTTTTGTCACATAAGGGTGTTAAATAAATATTGCTGACTACTGTAACCTTTACTTATAGAATAAAAAAGAAAACTACTTCAAAAGGGATATGAAAGCAGAGTAAAGAATAGTCTCTTCAATAGGACACATTTAGCTTTGTGAAGTTTACACACATTAAGCTTAGTTTTCTTGTTTCAACCCTAACCCATGGGAAAATGTACAGAGGCTTAGGAGGCAGTGGTGTGGAAACTCACTCTCTGGGTAAAGTCAGATCAGGGTTAGAATCCTGGTTCTCTGTTCCTGTGCGGATGGTGTGTGGCCTTGGGAAATACTTGCCTTTATGAAACTTAGCTCTGTCGTTGCGAAGATGGGAATTATAATAACTACCTTCCAGGACTGTGATGAGAATTAGAGATAATGATGATATGAAAGATACTCTTGTTCCAAGGATTTAGAGTCTTCCTCCCAGGAACAAAAGCCAATCAAATTCTTTGTTATACAGTAATAGCTGATGGTACAGGCATTCAAAATCCTAAGGCTTGGCTGAGATTGTTGAAACAAGGCCAGAGGTAATGTATGAAGTCATCACTGCCCCCAACCATGAATTTTGACATCAGAGCACTCTTTTTGACTGTGTGACCCATTGGTCAGCTCAGGCTGTCATAATGAAATGCCACAGATTGGGAGGCTTACAGAACAGAAGTTTGTTTTCTCACAGTTCTGGGACCTAGAAGGCCAAAATCAAGGTATCAGCAGGTTTTATTTCTTGTGCTGTCTCCCTCCTTGGTCCGCAGATGGCTTCCTCCTCACTGTGTCCTCACATGGCCTTTCCCTGTGCTTGTACATCCCTGGCGTCTCTCCCTTCTTTGTAAGTTCCCACCCTGTGATCTTATTTACCCCTCATGACCTCTCCAAATACAGTCACGTTGGACTTCACCATATGAACTTGGGGCAGGGGAGCGCACAATTCAGACTATAACAGTAATCTTGAGCAAATGACTGCGCTAAGCCTTAGAATCTACATCACTTTTTTAAAAGAAGGTAAATAGAAGAAAATAAAAGCAGATGAGGATCCTTCCTTTGAAGGGGAGTGGTGAAGCAGAACCACATCAGTGTGGGTACAACCTCTGCCATTGATGTTCTGAGGGCATGTGGGGGCCTCACACCATCATTTTCACAGGGACACCTGCTGTGCTGCCTGGGATGAACCTCAGGCTTCTTACCTGGGAAGGGGGTGTTTCCTGGGGTTGGTCTCAGACTCAGGGTTTCACAGACAGGTCAGTGGGTCTAGCTCAGACCCAAGTCGTGGCTGTGGCAGGAGGGGTCCACTACTTCCTAATCTCCACCACTATAAACAGGGGTGAGGTCGGCTCCCCTCTCCTCCGGAGCCAGGGGACTGTACGCAGCGAGCTGTGACATAGGTGCAGGCTCAGCAAACATGGAGCCGCCGTGTTTGACAGGACTACGTGGCAATCTGGAAAAGCACACGAGTCTGAATCTTAAGCTCTTGGCATTCAATAAGTGTAGAAGAGAAAGAAAAGAGAAGAATGCTGATCATGTCCAAAGCCAAATTAACTGGGACCTCACCGAAGAAAACCTTAGACTTTACATCTACGTCTACAGGTTTCCTCAGAGTATAATGGAATCCTGTTGGCTGAGATTGCCACTGCAGAGGGTCATTTTAAAAGTATTTCCTCATAACTTCCTTAGTCTCCTGTCCAGATGGGTGACTAAATACATAGTGACCACCTCAAAATGTCTTTGCATATGGCGATTCTTCCAGCCAAGCCCTAAAGTTATGTTAATCTTTGTGCTTATCTCAATCATCAGCAGATGGTTTTTATTCATTGTCATGGTCAGTATTTAGCCTATAATGCCCCAGGAATTTATCATCTAAAGAATATAATGCCAGTACAGGCAAAAATGCTGGGGGAAAAAATCTAGACAGGAAACAAGGCAAGAAACCAAGAGCATAGTCGTGAAAGATGAGTTGGTGGAAGTACATCACAAATGGTGTGGGGGAATCCGAGATTCTTTCCCATGGTGTTTGGAATAGGGAATGACTGGAGAAGAGAAGTTATGCCCTTTATTTCATGGAAAGGATGACTTCTGGCGGAGTTGAGCCTGTTCCCCCCACCCATCTTCTTTAAAGATGCTCACTGGATGGGGTTACATGAAGGTTAGAGACAAACTGGTGGCTCCAGTTTGGTCCGAGCAGGAAGCAGAAGGGAGAGTGTGAGGAGGTGAGCAGAAGGCGCCCAGTAGTTCTGTGTAACTGGAGTCGGTGTATGGATTGACGGGTGTATGAAGAGCGGAACAGGAGTAGAATTGGGCTTCAGTGGGAAGAAAGCAGGAAATCATGCTGCCACCGCACTCACACAATTCTTGTTGGCGAGTGCAAGGTTAGACTCCCAGACTCTGAGCACTGTGCGAACATGTGTACGATGCCAACACAGAGGGGAGGTTGACTTTGAGGAATAATGTTGCCCAAGAGGGTGAAAAACCAGAAGTTGCCCATTCTGACCAACTGTCTGAAAAAGCACGGCGGCTGAAAACATGACCCTTGATCCTTTGTAACAGTCTTATGTTCCCCACTGCTGACTTTCTGATTCATGGAAACCTCTAAACAGTTTCATGAAACAGGTCAGGAATCTTGGCTGGGATCCTTGCCTTCTTGCTGCTTTTTATGGGAGAAGCAGTGATTCAGAACCCATTTGGGTCCATAGAACCTGATGTCAGGGCCCTTGATCCTTGCCAGGCTCAGTCCAGCATTCTCAGTGACCATATTAAGGCAGAGAGAAAGGAGGCAGTTCCGTTGGTTTAACCTTATATTTCTAATTTCAGATAGTCATCTCCAAGGCCACCTTCTGAGGAAACCATTCCCTGAACCAGCATTCCCCAAACTGTGCTCCATGGAATATGAGGCCCAGAAAGTTCTCTATGCGGGAAGGGTTCTGTGTTAAATGAGTTTGTGAAATGCCTCACGGTATTTTCCCATCTGAGATATGGGCATGTTTATCTGTTAAAACCATTGAGTAGGCTTGCTGGAAAGGTACCTGCTTCTCAGGCCTCCCTACCCAAGAAAATGCCTCTCTCTTAGACCACAGATTCCTTTTGGGTGGTCCAGCTTATTGAGGTCCTGGGGACCAGGGCTATCTGGTGTAACTCTCTGGGAAAGGCTACAGCTGACTCCATGTCAAGACATATGTCCTGTAAGAGCTCCACCAGGGGCTAATGGTATAGCTCTGAGCAAGCCACTTGGCCTTTCTATGCTTCCATTTTCCTAATCAAAATATTGATTTCTACAGAGGTCGTTCTTTTTCCTTTCCAAGAAAGCTACCAACATCAAGGAAATAACAAGAAATGTTTTGAGTTCTTTAGGAAGATGGTACCACCTAAATGTTAGATGAATGTCATAAGGATTTCTTCCAAGAAAGACTGATGCTCATTCCACAAATAACTCTGTGCTAAGCTGCATAGTGCTGGGCCCATTGTAGGCACTCTTATGATAGTTATCGAATGAATGAACAAAAATTAATAACATACAGTGAGACTTCTGGCCAAGATGGGGGCGTAGGTGGACACACTATGCCTCCTCGCACAACCAAAATTAAGGACAACAAAGACTTATAAACAAGAAAACAAGCAGAACTGATAGAAAATTGAACTGTACGGAAGTCCAACAAGCATTCATCCAGATTGGTAAGAGGGGTGCAGTCGCGGCAGAAAAAAGTGAAGGTTGGAGGCCTGGGTGCTGACAGCAGCAGCTGGTAGATCCCAGGCATGCAGGTGGCAGCTAGTGGACCCCGGGCCCGGGATGGCAATGGTGCAGACCCAGTGAGGTCATGCAAGGTGGCTCGCTGACCAGGTGGTCCCATATTCGTGTGCAGATAATCCAGGTAAAGGGGAAGTGGCAGAAGGGACTGGAATCCAAGAGAGAGCAGAGCAAGCACCAATGTTCCCTCTTTGACCCTGCCCCCACATGCAGCGTCACTACCCAGCAACTGGGCTGCCCTGCCCTGGGGAACACCTAAGGCTCTGCCCCTCACTACGTAACAGCCTTGGCCAGACCAAAAAAAAAAAAAAAAGAAAAATAGCTTAAACTGGAAAACAGATCAAAGCCCCAGAGCCAATTCATCTAAGCGACCAAGAGATAGCCAACCTATCAGATGCATAGTTCAAAGCCCTGGTGATCAGGATGCTCACAGAATTGGTTGATTTTGCTCACAAATTAGATGAACAAATGAAGGCTACAATAAGTGAAATGAAGGAAAATGCACAGGGAACCAACAGAGATGGGAGGAAAACTGGGACTCAAATCAATGGAGTGGACCAGAAGGAAGAAGGAAACAACCAAATAGAAAAGAAAGAAGAAACAAGAATTCAAAAAAATGAGGAGAGGCTTAGGAACCTCCAGGACATCTTTAAACGTTCCAACATCTGAATTATAGGGGTGCCAGAAAGGGAAGAAGAAGAGCAACAAGTGGAAAACTTATTTGAACAAATAATAAAGGGGAACTTCCCCAATCTGGCAAAGGAAATAGACTTCCAGGAAGTCCAGGAAGCTCAGAGAGTCCCAAAGAAGTTGGACCCAAGGAGGAACACACCAAGGCACATCAGAATTACATTAGCCAAGATTAAAATGAAGGAGAGAATTCTAGAAGCAGCAAGGGATAAGGGCACAGTCACCTACAAAGGGGTTCCCATCAGGCTGTCAGCTGATTTCTCAAAAGAGACCTTGCAGGCAAGAAGGGGCTGGAAAGAAGTATTCCAAGTCATGAAAGTCAAGGACTTACATCCAAGATTGCTCTATCCAGTGAAACTATCATCTAGAATGGAAGGGCAAATAAAGCGCTTCTCAGATAAGGTCAAGTTAAAGGAGTTTATCATCACCAAGCCCTTATTATATGAAATGTTAAAGGGACTTATCTAAGAAAAAGAAGATAAAAAATAGGACAGTAAACAGATAGCAAACTCACAGATATTAACAACCACACCTAAAACAAAAGCAAACTAAGCAAACAAATAGAACAGGAACAGAACTACAGGAATGGAGATCACATGGAGGGCTAGCAACAGGGGAGTGGGAGGAGGAGAGAGGGGGAAAAGGTACAGAGAATAAGTAGCATAGACGGTAGGTAGAAAATAGACAGGGGGAGGGCAAGAATAGTGTGGGAAATGTAGAAGCTAAAGAACTTATGACACATGGACATGAACTAAAGGGAATGTGGGTGGGAGGGGGTGTGCAGGGTGGAGGGGAATGATGGGGGAGAAATGGGACAACTGTAATAGCATGATCAATAAAATATATATATAAATTAAAAAAAGAAAGGCAATAGTGAGAGGAAACAAAAAATAACATACAAACAGTATATAACTGCATATAAAAAGTATATAAAATTATTAATATTTACATGGCACAGTTGTATGTTTTCTTTTTTTAATTGCAATACCTTTATTTTAAGGTTTAAACATTTTACACATTGTTTTCTATTTCATTGCCATTCCTTTACCCCCCTGCCCTTGGGCAACCATCAACTTATTCTCTACATCTGTGGGTCTGTTTCTTTTTTGTTTATTTATTTTTTTAAGATTCCACATATTAAGTGAAATCATGTGGTACTTGTCTTTTTCTGTCTGATTTTTTTCACTTAGCATAGTACCCTCTTGGTTCATTGTATGTTTTCATTGGTTTTTTCATTACAGCTGTGGGAGAAGCTGTTCTTGTCTCCATTCTAGTGTTGATGAAATTGAGTCACAAAGAATTAAGTAAATTGCTACAGGTTCCACAGCTCCAGGAGTGAAGGACCTGGGTTCATACCCAAGTTTGTCTGATACAAGAGCCCTGCTCTTAACCATCCTGTTTGCTGTTGTGCTGAATGAATGCATTTTTTAATACTCACCTGAGGATATGTTTATTGATTTTAGAGAGAGCGAGCAAGAAACATCAGTGTGAGAGAGAGACATTGATAGGTTGCCTCCCATGTGTGCCCTTACTGGGGATCGAACCGCAACCTTTTAGTGTATGGGACAACGCTCCAACACACTGAGTCAAGTCACTTGGCCAGGGCTGAATGAGTGCATTTTGAAAAGGGGAAGAAGTGTATTTCTTTCCAGTCCATTCTAATGACCGCTGTCTCAGGCCCTCCCTTGGCAGCCCGACTCGTTGGTCTCAGACGGAGGATGCTGTGCTGATAGGTGCTCTGTGCACATGGCCGTCACGGGGAGTTATCTAGGTGTCTGAGAGCCCACTTACCAAAGGGGGACTAAGGAAAAGAAGCTGCACAGAGGAGGACTTCAGAGGCAAGAGTGAGGTCTGTGTAGTCAAGAGGAGAAATGTTACTATCGGCTAAATAGCCTTTTGGCTCTCTCTCCAATTCATTTGAATCGCCCCCTCTTAATAGCCTTCCTGGAAGTATGTGGAATGTGAACACGGGCCTGCCTCTGCTCTCTGTTAGCCTCCTGCAGGTCCCATTCCTTTTTCTATTGATGTTCTTTGTAACCCGGCAGACTATTCTCTGGACCAGAAACTTCAGCCACATCAATTTAGTCTTCCCTATGCCCTGGGGGTTGAAGTATGTCTCTTTAAAAGTTTTCTTTCTAACGTCAGGCTTTCATATTCTGGTAGCCTTTGATTATTCAAAAATTAATACTTGGGAAGCTAAAAGGAGCCTCAGGGGTAAGAGGGTTGATTCCTCCCCATTTTTTTTTTTCCTCCTGGAAAGAAGAACAGAGGATTGAGCTCATGTCTTCAGGCAGAGTTGTATTTTCAGGAAAGACTCAACTAATTTGTGTCCAGAGACTGGTTTAAGAGAACCGACCAGCGGCCTCTGCTGCATCAGGACTGAGTATTTTTCCATACTGGCTCACACACCCTCAGGGAAGAGAACTTCTTCCTAAATGTCTGTTTCAGGCTTGACTTGTGAGTATGCAGAGTTGCTTCTGTGTGTGACCAGGGCCTCTGTCCGAAAAGTCCTCTAGAACTGGGGGCCTGGGGGCCAGGATAATCTTCTGTACTCTTCATCATTGGATGCCTTTTACTGTTTGTATCATGTGCCATCTTTCTGTTTTTTTTTTTTTTTTAAACTCTATCTTTAACAGTGTATTGGGGCATAATTGGCATGTCAAACTGCACATATTTAAAGTGTACAGTGAGTCGTTTTGATGTGTGTATACAGCTGTGAAACTATCAAAAAGTCTAGCTAGTTCTGCCACCACAGCCAAGAAGTGTATCTCCCCTGAGCCCACTGAGACCCCCAGCCAGTCAGTCTTCCTCTCTGATGAAGCTGTGTGGACCCTGGATGGCTGGGGTGCTCATGGGCTCTCTGTAAACCACATCAGGAATTTTCAGGGGCTCTGTGAAGGAAACGCGAGCAATTTCTACCTCTCTATGGCTCTCCCTCCAGAGCCTTATGGCCCAGGACTAAGGCCTGGCCTTGAAAAGCTGGCAGGGATGGGAGGGTGAGAAGGGAGGCCCGAGTGCCCGTGGGCTGGGCCCAGGGCACAGTCAGCAGGGTGGAGGGTTTCACTTCCTTGTCGGCACCAAGACAGGAAGACTGGGCAGGAAGAGTCCTAGGAACAGAGCATTTCAACAGGAACTGAACCTAAAATAAGTGCTGAAGTAGGAGGGCACAGGTGGCGGGCAGTGGGGTAGGCTTTGGGGGTGGACACTAGAGCAAGTGTCAGTGCAGGAGTTGACCTCCTGTGTTGACTAGGTTGTCCCCTGGGGCCTCCACCTTTCCTCTCTTTCTCTTGGTTTGGAAACTGCCTTACCACCAGGCTTTCAACTCCTGAGCTAGCTCCCTGTTGTCATTCTGGGTTTATACTCAAGAAACCAAACTACATAAAGATTGCCAGCATTCTGCTATTTTTAAAGTGTTGAGTTATGGAAGTCTTGTTTCAAACATACCCATCTTATTTATGTCTCTGACGTACATACAGAGGCAGTTATTAGAAATCCAAGTACAAAGGTTGTGCCCCTCGCTAAGAGGTGCAGTCCCCCTTCTTTGAGGCCCATGTGCAATAGGTGAACTGCAGCTTTGCTTAAACGCACTGGACCCAAATCACGTGTCTCACCTGAGTTACATTGTGTCGTGTCATAGTAGGTGCTCACCCCACGAAGATTCTAAGTTTGACTGTGCCTGTGGCTTGCTGTTCAGTGACAGGGCTATGATTTATTCAGAAAGAAATGGGCAAAGATGAACTGACAGTCAGACCTTTTGCACAGTCTCGTGTCAGTAAAATTGTCTGGTGCGCATAAAGACCAGGGCGTGCAGCTTCCAGTGACACGGGTGAGACTCTTACTCCCCCACCCCCATTCAGACCAGGAGGAAGTGTGGTTTAATGTCTCAATTCACTAAGATTTTCTTTCAGGATGCTCTTTTATATTTTTATATTTTAAAGTATTTTATTTATTTATTTTTAGAGAGGGAGAAGGGAGGGAGAGAAATATCAATGTGTGGTTGCCTCTCATGTGGCCCCTACTGGGGACCTGACCTGCAACCCAGGCATGTGCCCTGACTGGGAATTGAACTGGCAACACTTTGGTTTGCAGCCTGGGCTCAATCCACTGGACTACACTAGCCAGGGCTCAGCATGCTCTTTTAAAAAAGATAGTTAAAAATCCATAGTTTTCAGATTCAGTTTAAATAGCATAAAATATGTGACTCTTGTTCTTAAACTGCTGGTGGGCCGCAGAAAAAGAAGATAATGTTAGGATCAGGTTCTTAAGGAATTGGTGTATTTTCTGCACAGCGGGGCTTTCATATTTATTGAGAATCTTCATTTCTTACTCCATTTTCAATGTGCTATACTCATTAAATGTTGGAGTGAAATGGAGCATCAGGCAACCCTGAACGAGGCCAACGTCAGCCCGCTGCCGGTGGGTGCTCCTGGGAGAATGATGGGAAATCCAGATGGAAAGAGTGCCACTCCTGCTGCTGAAGCAACGCCTGGGGAAGGAGAGTAGCTGGGAGGCGCTTCCAGAAAGGGGGAGGCCCGCAAAGTCATGGTCAGACTGCTCCCTCCTCTGCCTTCTCTGGCCAGACTCACTCTCCCCTCAGAAAGCACGGAGATTCCTGGCAAGTCCTGCTAAGGGTTGTGCCTTCTGGCTTTCTGGAATGTTCTACTCCTGGCCAACAGCATAGTCCTTGGCCATGGGATTCCACCCAATCTGTGGGTCATGTAGACAAAATGCTAGGGCATTAAATTACAGCTTCTCTTTGGAATGGAAGGAGAGATGTCTTAAGCATTTCCACTGACAGGACGTGGTATTGCTTGTGCTTGAGAGGACTCGGCAGTCTCTGATCAGGTTTGAATTTGGAATCTACCCCTCTTCAGCTCTGTGATCTTTGGCGGGGCAATCTGGCTTGGCTTTGGTCCTTGTCTTGGCCCTAATCTTGGTGCCTCAGCCTCTCTAGACATAAAAAGTGGCTATTTATATTTTTCTTGAGTTTCTGATCATCGTAATGGTCACATCAGGTCATGTCACCCCCTAAACCTGTAGAATCAGATCCCAGCTTTGTGGCAGGGCTCAGAGGTCCATTACCCTTCTTTACAGGTCCATGCCCTTGTTACCTCGAACCCGGGCTCATTGTCATTCAGGCACTGCTTACACGACATTCCTCGCCCATTGCATTGCATTTAGTGGATTTTTTGTTGGAGATGGTTAATCCTCCATCTCCCCCACCCCCCGCCCCCACAAGCAGCACCAGAAGCTTCCTCGCGGTTAAGTGCACAGGAGCCAGCGTCAGACTGCCCGGCTTGAAGCCCCGCTCTCTCCTGTGCGACCTTGCCGGTAGGAGCAACACTGACAGTACTACTGGCCTCATGATGTTGTTGAGAAGATTACAATAATATATATAGTACTGAAAACTTCTAACCACCTAACCAGATGTCAGCCACTATTCTACGGCTTTACCTTCTGCGAACCTTTTAATTCTCACAACACAAGGGCACGATGGTGTTATTTTACTGAGAGGTTCCTTTAACTTGCCTGAGGCCACCTGGTGGTGAGTGGTTCCTGAATGGAGACTCTTAACCACGTGGCACTGGGTGCCCTGTAGGTGTCTGTAGTTGTGGTCACTTCACTGCGAGCTCCTGGAAGTCCTGGCTATGGCTTCCCATCATGCCCATCCCCCCCAGCGCATAGCCCACCTCCCAGCACATGGTGGGTCCTCCAGAAAGGCTGCCCTGCATCCAGGGGAACCGTGTAGGTGAAGTAGTCTGTAAGTGGAAAGACTTCAGAATTCTAATAACATCGTAAGTAAACGTCTTTGGAGCAGAATCTCAATCCAGCTGCACATTAGAATCCCCTCATCCCTGGGGCCTTTGCAAACCAATGAAGTCGGACTTTTTTCTAGGGTGGGGCTCAGGGGGCCTTGGCTTTTTAGTCTTCCCAGGTGATCCTCCTTTGAAGTCAAGGCTGGTAATCACTAATTTAGAACAAAATCCCAGGTGACATGTCTGCCCAGACCTCCCGCCTAGTGTTCTAGAAGCTCTGGCTCTGCACAGAGGGTACGTTTGGAGGAACACGTTTTTAGAGTGCAGTGTACGGTCCTTGACTTTGTCGTTGTTGGTTCACACAGAGGGCACTTTAGTCAAGTAGCTTGAAAGCACAGCCTAGGATATACCTCTGAAGAGATGCTGAAAGAGGTAGTCAGAGCCTCAGGAAACACTGCATCTAGGTTGACTTTCCAGGGTCCTGAGAGGGGAGAACTGGTTTTCCTGGTCAAATTCATCGCCAAAGCCCACCTCACATACATTAGAATGCAGGTCAGTGCAGGGTTTTGGTTTTGATTTTGCTGTTTAATTTTCCCTCCACTCTCTGACTAAGGAAGTGAAAGTCTTGAACATGATGTGCCAACAGGAGACATTTTTCTGGTTCAGCTAAAAGGTCCTGAGGGTTCCGGGTTTGATGAGTTCTGATCAAGATATGAGTCCACCCACACTTGAGGACTACCGCACAGTAACTCAGCCTCTCATCCAGTGAATTCCTGGACATTCCCCAGTGATGACAACTTGGGGGGATATGAAATGAAGATGCAAGGTTGGGGTGTAGATGGGGACGTGAAGAGAGAAAGTGTAGGTGGAATTTACAAGCATTCAGTAATAATCACGTGTTGAGAACTGAATTCCACTTTGCACATACTGTCTTATTTTAGCCTCACAACATTCATAAGCTTGGTAGCATTACATGCAGTTTACAGAAAAGAAGCTGAAGGTCTGAGAAATTAAACTGGTTGGCTGTGGCCCTGCAGCAGTTCCTGAGCCAGGATTCCAGTCCAGGCCTCTGACTCCAAAGCTCTCCTGTTTACTGACAGCGATCCTGGGCTCGTCAGGTCGTGATTTGATACCCAGGTCTCCAGGTGGCAGCTCAGGAGGCCAGTGTTGTCCAGGGGAGCTCTACTCTGGGGGGATCAGGGGAGTCATATGTGGTCTAAAAACCCAGAAGGGACTGTGGACATGAGGGTCCCACTTTCTCTGTGCCTCCTTGTCTAGCTGAGAAGTGTCCTGTGGAAAGACATGTCCTGAGCAATTTTAAAAAGCAAATTAACAATACTAAGTGCACATGTGTATGCATTTGTGTGCATGTGTGCACACACACTCTGTATGACCCCGAACATGAACTTACAGAGTGAAACTTTCCTTTCAGCCTCTCATAAAATGTCGGATGGCAGTGTTGGGCTCATGTGCAGCCTCATGGTGGTTAGGCAGGAGTGGGACTGGGAGAAATGTGGCAGTTGGAAGTTGACTGTGCATCCCAGCCTCTCTGCTCCTGGAACCATAGGACTCTGTGGCCAGGACAGTCAGGACAAGTGCCTGAATCTCTGATCTTGAACCAGGGTTCTCTCTACTGCACCATGACCTTGGAGAGGCTCTGCGCAGAAGAGACGTCATATTTTCTTCACTGTCTTGTCCTGATGCCGGTGCCATCCCGAATCCTTGACTTCTCTGACAGGAGCCTTTCAGAGAGGCTTTGAAAGGCAGCAGCGCAGACAACAGAATCTCTTTTATGCTTTTGACCTGGGCCCTAGGCTGACCTTTCCTCATAAAAGTGAAGGAAAGGGGGGCCAGGAGTGACAGCTTCCTGCCCAGAAGACACCCTGCCTAGCAACCAGTGACACTTGCTGCCACGGGGTCACAGCCTGTGATGTTTCTCTCCCTGAAGACTGACACACTATTATGAATGTAAAGTGTATTGATGCCACTCCGGAAGGCAAGTGCAAGGCCTTAAAGAGAGAGTAGTGAGGGCAGGATGGGGAAGTACAGGGTGTGATCCCCAGATGGGCCATCGTTAGATGCAAATGCTGGTGACAAGAGGGGCCAGTGGGTCTTCGGCATCGCATGCGAATCAGCTCACTGAAAGTCTTCCAGTTAAATGTTGCAGATGGCCCTGCCAGGCCCCTTATTTGTTTTGATGAAATGATTTTGTCACCAAGAGACAGGCAGGTGACAAGAGATTGGGATGTGTACCTTCATCCTGGCTTTTCTTTATTCACACTGACAGATGCCTGCCCCCCAATGCCCCTCCCCCACTCCCACTTCCTCAGCTCCACTTATTGCCAGTGATTGAGACTCAAAAGAGAATCCACTGAGAGAGGGCCCCAAGCCTGACCCTTTTCCAGGAGAGTCCTACTGGACAAGTGGAGATCCCAGCAGTTAAAGATGCCGCTCTGGTGTTCACTGAGGAAGAAGTCTCTGGTTTTGGGAGGCACCTGAATTTGAAAGAGATGAGCACCCCCAAGACCCATGTGAAGACTGAGAAGGGCCTTGATCTGCAAATGGAACTCAGAGAATGCTGGTTTGTATCATCGTGAAGGCTTCTCTTGCTCAAATTCTATCTCCACCTGAGTTTTATTCATTTGGTCACTCACTCATCCATCCATCCATCCATCCACCCACCACCCACCCACCCACCATGCAGTCATTGAACATTTGTGGAAACAAGATACATAGGTCACTATTTCCACTGCCAAGATGTTGTTCTTGAAAAGATATAGACTATGAATAAGATGGAACTGCTATGGGACAAGTACATCAGGAAAGGCTGATGATAGTCTTCGTTGCATGTGGAGCTCAGCCATCGAGCCACTGGGCGGCCAGGGTGGAAATCGGAGAGAAGGATGCGAGGCCAAGGCAGCTCTCTCTGCAGAGCAGTTCCCTCGCAGGGTCTTGAATGAGAGGTGGTTTGGGCAGTAGAGAAAGAGGGGGTCCATGGAGGCCATGGGAGTGGATATGCAATGGTGGAGCCCCCAGTAAACAGCAGGGCTCCTCAGAAGCTGGTGGCAGCAGAGGGACCTCCTTCTCTCTCCTGTCCCTGTCCGACTCCTGCGGTGCATTTGGCAGACCTGCCCAAGAGACATGCGAGTCCAGGCCATTCCCTGCCTCCTGGCTGACTGTGCAGCACCTCAGATCCATCCCCCTCAGATCTAAGAGTACTTGGCTTTTATGAATGTGATTTTTTTAGATGGGATTCCTTTCTCTCACCGTATCAGGCCGCAGAGGGCCACTTTGCTTTGCCTGAATTGGGCTGACTTCATATTTCTCATGTGGCTTGGCTTCAGAATCAAGACAGAGTATCCATGCCAACCTGCCTAATGGCTGTCTTTAACATGTGTTAAAAACCTAATAAAATATTGCCTCCAAAATTCCTGGCCAAATTCAGTTATATAAATATCTGACATAAGGTCTCTCTCAGAACATCCCATCAGGCATCAGGACATCACTTTAAAATCCACCCCAAGCAGGGAGAACGGTGCCCAGAGTGCCCGTGTGCCGGGCTTCCTCGGGGCTGAACTCCGGCGCAGGAGACGGGTCCTGTGAGCTGTACTTCTGTTGTTCCTGGGGACTGGGTTGAAGATGGGCTCTCTGCTGTCCCTCACTTATGTGTGGAACCATACCATACAATTCCTTCTTGGGTGTAGCTCACCTGTGTGTGTGAGCTTGCCTGTTTCTTCAGTCCACCTGTGACCCCTGGGAAACTGTGTGCCAGCGGCAGGCATTAGTTTATCTCATAGTCTGATCGTCTTCAGTGGGCTGTTTTATTTATGCTCTTCATCCCCCTATTTTATACTATTTAAAATTTGGTAAGCCTCCTCCAAACCTTCTGGAAGTGGGGGTGGGGCTGCAGGTAAATAGTAAAATGATATTTTTGAGTCAAGAATGAGGGTCTTATAAGCTCACAATTGCTCTTTGGACCCCCGAGGCACAGCATCTGTTGCCGTGCACTTAATTAGCATGGTGCAAGGGCAAGGAGGGGCTGCTGTGCTTTCTGCATTGTTGCTGGTCTGACGGTAATGCAGCTGCTCTTCAACAGTAAATATTTTTCAGCCATAAGTTAATCTTCCCTCCTGGGCAACCAGTACCTGTGTACTTCTTCATCCCTCTCATACCCCAGCGAGGGTGCCTTTTCATTTTATTGAAGATAACATCACCAACGGAGCATGCATGGTGTGTCTTTCTAGCACAGTACCTGCCAGCAGTTTGCAAAAGCAAGAGCGATGGGGAAGGGACCCACAGGGAGGAGTCTTGGGGAACTTCCAAGTTCAAGTGCTGATAAACATGGGAAAGCCAGTGCCCTGTCTCTGGGCGTATCACCGAAGCAGACACTTCTTTCTCTTCTTTCTTTAGCCAGTAAATGCTATTTTAACTCTAAAGAAGCAGGAGGCAGGGGCAGATGTGAGAAGGTAAATTAGTCCCCGGTGTGTGGAGGCGGGTGTTGCTGAGCAGACAATGGGCGTGGAGAAGGTGTGCTATTTAGGGGGAGTCTGCCTGAGTAAATTCAGTTCCAAGGGAAGTTGTCTGCTTTCTGTTCTCCTTACTGTGTAGTGATGATTTATTCATGGTCCCTGAGTTAAAGGACATGACAGTTCACTCAAAAGAGGATTTGGATTCTAATCAGAGTAGGTCCTTGTCACAGTGATGAGGGAGTAATTTCTATGGGGTTTCAGTTACCAGTTAAAGGAGAAGAGGGGAACCTTCTCTTACTGAGCACCTTTTGTGTACTAGGTACTTTATAAGGGACCATTTATGGAATCCTTGCAACAACCCTGGGAGGGACATACTATCCTCCCAGTGTTTCAAAGTGAAAGAAAATGCTGATCCCTTTACATGTTGAAAAGAATTGGGTTTTCAAGCCCTGTGGTCTCATCACAAATCTATTGCCCAGGTTTGTGTTTTCAGTCACAGCAATATGTGTATATATGTACACACACATGTACACACATATGTTGGGTGTATGTAAATATATTTGTTATTTCACCCAAATGCAGCTCCTCACTCTCACTACCATCATACTGGAAGGCAAGCCATATTGTTTGAACACCAGCTAAGCTACGCTCTAGGCAAAGGATGGCAGGTGTCATGTGGGCTTATGTACATTGGAAAGGTAGCAGCAACTGACTTACCTGTCCCTGCAAATGGCCCCACCTTGCTCTTCCTTCTGGCCTATTGCCACGTAACCTTTACTAATAAAACTCCTAAGAGCTCCGAGCTCCTCCTGACTACAACACTGTGGGGTCTATTCAAATGACCCCGAAACCCTCACAGACTTCGTATATACCCACAGAGACCCCACCTCAGAGCTCTGATTCCCTGTGCACCTTTTTCCACTCTCCCCTGAGCGTCAGGCGAAGGGAGTGATTCACTCTGCAGTGCCACGGAGACCAAGTTTGATGAATCGGTCCTGTGCTACTTGGCCCCCTGGAAAGGTTACTGATGTGCCAGTTTGGTTCTGGAGAACTCGCTCCATCTAGAAAATATGTGGGCAGTTTATATCCAAAATAGTAATTTATTACTCATAGTAGGACAAGGTAGAGTCATTACAGAGTGTGCAGAGCAGGCTTCTTTTTAAAGGAAAAAAATGGAGGTGGTATACAAGGCCATGAAAGATGAAGTTTGAATCACAAGGACCTTTGCATCCCCATATTTGCTAGAAATACCTCCACGTTGGGGCTGCAGACCTGACAGCCCTCCCTGGGAGAGGCACGTTGAGTGCTGTGCATCTTGTGTTTTCGCCTCACTGAGACAGTTACCATTTCAGTAATGCAGCAAGGCTGCCGGGAGGAGCCACCCTGGATGAGCTGTCCGTATGACATTGCCCTGAGCAGGCTGGAGTCTGGGGGCTTCTATGTTAATCAGCAGGCGCTCCCTAATGAACACCTGCCCGAAGCCCAGAGTCCCGAGGGGGGGCAGGTCTTGAATCGAGGGCCTCCCCAGCTGGCTGGCAGAAGTACTTTGCATTTCTGGAGGAGCAATAATTATGTACGCCTGTCAGAGCCTTCCCGACGGGCATCATTCAAATGCATGGAGGAGATGGAGATCGGTTTCCCAGACTGATAGTGATCCCAGCTCTTTTGAATCTGAGACAAGGTGCATCTTAGGTGCAAAATGAGGAAGAAACAATGTGGAAATAAGAGAACGAGAACTAGAGAATAAACTAGAGTATATAGGAATAGTATAAAAGCGGGGTCGGGGAGAAAACTGGGAAACTAGAAAGGTTGCTTCCTGGGAGTCCCCCATTCTGGGTTAAATGGAAGGCTAGCGAATGGGGAGGAGGTGGAGAGAAGTGATTAAAGCAGCTGTTTGTGACTAGTTCCTGGCAGGTAGACACTGGGTTAGGAGGAAGAGGTGCACTGAGAAAGGATTAGGAGTAAGGATAGCGCACCTCCTTGCCTGCGTTTACAAGCAAGTTGCCTAAGTACGCATTACCTTCTCCTTCGGGCTCCTGGAGGCAGATGATTGGATTGAAACCTGGCCACTGTCGCATCTGAGCATATGGCATCTGGTACCATCTAGCTCCCTGCGGCACCACTGTCTCTGCCGAGCAGTTCTTTGCTTCAGACCAGCCTGGAGAGAGCATGCAGGGCCCACCGTCTCCTGTGGTCTGCTTTCCTGCTGGGCCTGTGTAACAATCACACAATGGCCTTTCAGTCTACCCCACTGGAACGGCATGGACATGCAACCTTCATCAGGTGTCTGCAGTGTGTCAGGCACTGTGTAGGGTGCAGGGCTATAGAACGGCTAAAACCTGATGCCTGCCCACCCAGAACTTACTGTCTCTGGCCATATTGTACCACATTTAGAAAAAGCAGTTTCCAGTCCCTCCTGATTGGGCTATTTTGCTGCTTGTTGGATCGGTACCCTCATGTCTAAAACCAAAGTTTCGGAGGCAGCCCCCAGACTTAAGCCCCTCCTGTGCCCTTGGGGGATTGTGACCCAGGGCACACTAACACTTCTAGGCCCCACATTACCATCAGTAAACGTTGCAGGGTTGCTTTGAAGACTAAATGAGGTGGTATAGGAAACCTGGGCCTTCGCCTAGTGTGTGCCGGTGACCACTTTTTGCCTTGGAGGACCCCTTGTCATTAATGCACTTTGTTATGTTCCTGCACAGAGCTTTGTATCAGAGCTTTGCAGCCATATGGCCTACTCAATCCCCACTTTACTGAAATAGCAGAAGGGCTGGTCAAGCACCTGGGTCCTGGTCCCACCTATGCTGGCAGCTAAACTGACATTCCTTGTCCTTGGACAAGCTTCCCGATCCCCTGAGGCTTAGTTTCCTTCCAGGGAGGTGAAGCGGGTTAGGTAGCTGGTCTGTCTGGCTCTTCCTGTAATCCAGAATTCATAGGTGACCTTCACCCACTTTACTGTATGTAGGGTTAAGGTCGGCCAGTCAGCAGCTGCGTGCTTTCCACAAGTTACTTTTCTCAGAGCTTCTGCTGCTTCTCTGTCAAATGGAGCTAATCCTGGCATCCACTTCTTGGGTGAGGTTTGACTCTATCGGTTCCTGTACAGCACCAGGGCAGCACTGGAAATCAGTCCGCACCCAGTAAACAGAAGCTTAGCATTGACAGTGTCTTTAGCCAGCTTTGCTGAGATACTCTGCTGCCGGCCACTCCTAAGTGGGATGGAGATAAAGCATTTATCTCACTTCCGATAATGAGCTGGGGTTCAGGCTGAATGGAGACCTCCAAGACAGAGAGATGCTCCCTCTGGCAGGACCCACGTAGCTTTAGGACCTTCCTCCCCAGAAGAGCACAGGCCCCATTGTCCTTCACAGGGGACTGCTTTGCGGAAGTATTCTCCCTGAACCCAGGACCTGCTCAGAGGGCAGGAAGGAAGGAGCCTCTCAGCTAATCTGCCTGAGCATCAGGAGGGTGCTCTGGAGGGGGAGCAGCCAGACCCTTGTCTGTGTGCAGAATGACCTCATGCTTTCTGCCCATCACCAACAGCCCCCCGCCCCCAACCCCGAGGGATACTGAGCAGCCAATGAGCATTGCCTGCTTATTACCAAGCCCCCAGGGGCAGGAGCTGGCCTCCCAGCTGCTCCAGGAATCACAATAATAACAGGCAGGGCTTCAAAGAGGCATCAGTGCTCCTGCATCATTTATTCAGAGCCTCCTTTCCTCACTCCCCTCTCTCCAGGTTTTCAGAAAAGTTGGAAGGAAAGGCAGACTGACCATGCTTCTGCCCATCCTCAGCCCCCTAATCCTTCCTGCTGGCTCGTAGCTGCAGCCACTTCTACAGGACAGGGAATCACCTTTCATGGGTCCTAGGCCCAGCAGTGCCAGCGGGGTAGGCGGCTGTTGCCCAGCCTTAGAGCTGTTACCCTGGCAACCCAGAGGTCACCATGTGCAAAGCAAATTGTCCAAAACAGCCTTGGGGAGGAGGGAGAAGTGATAGGTTCAGTGTTCAGACCCTGATTTCTCAGGAAGCACAGATGGGAACCAATTGATGTTTTAAAATTTTTAATGCAGTTAATTCAGAAGTGGCAATTCCATTGATTTAGAATCTGGAAAATGCCCAAGGAAATGGTGGCTGATGGAAAGGGGCTTGAGGGGAGCATTCACTGAGGAGAAACTCACTATGCCATTGACTGACCTAGGGTGAGCTCTGAGACAAAGGCCGGCCCACCTGCACATGACTACTTTGTCTACGTTACTGGTGCTGTAAAGATAGAAGGCACACGCTAATGAAGGCTTTCAACTGAGATCCCAATTTATGCACATCTCAAGCAACCAACAAATACTGAATTTCCTGTGATTGTGAAGTGTATGCCCAGCACTATGGGGGGCGAGAGATCTTTGGGGTTTCAGTCTGAAGGTGTGTATTAGTTTTCTGTGGCTGCTGTAACAAATCACCACCAACTTGGCGGCTTACCATGATAGAAAAGGGTTCTTTCAGAGCTCAGGAAGGCAGAAGTTGAAATCAAACTGCCAGCAGAGCCCTGCCTTCTCTGGAGGCTTGAGGGCAAAGCCCATTTCTCGCCTCTTCTAGCTTCTGTTGGCTGCCTGACATGTGGCTTTGCCACTCCAAACCCTGCTTGTTTCTTCACATGGCCGCCTCTTGTCTGTCTCCGTGTGAAAACGGCCTCTCCCCACGTGATTGTATTCAGGGCCTGTCTGGATAATCCAAGATAAGACCCTCCTCTCGATCTTAATCCCATGTTTTGTAAAATTAGGTAATATTCACAGATTCCAGGGATTAGGATGTGTATATACCATTTTAGAGACCACCATTTGGCCAATAGGGTGTAACAAATGTCACACAAAATTCACTCACTGTGTTCCAAACAGCATTATTCACAGTAGCCAAAATAGGGAAGCATCCTTAGTGTCCAGTGACAGACGACTGGATAAACAAAATGTGCTGTAATCATATAATGGAATATCAGTCCCCCTTCAGGGGTGCCCAACCTGTGGCCCGCAGGTCGCGTACGGCCCAGGGTGGCTATGAATGCGGCCCAACACAAAATCATAAATTTACTTAAAATCTTTTTTTTTTTTTTTTGCTTGTCAGTTTTCATTAGTGTTTGTGCATTTAATGTGTGGCCCAAGACAACTCTTCTTCCAGTGTGGCCCAGAGATGCCAAAAGGCGGGCACCCCTGCAGGAGATTCAGACCCAGGCTACAACATGAATGAACCTTGAGGGCATTATGCTGAGTGAAATAAGCCATTCACAAAAGGACGAGTACTTTATGATTCCACTTACCTGATGTGTCTAAAGTAATCAAATTCATAGAGACAGAAAGTAGAGTGGCAGTTGCCAGGGGCTGGTGGGAGGCAGCAGTGGGAAATTTAATGGGAACAGAACTTCTGTTTTGCTAAATAAAAGCTTCCAGAGATGAGTTGCATGACAATGCAAAGGTATTTAAGAGTACTGAACTGTCCACTTAAAAATGGCTAAGATTGGAAATTGTATGCTTTGTGTATTTTACCACAATTAAAAATATTTTTAAGTTAAAATCAATTTATTTTTACATAAGAGCATGTGTGCAAAGGGTGCATGAGGTACATACACGTAGGAAATGCTAGAGGGATTCAGAGGAGAAAGACACCATTTAGATGGTCGAGGAAGTCTTCCTGAAAGAATAGTCTTGAGCAGGATAAAATTTAAATGGTAAGGGAGAAGGGAGGGTAGAGTGAGCTAGTAGGGTATGGAAATAAAGATGAAATTGGTGCTTTTTTTTAAGTCCAATACAAATAGATTGAACAGAAACAAGTGATTTTGTAGGTGATTGGGCAAAAGTCAGGTTGACTAGGTAAATGGGGCCCATGTTCAAAGAGTGACTTTAACTATCAGGCTGGCATTTGCTACCATCTAGCAGTTTATATCATAACTGCTAACTGAGGCAATAAGGGCCTGAAATAACAATGAACCCTCCCCTAGTGCCAGGCACTGTCCTCAGCACTTATGCAGGTCAATATTAACTCATTTAATCCTCATAACAGCCCTGTGATGTGGGCATAGTCATCATCCCCTCTTTTCAGCTGAGGAAACTGAGGCATGGATTGGCTAAATGACTTGCCTGAGATGAGATGATACAAGAAAGGTGGCGTGTGTTAACTGACTAACTTTAAGAGTTAAGGCAGGATCCAGAATGTTTATAAAGATTTTTCAAAGGGGTAAACAGATGCTTGAGAAGGCTGGGCAGTTTTTAGGGAAGAAAGAAGCTACATTTATTTTTTTTTAAGATTTTATTTATTTTTAGAGAGAGGGTAAGGGAGGGAGAGAGAGAGAAACCTTGATATGATGTGCAAGCGAAACATCCATCAGTTGCCTCTCATACCCACAACCAGGGACCTGGCCTGCAACTCAGGCATGTGCCCTGACTGGGAATCAAACCAGTGATCTTTCTGTTTGTGGGATGGATGCCCAGCCCACTGACGGTGGAAGTCAGGGTAGAAGAAGCTACATTTAATAATGACATTAAGAGTAATCTTTCTGGGCAAGAATCCATTTCACCAGCTTAGTTCACCGTTTTACAGAGAGAGGTCACTGAGGCCCAGAGAAGTGATACAGTTTGTTCGAGAGCCTCTGTCTGGGGTGTGACCAAGTGAAGTTTAAAGTGGCGGTATGTGTCATGGCCGAGTGGTGGTAAAAACACTCTGTGGAGGACTGGGGAGGTGCCAGGGTGCCACCTGGTCATCAGATCCCTCTCCCCAGACTTTGCCTGAATGGCTCACAGAGATTACCTCCAAGGATCTTTGTCCAGGGCATGTGCCTAGAGCACTGCGTGGTCCTGCAGCTGCATGAAGTGAATTACAATCTGATCCCGTCCCAGCTTGGAAGTAGGTGGAAAGTAGGCAGGCCTGTTGCAGAGCCCTGTGGGTGCTGGTGTGTGCATGGTTTCCCACTGGAAAAATCCAGAGCGCTCGGGAACTCGGCTCTGGGTGGTAGTTGGACCGGTGATGACAAGGAGTTATTCTGCCCTTCTTCCAGAAGTTACTGAATGAACAAGGTTAGTTACAGGCTGAAAGAAAGTCAGCCTTAAATGTACAGGGTGGGGCAAAAGTAGGTGTACAGTTGTTCTTAAGGAAAGTAATATAATAATAAATAGTAATACAAAAAAACTCTGTTCATGTATTCACAACTATAAACCTACTTTTGCCCCATTCTCTAGCAACCTCATAGGGCCAGGGAATCACCAGTGACCCAGAACAGGCTGTCTCTAGCCCGAGATGCACAGTGTCGCCTTGGTCGGGTCCAGGCCGAGGCCCTGCCCAGTTTGTCCTGTGAAACTTGACTGAGCTACAGCCTTCCTGGCCTCGCTCCCAGCCCAATCCCTGCAAACTCCACAGATGTTTATAGTACAAGTAATTGTCACATTATAATCAGCAGGATTCTGTAAACATCCCTTCAAAGTACATAAGAACATAAAGCTTTCTGCTTATCCAGCAACTTTCTCTAAATTAGTTTTAAAAAAATTTAGAACAATGTACTACATTAATCACTATCGGGTCAAGGTAGGTTATTGTCTTAGTTTGCAAGATCAGGAAATTGCAAGTCTGATACCTTAAGTGCTCTTAAACCAGCCATACAGAGAAGTAAGGGCTTGGTGCCTGATCAGTCGGGATAAGCTAGGTTATGGTGTTGAGGACCGATGACCCCAAACATCGCAGCGACTCCATAGTGAGGTTCATCCCTCGCTGACACTGCACGGCCATCCTGCTGGTGGGAGTGCTGTCACTGATGCAGCAGTCACAGGGGAAGATAGAGTGTGGCTTCTTAAATTACTGTTGTTGAGATTTGATTGACAGATAACATTATATCATTTCAGGTATACAATGTAATGATTCAGTAGTTATGTAGAGTATGGCTTTCAGAGGGACTTAAAACTTGGGAGTTATAACCCCAAGTCTGCATCAACTCCTTAAATGCCTTTATTTCCCCATTTGTAAATTGTGGGTGATACCATATTTTGTTGTGTATAATGCATCCCCATGTATAATACACACCCACGGCTTAGTGCTACCCATAAATAATGCATGCCCTTATTATTCCCTCAAAATTTTGGGCAAAAATATGCATTATGCATGGCAAAATACAATAAATATAGGCTTTTCTTTGTTGGGAAAGTAATGGGGCTAACTTAAAAAATATTTTAAACCAACGGCAGGCATGCAGATGGGCACAATCATTGAAAAGAGTGTGTTTGAGACCATGTTTTTTCCAGTGATGATGCTGTTGCTGAGAGCCTTTTAGTTGCCTTCAGCTTATGAGTTGCCAGTAAAATCCATTTTCTCACTGTCAAAATTCCAATATAAAAAGGTTTGTGGTAACTGGCAAAATCATAGGGGTATGTCACCAGGGAAGGGCCAAAGTCAGTCTCCATGAGGCTCTGGGGGTGGCATCTGTTACTCTGGTGACTTCCTTCAGTGTGGGTTGCGTCAGATCTTTAGCTCTACAGGCTTGGGAACCTGATTTTCCATTTGCAGGGGAAGACTCACATTAACCAAGTTCAAAGTACTGATGCATTAATCAGTACTGATATCTAGAATGTTGGTACGGATGTCTAAAACATCAGTGTACTGGATTTAAGTGAGCGATATACTGTAACTCTCATCCAGATGTGGCTTTTCCAGCTCGTGATCCTTGACCTCTTGGAAGTAGAGGCAGCAGAGGAAGGATGGCAGAGGGTCAGCAGGGACCTCTGAGGCCAGCTGGATTTCATTTGGAATCTCGGCCAGAATCTGCATTGGCAAAGAAATGATCTCTTACTTTTGGTAATCCAATCAATGTGTATGGTCAGCACCGTATCTAAGATAGCAAGGCCTGAGTAAGTTCTTTGGAAGGATGGAGTTAAAAGCGGAGATGAATAGGTAATCTGAGTGTTTAATATGATCGGTTAGAGTAGCCCCATTTCTGCCACATCAAAGGCCTTACCGCACCCCTGGAGCCCAGATGGTCATGGCGTGTTGTCTGGGACCACGTTTGCTTCCCCAGACCACCTTCCTTTCCCAAACTGCCCCTCCAGCCCCTCTCCACGCACACCTCCCATTCACCCCACCCTTTCTATGGGTGGATTACTATATTTAATAATCTTATAAACTGTTCTAGCCCTGAGAATATAGTCATGCTCCACATTCCGTTTCAGTCAACGATGGACCACATAAGACAACAGTGATTCCATAAGATTATAATGGAGCAGAATGGTTCCTATCACTTAGTGACCTCATAGCCTCGAAATGGTCTCAACACAGTACTCACGTGTTTGTGGTCATGCTGGTGTAAACACACCTACTGCACTGACAGATGCATAAAAGTGTAGCACATACAATATGCACAGTACACAATACTTGATAATAAATGACTATAGGACTGGTTCATGTATTTACTATATATTTTATTGTTATTTTAGAATGTAGTCTTTCTACTTATCTGTGAAGAAATGTATGCTGTGCCCTGGCCAGTGTGGCTCAGTTAGTTGGAGCATCATCACATAACCAGAAGGTTGCAGGTTCAATTCCCAGTTGGGGTACACACCTAGGTTTCAGGTTTGATCCGTGATCTGACTGTGTATGAGAGATAAGCAGTTGATGCTTCTCTCTTTCATCAGTGTTTCTCTCCCTTCCTCTCTCTAAAAAAAATCAATGGAAAAATGCCCTCAGGTGAGGATTAAAGAAAAAGTTTGCGGTAAAACACTATGCCATGTTATGCTGGCCGCAACCTCATACATCTCATGTTTACCTGGTCTCTGATGGCATCATTTTTCTCTTGTGCTTGACTTGATCTCTTGTTCTTTGGTACAGTAACATGCTCTACAGGCCTGTCATCCAGCAGCAACAGGCTCTATCACGTAGCCTGGGTGTGCACTAGGCTCTCCTGTGTAGGTTTGTGTAGGTGCACTCAGTGATGTTCGCACAGCAATGAAATTGCCTAATGACAAATTTCTCAGAATGTATCCTGATTGTTAAGTGGTGCATGACTGTAATTCTTTCTCTTTCTCGGTTTTTGTATCTCTGATTAATTCTATTGAGATGTTGGCTTTAAAGTTTACCTCTCAAAGAGAATGCAATCTTATTTCTATAATTTCTTAATGATATTTCATTAAGTGGCGCATGACTATAATTCTTTCTCTTTCTCGGTTTTTGTATCTCTGATCAATTCTATTGAGATGTTGGCTTTAAAGTTTACCTCTCAAAGAGAATGCAATCTTATTTCTATCATTTCTAAGTTGGGGCTGGAAACCTCACCGTAATCCTCAGAACCCACAATAATTACTTCATAGTCATACCTCATTTTACAAAACCAGTTTGACCCATGTGTTCACCACCTCCTTCTCTGTCCCCATTCAGTAGACTTGACTTCAAGTGCCTTTTGCCAATTCAAAAATAAAAATAAAATAAAATTCACTCCAAGCACAAAAAGATTTATCAACAGTGAGGATGCTTTTACCAATGGCACACAAGCTTCAAAAGCAGACCCAAACGATTATCAGAAATGTTTCAAGAAATTGCAGGCATTATAGAAACACAATGAGAAGGCCAGCAAACATTTGAACAGATAGATTATGCTGTGTTGCAACTTAAAAATCAGCTACATTGCCTTCTATTCAGTCACAACCTGTACATTGAATGCTTTGTATCTGGGTAGCCAGGCATTTGCTGGGGGTGGAGGTGATGCCATCAACACAGCCTGCTGCAGCACGGAGCAAACACAGCCAGAAGCCTCAGGAGCTCCCCTCATCTTGGATCCCACTTAGTGGTCGACCAGAGATGTTCCGAGACCAGCCACACATACTGCACTGACTACATTCCTCATGGCGGCTGCTGCTGTTCATAAAGGAGGGTCTTACATGAGGTCTGAAATTCTCTGCTGGTCACAGATTGCTTTTTCACCTTTTCAAACTTTAGTGGGAACGGAAGTGTAGAATATTAGATGGCTTTGATTTATCAAGATGGATTCTCCTGTTGATTTACGTCTTTGAGGGGGGGAAGCTCTGCCCTCAGTTCAAACCCATTCCTGTCCTTTCCAGCTGTTTGCACTGGTAAATTGATGGTTGTTGAGGTGCAGGGCCTGGCACCCTGGAGCCCAGGAGTGAGGCAGTATCAGGGAACCATCTGCTTTGGCTTTATAAAGGAATACCAGCCCTTATTCTGTGCCCCTGCTAAAATCTAAGTCCTTACTGGCAAGTGCTACATGCTGCTCATTTTGTATCTCCTGCAGAATTGGCTAGTGCCTTGCACATATTAGACACTCAACAATGCTGAATTAAAGGAAGTGTGCCTATCTTAGCCTGCTAGGGCTGCAATAACAAAATATTAGGTTGCTTAAACAACTGAAATGTATTTTCTCACAGTTCTGGAGGCTGGAAGTCGGATCACGGTGCCAGCATGGTTGGATTCTGGTAACAGCTGTTTCCTTGATGTGCGCAGGGCCACCTTCTCACCGTGTCCTCTCATGGTGAAGAGAAAGAGCGCAGGGCCTTGGGCGTCTCTGCTTATAAGGACACTAATCCTATCATAGAAGTCTGCTCTCATGACCTTGTCTAACACTAATAATGTCCCAATGTCCCCATCTCCAAATACCATCCCACTGGGGTTAGGGCTTCAACATAGAAATCTGGGCAGGGACACAGTGCAGTCCAGAACAGCACCCAAACAGGGAAATAAGAAACCAAACCATCATGTAACTCTCTCTCTTTATTTTTACCACCACCACCCATATCATCTTCCCCCTACCTCCTCAGCAACTACCTATCTGTTCTCTGTATGAGATCTTAAAAAAATTTTTTTAAAGATTCCTCATATAAGTGAGATTATAATGATCTTTATCTTTCACTACCTGACTTATTTCACTTAGCGTAATATCTTCAGGTCCGTTTATGTTGTTGCAAGTAGCAAGATTTCCTTATTTTTTTATGGCTGATTAGTATTCCATTGTACATATACACCTATCTTCTTTATCCAGTCATCCATTGATGGACACTTAGGTTGTTTCCATGTCTTGGCTGTTGTAAATAATGCCTCATTGAACATTGGGGTACCTGTATCTTTTCAAATTGATATTTTTTCTTTGCATAAATACTCAGGTGTGAAACTGCTGCATCATGTGGTAGTTCTAAAACTGCCTTGTAAATCTTGATTTACATGTCTTATGTACTCTCCTAATAGTGAACTATAACAGAGTAGCCACTAGAATAGGAAATATACTCAGGAAGGCCATAAATCCATATACAAGGTTTGTCCAGAAAAAGTCCAACCATTGTTAATATGACCAAAACAGTTTGTGCACATCTGTGTAACCTGGCAGCCAAGGAGAGAGGACTGGAATATGCATGTGTGAACAATGACGACTTCACTGTACTAGTCAGTGGGGGCAGTAGATGCTGTTGAGTGAGCATGTGTACTGTGCGGCTGTTGCATTAAAAATGACCAAGTGAGTAGAGCAACGAATCGGCATCAGATTTTGTGTTAAGCTTGAACATTCTTCCACGGAAACTATTCATATGATCCAGAAGTCTGCAGCTATGGGCAACAGTGATTGGCAGCTTCATCATGACAATGCGCGCACTCATTCATCACATCTTGTGCAAAGTTTTTTTTGGTGAAACATCCAATCACTCAGGTGACTCAGCCCCTCTATAGCCCAGACTGGCGCCCTGCTACTTATGTTTTTTCCCAAAACTACAATCACCTTTGAAAGGGAAGAGATTTCAGGCCACTGATGAAATTCAGGAAAATACAACAGGGCAGCTGATGGTGACTGGGAAAACTGTGTGAGGTCCCAAGGTACCTACTTGGAAGGGGACTGAGGCATCATTGTCTTGTGCACAATGTTTCTTGTATCTTGTATGTTCGCCAGTAAATGTCACCCTCTTTCATAGTGCATGGCTGGATACTTTCTGGACAGACCTTGTACATGTACATGCACAAACATACATTTTCTCTTCTGGAATCTGTTTTTGCTCTGAGCTTGGAGGCATCCAGCAAGGGTTCTTGGAATGGAGTCGCTGTCATAGTATGAAAAAGCAATGCATTTGCCTGTGCCTGCCCTGGGAGCCGGTTTACAGATGACTCTTTCCTGTTAGCCCTGCGTCTCCATCAGACGGCCTTTCCCTGGCTCCCCAATTTCAGGGCCTGGCAGTCTGTGGTCATCTCAACAGTGATGGGCCCCAGTGAATGGCATATTTAAACAGTGTAGACATCTAGAGTGATTTCATGCCTAAAGCTCCGGAACAGTCCTTTACATGGGCAGAGATGCTTAGGAAAGAGTATAATAAAAATGTCCTTAGGTAAAGGCTGATCTTCACCTTCGGAAAGGCAGATAAAAGGTGTATTTCAACTTATGCTTAAATACTATTCACAAGGCCCTTTGGCTATAACTTTAACATTTCCTGCAGAAGGGTACTATTTTATTGCTTGGATTGTTAATTATGGGAGCATATAGTGTGTTCAAAGGCAGAGTGTCCAGAGCCAGGATTCAAATCCCAGTCCCAAGACTTAAACAGAGATGTTAAGTCTTCTGGGTGCCTGTTTTCTCCCTGTACAATGGGGTTAATGATTGGACCACTTCATGGGGCTGCGATGAGAATTAAAGAGGCTGAAATTTGTAAAGTGCTTAGAACAGGGCCTGGCACATAGCAAATACTATGTAAGTATATGTTAAATACATATATAATAGATATTATGTAACACAATTGATTAATTATAACATTAATATAAGTATGATGTAACATTTTTAAATATATTAATATATTTTAAATAGATGTTATAATATTTTATATATGTAACAAAATATACTTATAGAATATGGTATGTGTCTGTTATAATATTAATATTATAATTAAATGTATGTTAAAACATGTTACATAATTTATAACATGTAATATGTATATTTACTTGATACATATGGATCTACTTTTTACATAAGGCATCTTCCCATCAGTTCAGTTCAGTGTCATGTTCTCCTGGGCCGGAAGGAGAGACGCAGGGTTTGATGGCACTGTCGGTGAGTGAGCACCCTTGTTGGTAGGACGAACTACTACGGAATAAGGCAGAAGGTCTCCATCTGCACTTGACTGTTTGCTCAGTGGCGTCCTCATTGTCTGCTCCTTTGGGTTTTAGAAAAATCTTTTGTATTGATGTGCTAGAACTTTGATACATTACATTTAAAATTATGCAAATCAGAAATTGCATGATTTAGGAAATGTAAGCTCTTGTCACTTACCCCTTTCCCATTTTGTTCTCCCTCCAGCCCAAACTTTTGGCCAAGGAGCTGCTTGACCTCGTGGCCTCTCACTTCAACCTGAAGGAAAAGGAGTACTTTGGAATAGCCTTCACAGATGAGACGTAAGTGCCCCAGGAGTCCGCGGAACCTGGAGGGAAATGAAAAATCATGCTGTTCCAACTGTCAGCAGTGAAATCAGCTACAGGCCACTTGGGTCCTGTGGGATGGGGTCAGCCCAAGTTCATCATTTGAATTTCAAAGGCCTTGTGATCATGCCTGGAACAGCCAAAGGATATAATTAGGGTGGTGATCATATTATGAAATTATTAGGTAAACGAGTTCTTATAATCAACCATGTTTGTGTTCAGAACCATTTTTTTTTTTTAGATTTGCATGGGTTTGTTTTCTATTAAAATTAAATGAAAACTTCTGGAAATTAAACTTTTCTCTCCAATGTTGGAATAACAATAACAGGAAGTGAATTTGATGATAAATTCAAAATGAAAAGTATCTATGCAGTTTCACTGTCTAAGCTGAAATAGAGAGAATATAAAAATCAGAAATTTAGCCCTAGCCGAGTAGCTCAGTTGGTTAGAGCATCGTCTCTACATGCCAAGGTTGAGGGTTTGATTCCCAGTCAGGGCACAAGAATCAACCAATGAATGCATAAGTAAGTGGAATGACAAATTGATGTCTCTCTCTGTCTCTCAAATAAATGAATAAAAATTAAAAAAATTTTGACCACTCATCTGATGAAAAGTACATTTGCTCTCAATGGTCTTTCAGTTTGACTCTATGAAGTGGTGTTTTGCAACACAAGTAAGAAATATCTTTATCTTTACTAAAATTTGAATTTCTTGATATACTGTTAGCAAAAGAGTACAGTAAAAACCTGCACAGATTGCTAGATAAGAATGTGTTCTAAGTAGATGTTTAATAATTTCCTTCCCTCTGTTTACACACACATACCCTTCTACAAATCTTTAGATTTACTGAGATGATTTTCTAAAATACTAAGAGATCAGGGTTGAGTTAGTAGCTGGACGGGACAGTGCAGGGGTGGCCATGCGCCATCAAGCAGATGGTGCTGTCGAGGCAGGATGGGCTCAGAAGCAAGGACAGGAGGCAGCCGCATTGATGAGTAAGAGAGATGATCAGATATGTCTCCATCTGGATACACTGAGCTTGGGGGACCACAAATCGAGATCCTCGGAATAAAAGTCGGTATAAACTGGGACTGTCTTAGGCAAACTGGAACATGTGATCACCCCTGAATTAGTGACAGTTCAGATGGTGGGGTGATCAGGGAGCAGGCAGCGGGGGCAGTCGCATCTTCCTTGAGAAGGCCAGGAGGAACCAGGTCAGCCCCCGGCCCTGAGCCTGTTGGAAACTGAGACAGAAGGAAGGCAGGAGGCGTGGCCCCTGGTCTGGAGGGTTTGCTGTGCCTGTGGGTGGAGCCAAGTAAGCATGGCTGTGAATGAAGGGCTGTGGAGGGAAGGAGCCAGTGCCTTAAGACACAGGTGACAAATGCAAGTCCCACAGGCCAGCTCCAGCCCTCCACCTTGTTTTATCCGGCCTGCACCTTGTTTCTTCCCTGTGGCAGCACCAAGCTCTCACTCAACTGTTAAGGAGTAGTTACATTTATACAGTCCTAAAATTACATTCAGCCCTTTGAAGGCAACTGGGAGGCTGATGTGGCCCCTGGTGAAAATGAGTGTGACACCCCTGCCTTAAGACAAACACTGAGAAAGTGCAGGTGTTTCTACCCTTCCATCACTGTAAACCCCTGAAATTGCTATTTTTACATTAGCATTCATTAGAAGGAAACCAGAAGTTTCAGTCAATCACATCCCATTGTTCACATTTCCCAAACACCGTTCCTCCTCTCAAAGGTCCCATGACCTCTCAATGAGTCCTAGTGAGACTTCCCTTTTGAATAAATAAGAATCAAAGAGTGAGCATCCTGGGCCAAGGAGGAAGAAATGCACTTGCTGCCTGGGTGAAATCACTTCCCTAACAGCACCAGCAAGGAGTCAGTGCCAGGTAGACAGTCACTCTTCTCCTGGGATGGAGGAGGGCAGGAACCATCTCACCAAAAGGAGAGTGGGGGCATGCATCACAGGCCTCGTATCCTATCGAGTGATACCGTGTGTTCTGGTCTGAGCTGTCCAGGTCCCCAGGGTGGGCCAGGAAGGCATGTGGGTGCTTCTGTGTGTGAGGCCGGGCTGGAGGAATGTGGCCCACACCCCGGAGAGGTATTGGCGGCGTGGAGGGCTCTGTGGGGGGCGGTGAGGAAGAGGATGTGAGCCATCTCCTGGCACAGTTTAGAGAAAGAGTGGCCACCACCTGAGTCTGGGCGGGAGAGTTTCTTCAGCAACTGCAGGAGTGGCCAGAGGCCCCCAGATCAGGGGAAAAGAGCAGCAGCTGGCAGACAGTTCCTGAGAAAGAATTGGCAGGTGGACCTGACTCACGGGGGAAATGGCTAGTGTCAGGGGCCCCCAGGAAATTAAGGGCAGCGGACAGAAACAAAGGGGACAGCCGTGACTCAGGGCAAAGTCATGGCCCGATAACATCTGGGGCCAAGGGATGTTGGCTGGTGGCCTCTTTGATAATCTGAACTTTTCTTCTTTTCCTGGTAAAAAAGGGAAGAATGAAAGCTGTGCCTGTGGGTGGGACTTAGTCTAGGTTGATGATCATATGAGGTCAGTAAGCATTAGCCTTATAACATGTGCCCCTAGACACTAGCATAAGGTCTTCTATTAACAGTGTTTTCAAATTGTGCATTGTGCTGTGACATGTAGTGTGTGTGTGTGTGTGTGTGTGTGTGCGTGCGCGCGCACTTTCTGCGGGTGCTGCACTGCGTTTTATAATCACATGTAGTTGAAGTTATAGCCTTTATTCCAGCCCATGGCATACCCTGTGCATTGTCTATTTCCTCATGCAAATCAAACAAGACTAATACTTGGAAAGTGTTATAAAGTGTAAAATGCTGTAGAAGTGTAAGATATTACCAGCCATGTTATGACTCATGGTAGAATATAGGGCTTTTAGGTCATATATTGTCAGTGAGTCTTTCAGCAGTAACTGCTGTTGATGACATTTTGTAGGATCTGAATCCAGACAGAAAAATGAAAGTATCTCTAAGCTTCTCTTGCCCCATAAGTTGTTGTATTTTTGAATAAAGTGTCCGAGCCCCTAGTGCAAGATTTTTATGCCCATGGATATTTAATGTTGCTAGCTAATCCAGTGTTGTAACATTCTTACTAACTTCACCTTCTCTTTTTTTAACTTAATTTTTAAACTTTATATTTGAAAATAATTAGACTTACAGAAGAACTGCAAAGGCAGTGCAGAGTTCCATGCACCCTTCACCCAGCTTCCCCAAATGTCGGTATTTTACAAACTATGTTAATTAACGTTAGTATATTGTAGGTACTAAATCACAGTCTTCATTCCAGCGTCACCAGTTTTCCCAGGAATGCCTTTTTCCATTCCAGGATTCAACTGCATGCAGCCCCTTTCACCTTGAATAAATCTGCTGTAGTGAAAAGAGATGCAGATGGTTATCTGTACCTCATCTGCATTGTGGCCATACCAGCAAGCAGTGGCATTTTGGCCACCTTTAACACATTCTGAAGCAAAGAAAGCTCCTCGTATTAACTTGATCCTAACCTAATTATTTATGTTTTGCTAAAGCTGTGGCTTTCTGTTAAAGAGCCAGTGCCCTGGACCTGCCCTCGGAATTGTGATTAATTCGTCTGGGAGTGGCCTGAGCAGCAAGATTTTCCCAACATGCATCCGAGTATGGAAACCCCAGTTCCACAGAGAGGGGAACACTGGAGTACATTTCCTTTGTCCCCTTCCCTGAGATGCAGGGAGAAGCTGATACCACTCAAACTTAGAATAGTTGGGGCCGGTTGTGACACGTGCAGGGACCTGCAGAGTTACAGAGTCCCTCCGTTCCAGACAGACTCTGGGCACCCCGCAGCGTGAGAGCCAGCGCGGAGGAGTTCACCCGGGCTTCCCTGTGGTTCTCATAGGGCGGCTGAGAGGTTCACTTAGCAAGCGCTGGCATTCTTCACTTAAGGAAGGCTATTTTTACATTTTATTTTTGAAATATTTCCATTGCTATTTTTAACACTCATGTTGTTGGGATTTTTTTGTTGTTTTTTGTTTGTTTGTTTGTTTTTTGGTTTCAGAGATCATGGCTCTGATTGTATGGTTTAAATCAGTAAAGCCCTTTATTTAATTATCTGACCTATTCCCAAGCATAATTTTTGTTTCATCTGTTTCAGTTTCTTTTTTTTTTTTTTGGTAAACAGCTTTATTGAGGTGTAATTTATATACAAAGAACTGCACATCTTTAATGTGTACAGTTTGGTGAGCTTGGACATTTACAAATACCACGTTTTACATTTTTTAAATTAGAAGAAAATTGTTGATAAGAGGACCCCATCCTCAAAAGCTATAACTAAACAACTTTTGCACTATTTTAGCAGAAATAGGCAAACATACCCCAAACTGAAGTGATGATTATAATAATGTATTTAAATTTTAATATGAATCTCCTGTCATAAATTTTAAGAATTGTGTGACAGACGCTGTAACTGAGTGTCTATGTAATGAAAACCCTTTGGAAGTATTTGGAAAGTTGAGGGAGAAAGATAAGAAACTTGGCCAGCAATCTCTGCACATTTTAAAAGCCAGGTATAGTTAGCATGTATTTTCACATGCCAGTTGAGAAATTTTACCTACCAATTAAGGAAATTCTTAGCCTCTTATTTAATTGCAGACCCCTTTTACATTTGTTTAAGAGGTACGTTCCCTTGCCTGCACAAAAGTTTACATGTAAAATAATCTGTGCTTAAATTTTAGAGGGTTTACAGACATTCTGAATCCAGAATCCCAGTTTAAGAACCAATGAAGGATTTTTTTAAGAAAAAAACCAAGGTGCAATGTTTTAATTAATTGAACATTGATTAGTACTGTTAGGGGAGTCTGATTTATCCAGATAATTAAGGCCCAGTGTATCCTTAATCCATCGGGTCTATAGACCCAATACTGGGACAAAGGGGCACACCCTCTGCTCTGCCTGGTCCTTGCACCCTTGAGCCCCTGCACCGAACCACGCCTGGCAGGCACTGGCTCTGCCGTCTGAACAGGGCCTAGTTGATGAGCACTCCCAGCCACAAGCTTATGCACAATTTAAAAATAAGCAAAGTAGAACAGCAGTTTTCTAATCACGGAAGAAACAATGATACACTTTTGTTCTGGGAAAGCAATTTAATATTTAGAAATAGGTGTACTATTTCCATTCATTAAATGCCCCGAACCATGAGACTGAAGAGAAATCAGTGGCTACAGCCTCTGGGCCTGAGTTGTAACAGGTGCTTCTGGAACACGGCACTCAACATTCACTGCCACCTCAGAGACTGGCAGCCGCATGGCCAACAGCCGTGCCTTCTATTCCGTGACCGGAAAAGGGCTTTAGCAGAACTCTTTCTGTGTGTGGCTAGGACAAATGAAAAAAGAATGGGGTGATCCGAGGAGACCTTAATGGATTGAGGCTTTGTCTTGACTTCTTCCTTTCCCAAGGAAAGTGGTACAGTAGAGCTTGGATCCTGGACAGGGGGAGCAGAGTGAATTCTCACTGACTATAGAGACTCCCTCCCTCCCTTCTTTTACTGAGGGCAGAAACCGTGTCTACACATGGCTAGCTGTCCCTGGACTGACAATAATATTGATCTATGGGCATATTTGAGGGTGACCTGCTGGTTCCTTAGCAGATATTTATTTAGCATGTACTGTTCAGCACCAGAAGTAATGAGACTTTTTGACCCCTTGTATGGCTTGTATTTTTAGTTTGGAAGGTAAACAAGATATAGTATTAGAGGTACTATAGGGGAAGATTTGGAACAAAGTCTCCATTAATAAAAAATTAAAGCCATAACCCAGCTAGGTGGCTTAGTTGATTGGATCATTATCCCATAAACCAAAAGGCTGAGAGTTCGATTCCCAGTCAGGGCACATATGAGAGGCAACCGATTGGTGTTTCTCACACATCTCTTTTTCTCTCTCTATCTCTGTCTCTCTTTCTCTCTCTCCCCCTCCCCCCCCCCTTTTTCCTACCCTTACTTTCTCTCTAAAATCCATAAACATGTTCTTGGGTGAGGATTAAACAAAATTAAAGCCATAAATTCAGGTGGACAAAATAATCCATGTTTTAGTCATCCGGTCTCCTCAATACATTCCTTATCATTATTCTTTCTCTGTGGTTGTCTGTGTGTGGGGCAGACACAGTCTCTCTCTCTCTCTCACACACACACACACAGGTGCACGTACTGGAAGACCACTATTTGAGGGTTTCTTGCTAAATCATTACCCCCAAACTGTCCTTGATGAGCACATATATTTCTGAGTCAGGACACTAAAACTGAAACATTGTTACATTTGAAGAGTTCCCTACCCACCCCTCCATCTAGGGACATCTGTAAGAATTTCATGCTCTTGCTTTGGCTTTCCATAGAAACTCCTTCCATATGAAGCCAGCCATCTACAGTGAAAACCTCTGAAAGTCATAGATTATCATTCTCCCCTATGGTCCAGGAATGATCAGTTTGGGTCATCTTATCATACACCTCCACCCTCCAGTAACTCTCCATAAACAAAGCTCTCCTTAAGGCCATCTCTCTTGAAGGTGCCAACACTTGAACCAGAAATCTATTTGTATTATATGTAGAAGCTAAAAGCAATCCATTAAATAAATGCATCCAATTTCTGTTGCCTGGAAGCAACTGTGTATTTATTACTGACCCAACAGTTTGACCTATTGCTACCATAAACCAAATGAGTGTTATCTTGTGCAGCTTTAAAGATAGTTATCAGTCAAGCAATAAAAAAATACTGAGTGTCTGCTGGGGCATTTTTTATTTTTGTGCTTTGTTACTAGCAAATGCACTGATGTGCATTCTCAAATGAGAAATCAATGAGAATAATGAAAACCAAGCTATCAGGCATCTCTTACTTAGTTATACTGTATTTAGAAAATGCTTTTATGTTTTTTTTTTACCTCTTTGCTTCCTGGTCCACCCTGACTTAAATTGAAAAAAATTTTGTGTGAAAGGAGCTTGATGTCAGGACTGTAAAGTGTCACATAGGAAAGAAAAAGCTCTGGAAAGTGAGGAATTATTAATACTGCTGGGTGTAGGAAATATGACTTTGAACCCCAAACAGTAAACAGAAAATGGTTTAAGTCCTATTATAGCCAGAGGACATGGTTTCAGAGCCAGGGTTTCCAGTTTGCTTTTTAACCCATCTCTTGGCTTTTGTCCAAATACTGAGCACTTACAAGGGGCCTTGGATGAGTCATGTGTCCCTTCAGTGGAAAGATTTTTGTCTGAGCGTCCCAGCACCCCAGATGTGGGGGAGCCCACTTCTCCATGGACATCAGAACCCTGCAAGTATTCACATCATGCCAACCCTCACTGAACTGGGGTTGAGGAATTCGAATAGGGGAGCAGAAAAAGGAAATTTATTTTTCCTTAAAGACCACAGGGGCAACTCTGGCCTCCTTGTTCTCTCTGCTTCCTGGCCATTTTCTTACTTTCTAGTCAGTTCATTGCTTGACAAAAGCAAAACTAATATATGGCTGGGGACAAAGGAATTTCCATTTCAATAAATTCATTGCTAAAATATCATCTTTTAAAAAAGTTTCATGTGGGAAATAAAATTACCTAGAGAGGGAATCCACCCCTCTTTTGTCCTCTGTTAACATGGATGGAGAGGAACGGCTGTGAGCAAACCCAGCAGAGTGGTAGCCAAGTGACACCCATCTCAGTGTCTCTTCATGCAGAATGTCCCCACTTTGAGGTTCTTCACCAAATGAACTATGTCCCTCAGAGACCAAGTAGAAGTCCCAGCAGTCCGCGTGGTCAGTCATGTGCCGTTGGGGTGGGGTGAGGGTTTATCTCTCGGGGATTATGCAAAGGTCATTTCCATCAGACCGTTTGTCAAGAATTATTGTAAGGCAAAAGAATACATTTAAATTTATGTGGCCATTGGGTGGATTGCTTTCTTGAGTTTTCTTAGGTTCTGTATTTATTGGACATCTAGAGCTGTTTACACCTCTCCTGCTGTCCAGAGCTCATTCCCTGAACCATCCCTTTATCTGACTCTCACACACCAAGCCCAGGAGAGCCCCGTCCTAAATCAGCTCAGGGCCAGGTACCAGGCAGCGATGGGCCACCCTCCACCCCTAAGCTGTTCCCCTGCCCTGCCTTGGCTTCCCCATGGAAACCCCAACAAATGCCTGTGCCTCCTCATTCCTATTCTGCCTGAGTCACACTGGTGCTTCCTCTTCTGGCCCTGCCTGGCGTGGTGTGCCTCTCATTTCTAGGGAAACTTCGAATAACGTTCACTTTTACTTTCCATGATATTGGCCTCTCCATGTAGTCACTCAGTTATTTTTTAAATATATTTTATTGATTATGCTATTACAGTTGTCCCATTTCTCCCCCATCATTCCCCTCCACCCTGCAAGCCCTCTCCCACCCATATTCCCCCCTTTAGTTCATGTCCGTGTGTCATAAGTTCTTTAACTTCTACATTTCCCACACTATTCTTACCCTCCTCCTATTTTCTACCTACCATCTATGCTACTTATTCTCTGTACCTTCCCCCGTCTCCTCCTTCCACTCCCCTGTTGCTAACCCTCCACGTGATCTCCATTTCTGTGTTTCTATTCCTGTTCTAGATGTTTGTTTAGTTTGCTTTTGTTTTAGGTGTGGTTGTAAATAATGGTGAGTTTGCTGTCTTTTTACTGTCCTATTTGCCCTTCCATTTTAGATGACAGTTTCACTGGATAGAGCAATCTTGGGTGTAAATCCTGGCTTTTCATGACTTGGAATACTTCTTTCCAGCTCCTTCTTGCCTGGAAGGTCTCTTTTGAGAAATCAGCTGACAGTCTGATGGGAACTCCTTTGTAGGGACTGTCCCCTTATCTCTAGCTGCTTCTAGAATTCTCTCCTTCATTTTAATCTTGGCTAATGTAATTATGATGTGCCTTGGTATATTCCTCCTTGGGTCCAACTTCTTTGGGACTCTCTGAGCTTCCTGGACTTCCTGGAAATCTATTTCCTTTGCCAGATTGGGGAAGTTCACCTTTATTATTTGTTCAGATAAGTTTTCCACTTGTTGCTCTTCTTCTTCCCCTTCTGGTACCCCTATAATTCAGATGTTGGGATGTTTAAAGATGTCCTAGAGGTTCCTAAGCCTCTCCTCAGTTTTTTAAATTCTGGTTTCTTCATTCTTTTCTGTTTGGTTGTTCTTTCTTCCTTCTGGTCCACTCCATTGATTTGAGTCCCAGTTTCCTCCCATCACTACTGGTTCCCTGTGCACTTTTCTTCATTTCACTTACTGTAGCCTTCATTTGTTCATCTAATTTGTGAGCAAAATCAACCAATTCTGTGAGCATCCTGATCACCAGTTCTTTGAACTGTGCATCTGATAGGTTGGCTATCTCTTGGTCGCTTAGATGAATTGGCTCTGGGGCTTTGATTTGTTCTCCCATTTGAGCCATTTTTTTTTTTGTCTGCTCGCGGCTGTAGTGAGGGGCAGAGCCTTAGGTGTTCACCAGGGCGGGCAGCCACTAGTGACGCTGTATGTGGGGGCAGGGTCTGAGAGGGGACAATGGTGCTTGCTCCACTCTCTCTCGGAATCCAGTCCCTTCTGCTGCTTCCCGTTCGCCTGGATTATCTGTGCACGAATGTGGTACTGCCTGGTCAGCCAGCTGCCTTGCGGGGCCTCACTGGGTCTGTACAATTGCCACCCCATGCCCAGGGTCCACTAGCCACTGCCTGTGCACCTGGAGTCTGATAGCCGCTGCTGCCTGTGCTCCCGGGTCGCCAACCTCCACTTTTTCCTGCCGTGACTCCACCCCTCTTACTGGTCTGGATGAATGGTTGTTGGACTTCCGTACAGTTCAATTTTCTATCAGTTCTGGTTGTTTTCTTGTTTCTAAATCTTTGTTGTCCTTAATTTTGGTTGCGCGAGGAGGTGCAGTGTGTCCACCTACTCCTCCATCTTGGCTGGAAGTTCCTGCTCAGTTATTTTTATAAATTAAGGTCTGCATCCTGGTTAGTGTGACTCAGTGGGTTGAGTGCCGGCCTGTGAACCAAAGGGTCACCAGTTCGATTCCCAGTCAGGGCACATGCCTGGGTTGCAGGCCAGGTCCCCTGTTGGGGGCGTGCAAGAGGCAACTGGTTGATATATCTCTCACATTGATCTTTCTCTCCCTTTTTTTCTCTCTCCCTTCCCTCCTCTCTAAAAATGAATAAATAAAATCTTAAAAAAATCTGGGCACATATCAGTTGCTTTGGGGAGGTTGTCATCTAATCAATAAGCAGGGCTTTTGAGCACCAAGTATTTGCCAGGTCTTGTGCTTGGTTCTGGGATGACTTTTTTAATGTTGAAAACTTACAACTTTGTTGGAGAGATGGGTCGTATTTTTAAAAATAACTGAATGTACAAGACTGCACTATAAATGCTTTGCAGACGACACAAACCAGAAGCTCTGGAGGAGTTTGAAAGAAAGCCCAGGCTTAGGCAATCAGGGGAGACTTCACGGAAAGACTGTGCTGCACTCAGCCTCGAACAATGGCTAGTGTTCAGACAGAGAGATGGAGAGACTGTTCCAATTAGGAGCAGCAGCATGATCAAAGTCACCACGCAGCGTGTGCATATGGCATGCATGCGGGAGGCTGAGCACATGGAGACGATGCGGGGAGACTTGGGACATTGTCAGAGGCAGGAAAGGTGTGGCTGGAGCTTCTTACTATCAATAATTAGGTCTCATTTGTCTTAACACCTTCTAGTTGATCAAAACCACATGCTTTATTTTATGAGGAAGATCTTGCTGTGCTTTTCATATGTAAAAAGTCTGTCAGGAAAAGAAGGCATCACAGAGTAAGTTCTCTGGACCGTAGGAAGTGCAGCAGCAGAGGTGCCCAGGATGGGTGCTGTGAGAGCCCAGTCCCAGGCTGGGGTGTGGTGTGGGGAAGGTGTATCAGGGAAGGCTTTCTGGAGGAGGCACAGGAGAGCGGGGTCTTGAAGGATGGGTCAATGAAGGAGAGGAAGAGCATTCCAGGCAGAGAGTACAGCATGAGCTAAGGCACAGAGGTCAGCATTTTTGCTATAACCAGAAACAAAGTTGGCACCCTGGCTTTCTCCCTGTCAGTCCTAGTTGGCTGGGAATTTATCCCAAGCTGGAAGAAGTTGGCCCAGTCATTTCATGTAAAACACTTTTTTTTCCTGTTATTTTTCACTCTTACTATGTTCAGAGAAGAGTAACCAAAAGTGAAAGTAAAATTTATAGAAAAAATTTATTTCCAGATGGAGATTCCCAAAGGGGGGAAAAAGAAGTAGATCCATGCATCAGCTCTATGGAGGCCACAGGTGTGGGTTTCAGGGCAAGAGAGGTGTGTGTATGTACACAAAAGGTACCACCTAAATGAATTCCTAAAACAGAGATGGAAGCCCCTACTGTGTTTCCACTTTTCGGAGGCAAGCACGTGCTTTGAGGAGCAAACGCTGTAACAGGGCAGTACAGACAGCCTTTGCTGCTCATCCTGCACGGCGTAAGTGCCTTCGCTTGTGCCGGTGCACCTGAACATCGCTGTCACATGGCATCGGGTGCCAAAGAGGTGTTGTGCTGTCAGTCGTGTGTGTTCAGCATGAGTTTATGAAATGATTCAGGCTCTGAGTCCTCCAGGGTGACAGACTGAGATTGGGTGAGGAGAGGGAAAAGGAGGGGTAGATTTCTCTGCTCGTACCTGGAACGTGGCTCTGCCTCGCTCTTCCAAGACCAACCTCATCGTGGCTGCCGAGGCCCAATAGCAGGTCTCTGCCCCTTTCCAGCCTCATCCCTTTCTACTGATGTGACACTAAGGTGCTGGGTTCCTTCTCACCTCAGGGCCTTTTGCACATGCTGGTCCTTCTGCCTGGAAAGTGGTTCCCCTTCCTCTTGGCCGAGTTAACTCTTGTGATTCTTCAGGTCTCACTCAAACACCAGGCAGTGCTTCTCAGACCCAAGAACTAGGTCAGATCCTCACACGTTCTCATCATTCATGGCCCTAATACTATTAGTTACTGTGTAATTAATTGTGGAAGTGGTGGTCGAGTGTCTCCTTGTGAGCATGTAATCGTGAGGGGAAAAGGGATGGTGTTTACTTTGCTCCCCGCTGCATCTGCAGACCCTTTATCAAAGAAGGTGGTCAGTTGACATATATGAAAGTAAAGAAGAGGTGGAAGGAGGGGAGGAAGAAAGAAATGCACAAGTCGCTCCATTTGTGTATCCCCAAGTATGTCTGTGTCCGCTGTTTAAAACAGCTTTAATGAGGTGAAACTGACATACAATAAACGATGCACATTAAAGTGCACGAGTTGATAAGTTTTGACACGTGTAAGCACAAATAAACTATCCCCATCATCAAGATATAATGGACACAATCCATCACTCTCCCAAAATTTTCTGTATGCCCCCCATAATCTCTCTCTCTAACCTCCCCACACCCCAGGCAACCACCATTCTGCTTTCTGTCACCGTAGATTAATTTGCACTTTCTAGAGTATCATCTAAATGGAAGCTACAATTTGTACTCTTTTTTTGCTTGGTTGCTTTTACTCAGCTTAATTATCTTGAGATTCATCTATGTTCTTCTATATATCAATAGTGTATTGCCTTTGTTGCTGCATAATATTCCATTATATCATTATATCATAATTTGTTTATACATTTCCCTGGTTGATAAATATTTGGGTTGTTTAAAGTTTTGAGCTATGAAAAGTAATGTATATCTGAACATCTGTACGTGAAAGTCTTTTCATGGCCTGGCCATGTGCTTTCATTTCTCTTGGGTTAAACATGTAAGAGAAGAATGGCTAGGTCATGTGGTAGATGTAAGTTTAATTTTTTAAGAAACTGATTGTTATTGGCTTTTCAACCCATCTGCTCCTGGCAAAATGTTGTGAAGATTGATATCATAATTCTAAAATGTGTTTTCAGTCCTTCAGGAAAAAAGGCAGCCTACAGCGTGGTGGGACGGGAATTCAGGACGAGAGAAAGCGTGATTACATTTTCATTTTAGTGCGGCCTGAGAAGCGACAGCAGGTCTCTAACCCCTGGCTCTGAGTGTCACTCTCCTCCCTCACGTTACACAGTATCTCCTGCTTATGCAGTCTTCCCTCGACACCCCTCTGGGTTCTTCAAATACCAAAAACATAATTGTGAGGCAAAGGTCGGCGTTTCACTGCGATCCAGCCCGTTCTGCTGCACACACACCTATGTCACAAGAAACTTCTGCAAAGTCCAAAGCCCTAATCAATTTGTCTCTATTTTCCTCAGGGGACACTTAAACTGGCTTCAGCTAGATCGAAGAGTATTGGAACATGACTTTCCCAAAAAGTCAGGACCAGTGGTTTTATACTTCTGTGTCAGGTATGTATGCCTGGTATCCACTCTTCTGTTTCCTCTTTTTTCTTTGTCAGAAAAGTCTGGGAGGGTATAGTGATCAAAAGAAAGGAAAACCGAGTTTGTCTCAGTTCATTACCAGGAACAGAGGTCATGCCATAGATACATTTCCAGTAGATACAAACCTGGAGCGTGAGTGTGTTAGGCATGTCAGTGTGTGTGCATAGACATACGTGTTTGTGCTCTTGCGTGGGATGCTTGTGTGGAATACAGAAACAAGCTTTTTTTTTAACTTTTTAAAAAGATTTTATTTATTTACTTTTAGACAGAGGGGAAGGGAGGGAGAAAGAGCGGGAGAGAAATATCAATGTGTGGTTGCCTCTCGAGCACCCTCTAGTGGGGACCTGGCCTGCAACCCAGGCATGTGCCCCAACTGGGAATAGAATCAGCGACTCTTTGGTTTGCAGGCCAGTGCTCAGTCCAGTGAGACACACTAGCCAGGGCATTTTTTTCCACTTTTTTTGTGGGGGGTATATATCTCAAACTAAGCTAAGTCTCTTACAATAACACAAACTCTTGGGTTCTGTTTTGGTGGCTGTTTGAAGCTACATAACAGAAGCTTGTGTATTCTTTCCTTCTATCACAAGTGCCACTTGGCCTCTTGAAACTTACCACTTTCTCCCAAAAAGGAGTATTTGGACCCCAGCAGTAAACCCCAGGTCAATGCACTCTCTGGTAATGGAGGATATAATATGATATGGTACAATATAATATCAGAAACAGTTTCTTTTTTTTTTTTTTAATTTTATTTTAATTGTTGTTCTTATACAGTCTTCTGTTTTCTACTCCCATCCCGTCCCTCCGCCCCAGCCCTCCCCAGCTCCCTTCCATTTCCACCCCCCCCCAGCTTTTGTCCATATGTCTTTCATACTTGTTGCTCTAATCCCTTCCCCTTTTCCCTGGATATTCCTATCCCTCTCCTCTCTTGTT